>JAQPPZ010001744.1:0-600000 GCA_028583015.1 Wollemia nobilis | reverse complement strand
ACTTGCAAATTTCAAAACTGATATCCTAGTGCATCTAAACACTACTTTAGGGGGAAATCTCTCGCAAAAGCTAAAAACATAGAACCTTTGGCAATTTATTGCCCAAGATGTAGAAGTAAACATGCTTTGCAGGAATGTCCTTTGAATAAAACATCTATCTCAACCATTTGTAGTATTTCGTTCAAAAAGGCATTCAACTGATCAATGCCACCTGCTACCACAACTCAAAACTGTGTTAGAAAACCAGACTGAGGAACTCAACTATATTGGACCAAAACAAGGGGGGAATTTTTCTCAATATCAAAATCCCCCTCGTTTTCCTACAAATTGGGGGCATAATCCTGGTACTATGCCTTGGGGACAATCGTAACCACCCCAACGTCCTTGGAATTATCCTCAATGGACAAATTCCCAAGAATGGCCACAATCAAATTGGAGTAATCCAACCTGGAATCAAAATCAAAACAACCCCTCATGGAATCAAAACAATCCAACTTTGGAATCAAAATCAGACTAATCCACATTGGGTGCAAAACCAACCATAGTGGAATCAAGAATACCAATCCTATCCAAGGCAAAGAAAGGAATCAAGGTCAAACTCAAGATTTGTTACCTCGCACCTAATCAAAATTTTCAAGAAAAACAACAACAAACACAAGCAAGTGAAGCAACCTCAATTGCCACTCAACCTAACCACTAATCCAAATAATGGTAAGACATACACCTCCTGTCTATGTGGTCAAGCTTGAAGAAAATATTGAAATTAATGTTCTTGATTGTAGTGACATTCAACTCCGTTCAGGAAAAGTTGTACCTGAACCAGTTTTAATGGAAACCAAAGATAATGAAGAGCAAGAATCATCAGAACCAGAGAGAATCCAACCAACAAAAGAAACAGAAAAATTGGATCCAACAATAGAAAAAGAGACACAAGCAGAACAATTACCAAGGATAGTTCCATATCCTGAAAGACTTAATGCAATACCAAAAATTTCTGAGTCAGAATTGGTCAAAGAACTCAAAAAGTTGACTATCTCATTACCCTTATTGCAAGCCATTAAGGAAATACCAGAAATTAACAAAGATCTGTCCAAAATTTGTGCATTAAAAGAGCAGGAAGAAAGAAGAAAGCATTCCCCAAGACTCGTGCAAAGTTGAAGGGAAGATAGCTGATCTCTTATCCGGAAAACTACTACCTCCAAAGTATAGTGATCCAGGAAGCCCAGCTTATCACAATCACCATAGGTTCAAGCATCAATATCAAATGTGTTAGTGGATCTAGGAGCTGCAATAAATGTCATGACTAAAGATACAATGGAACAATTACAGCTCAAACATCTCAGCCCCACATTTACAGCTTTAGAAATGGCCGATAGGTCAGCTTGCAAAACCCGAAGGAATCATTGAAGATGTCCCTATAGAAGTTTCTTCTTGGGAATTCCTCGCAGATTTTCTGGTTTTACAACCAAGAAATTCAGCACATGGATATCCCATTATTCTGGGAAGACCTTGGCTTGCAACTGCAGCAGCCTTCATAGACTGCAGATCTAGAAATATGACTATTTCAAATGGTATTGAGCTGAAACAAATTTCTTTATATCCTCCCCGCAAAACCATCTAGCAAATTTTTAGGTCAGCTTATGGTTTTCTCGACTCGGATGAAGAACCGTAAGAGGTCATTTCTACACTAGCTACCTTAGTAGTAAGAGAACACACATAAGACCTCAAGTGACACGTAAAACTTAGAAAATGAAACAATCCTGATGAATGTTCTGCATGAACAAGGTTTAGAAGGGGAAGCAACAAATATCCAACAATTGATAAGTAATGAGGAGAATCAAAAATCTGAAGATGTATCATCTGTGCTATCACAGGGAAACTCTGTTTCACTACCACATGGATGGCACTATCATCTGATTTTTCCTTCTCACTGTTCCATACAAGATATGCTTCCCTCAAGCAACAATGAAACAGAAACTGCTTCGTTTCTCCCATCTCAAAGAATGTCCTCTTAATCCCTTAAACACCAAGTATGAAGGAGTGAATTCAGTCCTTCTAAATACAAAACAAATAGAAGTCCAACCAGGCAAATTTTTGAACATCTACAGCCAGCTTACTAGGGAAGAGGAAGAAAAATTGATAGTTGTTTTGCAGAAGCATGTTCATGCTTTTGCTTGGAACTACAAAGATATGTCAGGAGTTCATCCTGATATATGTACCCATAGAATCTATACTCGAAGAAGTCAAGCCACTCGACAATTTCAAAGAAGATTGAATCCTGCCTTAAGAGATATTGTGAAAGAAGAAATTGAAAAACTCCCGGAAGTAGGATTCATTTACCCAATTTCTGATAGCCAATGGGTTTCTCCATTGGTAATAGTTCCTAAGAAAAATGGAAAAATGAGAGTATGTGTAGACTATAGAGAGTTGAATAAGGTGACATACAAAGACCATTTTCCATTACCTTTCATAGATCAAGTGTTAGATACTCTTGCCGGAAAAAGATACTTTTGTTTTCTTGATGGATTTAGTGGATATAATCAAATTCAGATTGCACCTGAAGATCAAGAAAAGACAACTTTTACATGTCCATGGGGAACATTTGCCTATAGGGTTTTACCTTTTGGTTTGTGTAATGCCCCAAGGAACTTTTCAACGAGCAAGTCCTAGCAATTTTTGCTGATCCGACCACCAAAAGTGTTGAAATTTACATGGATGATTTCACAAAGATGTGGACAAACTTTTGATTTTACATTGGAAAATCTTGATAAAGTCTTAACACGCTCGTGAAACATACCACTTATCCTTAAATCCAGATAAATGCTTCATGATGATGAAGGAAGGGATAGTTCTTGGTCATCACATCTCTCCCGAAGGGATCCAAGTTGATCCAAAGAAAGTTGAAATTATCAAGAATCTCCTTCCTCCTAAAACTCGTACTAATGTCGAAGTTTCCTAGGACACATTGGTTTTTACCGCAGGTTTATTCCCAACTTTAGTACAATAGCCAGCCCTATGTTTGCCTTATTGACTAAAGATTCTGAATTCTCCCGGACTCGCAAAGTGTCATGAAGCATTTGAAGCTCGAAAGAAAAATTGATAACTCCACCTCGTGCTCGTAGGACCTAATTGGACATTACCATTTCACATTCAGATCGATGCCTCCAATACAAGCAATTGGAGCAAGCATTAGGACAAATTGATAATGGTGAACATTATACCATCTACAACATTAGCAAGAACTTGACAGAGCAGAGAAAAATTATACAACAACTGAGAAAGAATTCCTAGCAGTAATTTATGCCATCAACAAATTCAGGCATTATATCACAAGTTATCAAATATTTATTCACACAGATCATACAACCATTAAGTATTTGATGAATAAACCTATGGTAAGTGCAAGAATTATTCGTTGGTTGCTGTTGCTACAAGAATTTGATATCACCATAATCAACAAACCAGGAAAAGCTAATGTTGTGGCAGATTTCTTGTCTAGGTTGCAGAACACGTATGAAGGGGAATTAGTTGATGACACTTTTCCCGATGAAAAACTATTTGCTATATCAGTTCAATCACCTTGGTTTGCAGATATAGCCAATTATTTGGTCACAGGGAAAGTTCCTCCACATTTTACTTCAAAACAGAAAAAACAATTGATCAAACAGAGTTCTTCTTTTGAATGGATTAAGGGTATGCTTTTTAAATGCAGTCCTGACCATGTGTTACGTAGGTGCATCCGAAAGGATGAAGTGTATGATATCCTTAGAGCTTGTCATGATGAACCCTCAAGTGGACACTATTCCGTAAAAAGCACAGTTAGAAAAATCTTGGGGATAGGATATTATTGGCCATCTCTTCACAAGGATGTGAAAAAGTACATCGTGCATTGTGATGCATGCCAAAGAATGGGGAAACCCACTCATACAAATGAGATGCCATCGCAGCCTCAAATGGTTTTAGAACCATTTGAGAGGTGGGGGCTTGATTTTGTAGGACCTATTGATCCACCTTCTCAAGGAAAGGTGCATATTCTAGTATGCACTGATTACCTGACAAAGTGGGTAGAGGTGCGTGCTTTCAAACATGCTCGTGAAGAGAAGGTCACTGATTTCTTGTATACTCATATTTTTTAGAGATTTGGAGCTCCATGGTCTATCACCACAGACCAAGGACCCCAATTTGCATCCAAAGTCATAAAAGCATTTACAGAATTGTATGAAATCAAACATAGGAAATCATCACCTTACCACCCACAAGCAAATGGCCAGAGTTGAAGTAACAAATAGGGAACTAGAACGCATCTTGACAAAAATAGTAGCTTTTCATAGGAGAAATTGGCTAGACAAATTACCCAAGCAGCTTTGGGCCTACAATACTACTTGGAAGTCCACTCCTGGATTCACACCTTATGAACTAGTCTTTGGTAAAAAGCCTCTTTACCTATTGAATTTGAGCTACTAACATTGCGCACAACACTCGGAAATTGGAATTGAATTGTCGCAGTACAGTACATGACAGGATTCTCGCAGCTGAATGCATTGGATGAACTTAGATTGGATGCTCTGCACCAAACCGAGGTAATTCAGAGCAGAGGAAGTCGTGGCATGACAATCACATTCAAGCAGAAGAAACTTCAACAAGGAGATTGGGCTTTCCTGTTCGATTCTCAATATGAAGACTTCCCTGGAAAACTGAGAACTAGATGGTTGGGACCTTACCGGATTGAAGAGGTATTTAACAATGGAGCAGCTCGTTTATCCCCCATTGATGGGTCACGAAGAAAGTTGGTAGTGAATGGACATCGCCTCAGGGTATACCATACACCTCTGACTAAAGAAGAATTCTTGCAGGAACTTGATAGTTTGGATACACAAAGGTGGAAGAGATTCCTTCTTCCACTTCAAAACAATCAACATGATCAAGTGGATTTCAAGAAAAAATAGAAAATACAAAAAAATCAGAAAAATAGAAAACAAAAAGATGAATAAATTCTGAGTATGAATTCCTTCATGGGCATGGTTTCAGGGGAAATCATGAAATTCCTTCATGGGCATAGTCAGGATCCAAAAAAAAAAAAAGAGAAAAAAGAGAGAAAAGGAGAGGTAAAAAAAAAGGGGAAAATCAAGAAAAAAAGGAGAGAAAAATGAATAACTCAGCAGTGAAAACCTTTTCTTAAGGCACTATTGAGTTGGTGTGCATGAAAACCAGTTTTTCGGCATGCATAACCTTGAGAAATTTTTGAACCATCATTGTACAAATTCACCTAGTGCACTTGTTTTGAAATGTTGCAGAAAATCTCAACAGAATATCAACAAAAGCAGTCATTCTTCAAAACTGGCATTAACTATTTTTATCAGGTATATATTTCTTACATTTCTTCATTGTAAAATGATTGGTATATAGTATGTGACAATTAACCATTAGCATAAAAGGTATTCATAAGAGTTGGCATACTTAAAAACATGTTTTAAGAATGACAATATTGATTTCTGCCTAATCTTCGAACAAGAATGCCAAAAATAGTGCTCATCGTATTATCTTCATAAATAAAATTGTCTTCGTAATGACAAGAAAATGGATGTTGCACTTTGTCTTCGTAAAGAAACTTTATCTTCTGAATGACAATTTGTCTTCAGAAAGAAACTTTGTCTTCAGAATAACGATTTGCTGCATCATCTTCGGAATGAAGATCTATCTTCAGAATGAAGATCTGTCTTCGGAATAAGGGTCTGTCTTCAGAATGACGATTTACTTTCACAATACAACTTGATCTTCTGAATGAGGATTAATCTTCGGAATGAGGATTGATCTTCGGAATGAAGATCTATCTTCGAATGAAAATTTTGCAAAGAGGATTTGTCTTCGAATGAAGACCTGTCTTCGAAATGAGGTCATAATCTTCGAAATGAGGATTTGTCTTCGGAATGAAGACTTGTCTTCGGAATGAGGTCATAATCTTCGAAATGAAATTTTGTTTGCATTTTCGGAAAGAGCATTTCCACGTGGCATCCAAGAAAATAAGGTACGACAAAATCAAGATTTTTTCTTAGTTGCATGCGAAGAAGGGACACGTGTCAATTAGCACATGGTCTATTTTTGCACTCATTGGAAATACAGAGAACGTGACCAACCATATGCCACCAGTTTTTAATGTCAATTAACATGCACGTGAGAATCTGCAAAACTAATGAGGTGGATCTGACGGCAAGGACATCCATGCAATTATCAACGAATAGGTGTACAGTGCAGAAGTAGATATGTGTGCCATCTTTCTTTTCGAAGACGTGTTGCGAGGTACAGTGCATAGAATACGGTTCATTCCGAAGAAGAAGACGAGAAACAGGGCAACGAAGGTTTCAACTTAGAACTCTACAAATTTGCAATAGAAAATAGCCAAAAATCCTGCAGTAGAACAGCAACCGCAGTGTACGATTTTTAAACAGAGAAAAATGGGGCGAAAGATCAGAATAGAGCCTGCAGATACCAATTACCTCCGAGAAAATCTGGCAGTTGTGCAGATTTTTGAAGACGGAGGGTTTATGACATTTCTGGATAAATTCAATGGGTCTTCTAAAGATTTAGCTGGCATGTTTGCCCATACGTTCAGAAACAACCGAGCACATGTCAACGACATGTCTATTGAGGTAAGCCCTAAAATTTTAAGTCAGATTACAGAGCTGCCATTAGAGGGAATTTCAATTACTAGATCTGGCAAGAACACATTGGCAAATGTAGTTAATCAGTTTGTAGAAGAAAATGATAGAGAACCTGAATACTTAACCCATAACAACACATGCAAAGGGTTAAAAAGGGCCAGCCTGCAGGAACCCTGGGATGAAGTAGCCACCTGGGTGATTAAGTTTTTGACCCGTGAAGGGCAGTATGTGCTGTTGTCATGGCATCATCTACGAATTTTGAACCATCTCATACATGGTAGACAACAACCAGAAGTTAGGGTAAATCTTCCCCTGTATCTGTATCAAGAATTAAAGAACATGGCAAAAAGATATCAGGAGGGTAAAGGAAGCCTTCGCCATCATGGCCTTATCAAATTAATTTGCCAACATCATTTTAGAGGAAACCCTAGGAGTTTTGACAGGTTTTACTCTAACCTAAATGATGTCATTTTTGGGGATGAAAGTGAGGAAGAAGAAGAACCAAATACCATTGATGTTGCTGTAGAAGAGGAAACAACTGCAGAAAATATTGCAGAAGCTAAGAAAATGTTGCAGAGGATGCTGCAGAAGAGGCTGCAGAAGATGCCCCTGAAGCTGTTACAGAACTACACCCCACAGCAGCAGTAGAAAACCTTGCTCCTGAACCTTCAACTTCACAGGCTAAGAGACAAAAGAGAAGAGGATCTGGAACTAGCAGCAGAGCAGAAAAACAAAAGAAAGTTCGGTTTGCTCAAGCCGCAACTGACTTATCGTAGCAGAGAAGTGAAACAAGGGAAATAGAGGCATCAAAAATCGACCCCATGACCCCTGTTGTCACCAAAAAATAGAGCAAAAAGAAGAAGTTTGCATCTGGAACTAGGAGATCTACAAGAATCCATTTGAAAGAAACTGCAGAATAGGTCATGGAGGAAGAAGATAGACCAAGTAGCCCAGATGTCACAGAGATACAACCAACATCTGATAACTTTCCAGAATTCCCTGAACAAATAGCTGAGGCAGAAACTGAACAAGTTGGTTTGGAGGAGGCTACAGTTCAACAGGCTACAGATATGGTAGATACCCTTATAGACAGTTTCACAGAGCCTCCTGAACAAGAACAAACTATTGCAGCAGAAGAAGAAAATTTGGTTGAATAACCAACTGCAACTGATTTGTCTGCATCAGCTTCTGAAGCAGAAACATAAATAGAAGACATCACTGAGCAGCTGAGGGCAGCAAGAAGTGTTGTCAAAACACAGACCAAATGGATCACAGAGAAAGAAAGCATCATTGAGATGCAAGAAAGAAAAATTGCAGAACTTCAGCAGGAAGTGGCAGAACTAAAAAAGTTGTCACAATCTGAAAAACAGCCAGCTATATCCCATGATGAAGATAATTTGGCTCAATTGCTTCTGGGTTTATCAAGAGCAGATGACTCTGTTGAGGCAGACATAGAAGTTCATCCTGAAACAACACTCCTTCATTTTGAAGAAGTGCCTGTTCATTCTGAAGCAGTGCCTTCTTGTTCTGAAGATGCTTCAGAAATGGTGAGAAATATTGCAGAAGATGTTGAAAATGAACCACCAACACAGGAACAGTCCCAACAACAAGAAAATGCTCAAGTAAGTACTCCTACTGAGGTCCCTGCATTTCAACTTGTTACACTTCCAGAGAGAAACAACAGATAAGGGGGTACAAGTAGAAATACTATCCGATGACAACCCCATAGAAATAGCAAATAAGGGGGTGCAAGTAGAGTTATTGATAGATGAACAGCCAGTGGAAGTGGCAGAAAAAGGAGTACAGATAAATCTGTTGCCTAGGATCCCCCCCGTAGTAAGACCACCTAATACTATGTCCCTAGAGCAGTACAATGTATACATAGCTAGTCGGATGATTAGATATGAACAGCTTGCCAATAAAACTAAAAAATTCAAACTGGAAGCAAAACAACTAGAAGCCAAGGACACAGAAATTCAGGCATTGAAAGAAAAGGTATCTGACTTGTGCCAAATTGCTGAGTTTTTAGTCCAATTTAGACGGCCAGCCAGATTTTACAGCCTTATTTTGAAGGAAAAATACCTTAGATGGCAGGTCATGAGGATTACTTCAAACCTTCCATACAAATTGGACACTATTGAAGATTTTCTAGAGGCATATTTTGACAGTCCTTTTGAGCAGAAAAATCTCTTGTGTGAACTATTTTTGCACAGTTTCTTCATTCCAGAGGAAGTTGACTCTCATCCTCAAATCTACATTGGAGATGTTCAGTTGAGAGCATTTATGTCTACTTTGCAAAATCAGCTTTATTGGGATCATGAGAAAAGGCAGAATAAAGTGATTGAAACAAGGGCTGAATTGTTAGTCAGAGCAATCCAGCCAAATCACCTAAATATCACTCAACGAACACTTCTCAATGATGAACAGGGATGATATTAAGAGAATGTACTTGAACAATTTGAGGGACTGTGTGACCAGATTTAACAATTTCTGTGATCACAATTTCTTCCCAACATTGTCAGTATGCAGAGACAGATGGAATGAACTTTCCATGTCTTTGAGGAAAAGAGAACCTATCTCCCCCATCAATCTAGAGTGGTCCAGAAGAAGAGCAGAAGGTGTAGTCCAACTGATCCAGATCATGCAACATAACTGGATAGGTCTCAGGTTCAGGCCTCCAACCATCATTACTCCAGTTCCATTCTACCTTGAGGAAGATGCCCAACTCGATGAACAATTTGAAGATTGGCTCGTAAACATTCAGGAAAACAGGGGGTATTACATAGGCAAGAAGTTATTCTACATGTCATGGAATCTAAACATGGACATATGTGATTCCATAGCCCAATGGAATGCATGAGGGCATGCATTAATATAAGTTGGGGGAAAATGATGAGGCCTGGAAATGCCTCAATCATAACATGTTTTGTACACTAAAAATGCCTATAAACTCTTATGTTTTATCCGATATGTTATTTAAGTTGATTTAATATGTCGTATATTAACCATTTTGCATGATCAATGTATTTGAAATATTATATGCTGATTTTACAACTTTTTGCATAGTTTTGTGTTCTTTTTGCTATGATTTGCTACAATGGGATATGCTTAGAATAATAGCAGCATTTCACTAATCATATTTTGATTTGTTTCAAGCATTTACTTCACCTAAATCTGGCAACAAGGCAAGCAAACTGTTGTCGTGCAAAGAAAATCGGTCTTTCCCATGTAAATTCCAACCAGCTGTCCATAAAAAGCAAGGCATGGAATTCACATGAGGAAAGGGATGAAGACCATTAGAATTTGATCTTAGGAGATAACCCACCTGAGAGATGCAGAAGAAATCAATGGAAAAGCATACATTTGTTCATTCCGAAGTATCTTCGAATGAACAGATATCTTCGAAATGAAGAAACACAAGCATCTTCGAAATGAACGGATCTTCGAAATGAAGAATGCAACGTCTTCGTAATGAGCGGATCTTCGGAATGAAACATGCAGTATCTTCGGAATGAGCGATCTTCGGAATGAGAATGCAGTATCTTCAGAATGAGCGATCTTCGGAATGAAAACTGCACTGTCTTCGAATGAAGCCACTTATCTTCGAAATGAAGAACATAATGTGTTTTTGACCTTTTGACCGATTTTTGAAGCCGAAAAAAGGGAAATAAAGGTTGGAAAAAGTAAAGAGAAATATCTTCCATCTGTCTTTGCCGTCATTGCCGACCAAATCCATCATTAAGGGAAAGATCAGGTTTTAGTCCTCTTCTAGGATAAAACCAGAATTTGTTGCAAGATTGTAGGATTAGATCTTTTGAGATATTCTTTGTTTGTAATCAGATCAGAGGATAGCTATAAATATTGCTCCCGTTCAGGTTGAGCTTAGTAGTAAGTAGGAGAAAGTAGAAAATAGAGTAAGGAAGCTAGCAGAAAATACAGAGTATAACTAGAAATTGACTGTTACAGTCCTGTAACAGTTTTTCAGCAGAATTCTTGTAATCATGTCTTTTGATCAATAAAGTGCACCAGTTCTATTTCAAACTACTTGTAAATGAGTGTGATTAAGATTTAGAAAAAGAGAGAGACTTACACCTTCTTCTGGACAAAGAGGCTGGCCACTTCCAGACCTAGGAGGAGGACTAACAAAGCAGGTTTTTATTCTGATTTTGCTGCAGCAGAATGAGTTGTAGAACTTGTTATGTCAAATTGATTGTAAATAGTTGACAATATTTGCAGTATTAGTTTATTTATGCTAAGTTTAATCTTGTGCTTAAAGCTTTTAGTTGCAATCTTACTTTCATAAAAGTTTCCACTTTATTTTCAGAGTTGTTATTTCCTAATTTACTATTTTTCAAGGAATTTCCGCATTTTTATGTTTTGTCAGTCAAAATCGAATATAAGATTGACAACCTTCTCGTTACATAATTTTGATAGTTTTTATTTCCACATTAGATCTAGACTTTCATTACTGCAAAAGTAATTAGATTTCCTTTCCGCAATTAGGATCGGACTTTCAATTCTCGCAACCGTTAATTCTGCAATATAATTAGGTCTCATTCTCGCAATTGTAATTAGGACTTCATTTCTGCAGTTAGTGATTAGTTTCCAATTCTGCAACTTAGATTAAGATTTAATTCATGCAATTTAGAGATAGGAATGTTCCAAAACCCCCCACAAAACCGGTTCCACCAATAAGACTTGTTGCCCTAGATTGACCTAAGTTATAGCTGTTTCACTTCTTCTCCCGCAGATAGCCTTGTACACTGCCCTGGATTGACAGATTCATTGAGAATTAATGATGGTATAACGACTACGCATCAATTTGATCTTTAGAATTTCCTTGGCATACCTTGTACCTTCGGCTTCGCTGCTTTCTTCTCAGTCAGGAATCAGGATGATTTCATCTTCGCTTGACTCACAATCCAAAATCAAGACGTCTTCGTCTCAGGCTTTGCTCTGATCATAGTATGAAATTAGGACGTCTTCTCAACTTGAGTAGCTTCGCTTCTCTTCTGCCACGATGGCTTCAATGCCTCTCTTTCTTTTTAGCCTCTACGAGATTTGGACATCGGAGACTAGCTCTATTGCTACGTGAAACGATCTCTCCGCCACTGCTTGAAACGATATTTCTGCCACTATGGAAACTATCTCTCCACCGCTGCTTGAAATGATCTCTCCACCACTGCTTGAAACGATCTCTCCACTGCTAATCTTCACCTTCGCATCTCACAACTACAACATCATAGTCTTTGGCTCCAACTGTTGTGTGGCCTACGAGTGTCTGTTTGCTATCCAATGGCTCTCCAACCACAATAAATCCAATGTGTGAGCATTCTCATAAATATGGGTAACTCATAATATATGATCGTACTATCTCTGAGATTAACCAAGCAGACAAAGGAGTTTTGTTCGGTTGTCCTTGTTTAGTCTAAATGGAGCTCCAAACATGCACCTCGTTTTTCATCATTGGACATGCCTTCTTTGCTGACTATGTGGATTTTTCGTGTGTATGCTCTACTCTGATATATTGAAGACCTTCGCATCTACTGCAAACTTCCCTTCTATCTTACCATGAAAGGATTCGATGTATCCCTCTCCTTGTTCGCATCTTCATTCTCATCGTGCTCGTGTATCTCTCGAAGATATTCAATGAATAATCATCATTCCAAAGTGAACTTGCCTTGTATTTATATAACTCTTTCTCTTTCTTGATTTTGGTGCCCAAGTGGTCGGCCCATACTCGCTTTACAATAATATTTAAATCTTTGATTTAAATATTTAAATATTTAACCAAGTAAAGCCTTTATTTATATGCAACCTTTCACTTTAATATTTAATTTGAATCTTTAAATTAAATATTTCAACCTTTGGCCTTTTCAACATTAACATAAATATTAATGTTAAATATTTCAAACTTACCCTTGAATAATTCACCCACTGTTTGCTAGCAACCAAGTCGACCTTTGACATCAATGATAACTCAATAATTCTAACAATCTTCCCCTTTGTCATTGATGGTAACCCTACAAAGAAACTATCCTTTATTGCAATAAGATCACAAGTTGCTCCCTCTTACTGAAATTTCAAATTGCTCCCCTTTACTAAAATTCTCCCCCTTTGACATCAATGGAAAAGGCTTCTTGGGGCTAAAAGATAAGGAACTTGACAATGCCCCCTTACTACTAGCTCTAACTGATACTTCAATGATGAGATGGGAGTGAAACTACTCCCAATTTACTATGCTCATTTTCTTGTTCTACTTTATTTTTCCAAACTTTGAAGGACATATTCTTTTGAACATTTTGACCATCCTTCTTCTTACTTGATTTCAGAATTTTAGGGAACACAATTCTACACCATTTAGCTCTATGCCCAAAATTATTACATTTGTAACAAATGATGTTGTAGTCCATGAGAGGTGCAAATGAATTGAAATTTCTCTTGGTGAAGCCAAAATCATTTTTAGCACGGACCTTGCAATGTACAACTTTATGACCAAATTAGTGACATAAAAAGCAATAACCCCAAAAAAATATTGAAACCTGTCTCATTACCTTGGAGGGTATGATTGCATGGTTCTCTCATTGCTATTTCTGTGATGGACCTTGTTACTTGATGATGCTTTGTTTTCTTCCTTTTTGATGCTTCCACTTATCAACACATCAACATAGGTCTTAGGCTCTTCTTTAATTATTTCTTTGATGTCGTTGTTCCTTTTGAGCTTGAATCCTCCTTTTGTTTCTTTTGACCTTATTCAAAACCAAGTCCATTATTTATAACCGAATATCTCTATGCTTTGATAATATCATCCAATATTTCTATGCTTTTCTCAAACCTAATATTTTGTTGTAGCTTATCATTAGATTTTTCCACTTCCTTCCTTAGAGAGACAACCTCATGTTCTAGTTTTTCACATTCCAACTCTTTTGACTTTAACCGATCAGCCATAACTTCTTCAATTCGCTTTGCCTCTTCAATTTTAACTTTTAATTCAATGAGTTTTTGTGAAATATTTGCCTTTGTCTTCTCATCTTCTTGTACTTGAGTCTCCAATCTTGAGTTCTTCTTTCTAAGCCTCTTCACCTCTTAAGAGAAAGAGTAAGTTCCTCTTCTATATCAACTATGACTTCGTCTTCATTTTTTGGATCTTTCTTCTTTTCTTGGTTTTCGACAACAGGAGCATATTATTTCACCTTTTTAGCCATGTGTGTTCTTGTAAGATCTTCTTTCAAGCGGTTAGGCTTTCACGAAAGAACCTACTCTGATATCAATTGAAGAAACACACGCTTCTACTGAGATGGGGGTGAACAGTATAAGATAAAAAAATTTCTTCCAAACAATAATTGCAATAATAAATCAATGCACAAAATCCATACACATAAGAGACAAGAGTTTTACTTGGAAATGCCCTTTTGGGAGAAAACCATGGTAAAATATTGCTTATATTTCTTCAATAAAATTTTGGGGCACCAACCCATAGGAGACACCAATCCCCTTGTACAAGTTCATGGGCACCAACCCACAGGAGACACCAATCTCCTTGTTACAAGTTCGTGGGCACCAACCCACAGGAGACACCAATATCCTTGTGCAAGTTCATGGGCACCAACCCACAGGAGACACCAATATCCTTGTGCAAGTTCATGGGCACCAACCCACAGGAGACACCAATCTCCTTGTTACAAGTTTGTGGGCACCAACCCACAGGAGACACCAATCTCCTTGTGCAAGTTCATGGGCACCAACCCATAGGAGACACCAATCTCCTTGAGGCACCAACCTCAAATCTGAAGGCACCAACCTTATTTTACAATAATGTAGGCACCAACCTATGATATGAAGGCACCAACCTTGATCAAAAAATAGAGGATGATATACTAGTGTTGGAAGCTTCAAATGGCCAAAATGTCCTTCACATTCATTAAGTCTATCGCTTCCACATGTCTCACATTTATTACATTTTAAAGGTAGCCCAAGTCTAGCACTAGATAACTTACTTGCGTGTTGAATTGGAGATGCTAATACCTTGATTTCACTCTTTTATACTTCCATGTTATGAAGCACTTCTTAAACTCTTGGAATTCTGAATTTCAACCTTCTATGCTTACTACTTTATTCTAGGTGCTCAACTTTGTTAACTGGTGCACAATATGGTTCAGCTAGGTGTAGTTATCAGGTCCTTAAGGTTTTATCCTTTGTTCTTTGAAGTCCGAGATCAAGTGCTCACTATTTTGCTTAATAAATTTACTCATGTCTACTCAATTCATCTATCCTTCTATGAGCTTGCCAAACCCAAATGATACATGAATGATATCCAAGCTTTATTGCTATAAATTAATCTATAATGCTTTATATTAATTAAATCAAACCTTATAAAATAAACATCAATGCTCCTCATTCCTCCTAATGAATTAAACTTTATGACTTCTCCTTATAACTCCTATCATAGAAAATAAATAAAGATTGTCTTAACTTTATCTCTAAACTCTTCCAGAGTGCACGATGTTCTTCTCTCAAACAACTAGTTTGATGGCACCTTCGATAAGTTCTTAAATCTCATGCACACTTTCAACTGATGTTTACTCCTTTGGCGTTTCGCAAGTGAAGGTAACAATTTCTAGATTCGATATTCAAACTTTTCTTGACATACCTTGTACCTTCGACTTCGTTGCTTTCTTATTAGTTTGAAATTAGGATGATTTCGTCTTCACTTAACTCAGTCCAAAATCAGTACGTCTTCGTCTCAGGCTTTGCTTGGCTCATAGTTTGGAATTAGGAAGTCTTCTCAACTTGAGTAGCTTCGCTAGTCTTCTGCCACAATGGCTTCAATGCCTCTCTTGCTTTTTAGCCTCTTCGAGCTTTGGATGTCGGAGACTAGCTCTATTATGTAAAATATTCTCTTCGTTGCTGCTTGAAATGATCTCTCTATCACTGCTTGAAACGATCTCTTCGCCACTGTGGCAACTATCTCTTTGTCGCTACTTGAAATGATCTCTTCGTCGTTGATCTTCACCTTCGCATCTCACAATTGTGGCATCACAGTATTCGGCTCCAACTATTGCATGGTCTGCGAGTATCCATTTGCTATCCAATGGCTCTCCAACCACAATAATTCCATTGTGCGGGCGTTCTCATAAATATGAGCAACTCATAATAGATGATCGTGTTGTCTTTGAGATTAACAAGGCACATTTTGCGGGCGTTCTCATAAAAATATGAGCAAGGAGTTTTGTCCGATTGTCCTTGTTCAGTCTAAACGGAGCTCCAAAAATGTGCCTCGCTTTTCATCGTTGGACACACCTTCTTTGCTGACTATGTGGAGTTTTCGTGTGCACGCTCTACTTTGATATATCGAAGCCTTCGCATCTGCCACAAACTTCCCTTTTGTCACGTCGTCAAAGGATTAGGTGTATCCCTCTGCTTTTTCGCATCTTCTTTCTCGTTGTGCTCGTGTATCTCTCGAAGATATTCAATGAATAATCATCATTCCAAAGTGAACTTGCCTTGTATTTATATAACTCTTTCTCTTCCTTGCTTTTGGTGCCCAAGTGGTCGGCCCATACTTGCTTTACAATAATATTTAAATATTTGATTTAAATATTTAATTTAAATATTTAAATATTTAACCAAGTAAAGCCTTTATTTATATGCAACCTTTCACTTTAATATTTAATTTGAATATTTAAATTAAATATTTCAACCTTTGGCCTTTTCAACATTAACATAAATATTAATGTTAAATATTTCAAACTTGCCCTTGAATAATTCATCCACTGTTTGCTAACAACCAAGTCAACCTTTGACATCAATGATAACTCAATAATTCTAACAATCTCCCCCTTTGTCATTGATGGCAACCCTGCAAAGAAACTATCCTTTATTGCAACAAGATCACAAGTTGCTCCCCCTGACAAGTTGCTCCCTCTTACTGAAATTTCAAATTGCTCCCCCTTACTAAAATTCTCCCCCTTTTACATCAATGGCAAAGGCTTCTTGAGGCTAAAAGATAAGGCACTTAACAATACCCCCTTACTACTAGCTCTAACTGAGACTTCAATTATGATATGGGAGTAAAACTACTCCCAATTTACTATGCTCCTTTTCTTGTTCCACTTTCTTATTCCAAACTTTGGAGGACATATCCTTTTGAACATTTTGACCACCCTCCTTGATTTCAGAAGTACACCATTTAGCTCTATGCCCAAAATTATTACATTTGTAACAAATGATGTTGTAGTCCATGAGAGGTGCAAATGAATTGAAATTTTTCTTGGTGAAGCCAAAATCATTTTTAGCACGGACCCTGCAATGTATAGCTTTATGAACAAATTGGTGACATAAAAAGCAATAACCCCGAAAAAATATTAAAACTTGTCTAATTACTTTGGAGGGTATGGCCACATGGTTCTCTTATTGCTATTTCTGTGATGGACCTTGTTCTTTGATGATGCTTTGTTTTCTTCCTTCTTGATGCTTCCACTTCTCAACACATCAACATAGGTCTTAGGCTCTTATTTAATTATTTTCTTTGATGTCGATGTTCCTTTTGAGCTTGACTCCTCCTTTTGTTTCTTTTCGCCTTCTTCAAAACCAAGTCCAGTATTTATAACCGAAGATCTTTGTGCTTTGATAATATCATCCATGATTTCTATCTCAAACCTAATATTTTGTTGTAGCTTATCATTAGATTTTTCCACTTCCTTAGACAACCTCATGTTCCAGTGTTTCACATTCCAACTTTTTCGCCTTTAATTGCTCAGCCATAACTTCTTCAATTCGCTTTGCCTCTTCAATTTTAAATTTTAAGTCAATGAGTTCTTGCGAAAGCTTTACCTTTGTCTTCTCATATTCTTGTACTTGAGTCTCCAATATTGAGTTCTTTCTAAGCCTTTTCACCTCTTTAAGAGAAAAAACAAGTTCCTCTTCTATTTCAACTATGGCTTCCTCTTCATTTTTTGGATCTTTCTTCTTTTCTTTGTTTTCGACAACAGGAGCGTCTTCTTTCACCTTCTTATCCATGTGTGTTCTTGTAAGATCTTCTTTCAAGCGGTTAGGATTTTACGAAGGAACCTGCTCTGATACCAATTAAAGAAACACATGCTTATACTGAGAGGGGGGTGAACAATATAAGATAAAACCTTTTCTTCCAAAAAATAACTACAATAATATGAATGCAATAATAAATCAATGCACAAAATCCATACACATAAGAGACAAGAGTTTTACGTGGAAAGACCCTTTCGGGAAAAACCACGGCAAAATATTGCTTATATTTCTTTAATAAAATTTGTAGGCACCAACCCACAAGATACACCAATCCCCTTGTACAAGTTCATGGGCACTAACCCACAAGAGACACCAATCTCCTTGTTACAAGTTTGTAGGCAACAACCCACAAGAGACATCAATCTCCTTGTTACAAGTTCGTGGGCACCAACCCACTGGAGACACCAATATCGTTGTTACATGTTTGTGGAAACCAACCCATAGGAGACACCAATCTTCTTGTGCAAGTTCATGGGCACCAACCCATAGGAGACACCAATATCCTTGTTACAAGTTCGTGGGCACCAACCTACAAGAGACACCAATATCCTTGTGCAAGTTTGTGGGCACCAACCCACAGGAGACACCAATATCCTTATTACAATTTCGTGGGCACCAACCCACAGAAGACACCAATCTCCTTGTGCAAGGTTGTGGGCACCAACCCATAGGAGACACCAATCTCCTTGTGGCACCAACCTACAATATGAAGGTACCAACCTACAATCTAAAGGCACCAACCTTGATCTACAAGGAGAGGATGATATATTGGTGTTGGAAGCTTCAAATGGCCAAAATGTCCTTCACATTCATTAAGTCTATTGCTTCCACATGTCTCACATTTATTACATTTTAAAGGTAGCCCAAGTCTAGCACTAGATAACTTACTTGCGTGTTGAATTGGAGACACTAATACCTTGCTTTCACTCTTTTATACTTCCATGTTATGAAGCACTTCTCAAGCTCTTCAAATTATGAATTTCAACCTTCTATGCTTGCTTCTTTGTTCTAGGCACTCAACTTTGTTAACTAGTGCACAATATGCTTCATCTACGTGTAGTTAACAAGCCCTTAAAGCTTTATCCTTTGTTATTTGAATTCTGAAATCAAGTGCTCACAATTTTGCTTAATAACTCTGCTCAGGTCTGCTCCATTCATCTATCCTTCTATGAGCTTGCCAGGTCCTTGCCAAATGATACATGAATGATATCCAAGCTTTGTTGCTATTAATTAATCTATAATTCTTTTGATTAATTAAATCAAACCTTATAAAATAAACATCAATGCTCCTTATTCCTCCTAATGAATTAAACTTTATGACTTCTCCTTATAACTCCTACCATAGAAAAACAAATAAAGATTGTCCTAATTGTACCTCCAAACTCTTCCAGAGTGCACGATGCTCTTATCCCAAACAACTAGTTTTGATGGCACCTTCGATAAGTTCTCCTTCAACCTCATGCACACTTTCAACCAATGTTCACTCCTTTGGCATTTTGCAGGCGAAGGTAATAGTTGCTAGATTCGATCTTCAAACTTTCCTTGGCATACCTTGTACCTTCGACTTCGTTGCTTTCTTCTCAGTTTGAAATCAAGATGATTTCATCTTCTCTTGACTCAGTCCAAAATCAGGACATCTTCATCTCAAGATTTGCTTGTCTCACAGTCCAAAATTAGGATGTCTTCTCAACTTGAGTAGCTTCGCTAGTCTTCTACCACAATGGCTTCAATGCCTCTCTTGCTTTTCAGCCTCTACGAGCTTTAGATGCCAGAGACTAGCTCTGTTGCTGCGTGAAATGTTCTCTCCACCGCTGCTTGAAATGATCTCTCTGTCGCCATGGAAACTATCTCTTCGCTGCTGCTTGAAACGATCTCTCTACCGCTGATCTTCACCTTCGCATATCAGAACCTCGACATCACAGTCTTTGGTTCTGATTGTTGTGTGGCCTATGAGTGTCCGTTTTATATCCAATGGCTCTCCAACCACAATAAATCTAATGTGCATGCGTTCTCATAAATACAAGCAATTCATAATAGATGATCGTGCTATCTTCGAGATACCAAGCACACAAAGGAGTTTTAATCGACTATCGTTGTTCAATCTGAATGGAGCTCCAAATACACGCCTCGCTTTTCATCACTAGACACGCCTTATCTGTTAACTATGTAGAGTTTTCTTGTGTGCGCTCTACTCTGATATATCGAAGACCTTTGCATTTGCCACAAAATTCCCTTCTGCCACGCCATCAAAGGATTCGGTGTATCCCTCTCCTTGTTCGCATCTTCATTCTCATCGTGCTCGTGTATCTCTTGAAGATATTCAATGAATAATCATCATTCCAAAGTGAATTTACCATGTATTTATATAACTCTTTCTGTTTCTTGCTTTTGGTGCCCAAGTGGTCGGCCCATACTCGCTTTACAATAATATTTAAATCTTTAACTACGTAAAGCCTTTATTTATATGCAACCTTTCACTTTAATATTTAATTTGAATCTTTAAATTAAATATTTCAACATTTGGCCTTTTCAACATTAACATAAATATTAATGTTAAATATTTCTAACTTGCCCTTGAATAATTTACCCATTGTTTGCTAACAAACAAGTCTACCTTTGAAATTAATGACAATTGCACTCGTTGTTTTTGCATGTCTACCACTACCCCCGCTAATGGCCATGGTAGCTATCAATGATTTGTGTGGCATACCAGCAAACCCACCACTAGCCCACAGAGCATGGTTGTCAAAGCATCAGCCTTGTAGCACCCTACTAGCTCATCGACCAAGATCAAGCTATCTCACACTTGGTGGGTCCAATATTCGGATAATATCTATAGCATGGGCCACCATCCTCATGCTCTGTAAACTACTCTTCCGTTGATGGGGATGCACAAGATGTGCCACACATCCTCTAGTGTGACCATCATCTCCCCTATCAATAACTAGAAGGTCAACGATTTTGGATACCATCTCTCTACCAACACTTTAAGTAGTAACCAATCTGTTTCCACTCGAGGCATCTCTGCTAGGTGATGTAGCCCCACTACCTCTAGGGTACCTTGCTCCACCTACGAGAGGTCCTCTAGCTCCACTTCTAAGGAGCTTGGTCATCACTCGTAACTCTCTAGTACATCATGCTACATCTAAAAAAAAAAAAATTAGTTCAACATGCGTAACATAATCAATCAAACTTGCAAATTTACATCTTTGCTTTCTAGTCTATTTGTCTTCCTCTCTTTTCCTTGATCTTTCTTCTTGGTTTGTTATTCCCTTTATTTGATCTCTCTACAAAATTGCACCCCTTTGGTTTCAAGCACGATTTGTATTTCTTCTCCTTTCTTCAAAATCATGGCCCTAGATCGTAGGGCATGATTTTGTAAAATCGTTCCCCATAGTCTTGGGGCACGATTTCGATCGTCATGGTGAACCAATAGAAATCTTGAGGTATGATTTCGGTCGTCATGGTGAACTATTCAAAATCATGGTCAGACCTCGAAATCGTGTTGGGGTTGCACACGACAATTTTGGAGAAAAATGAAAAAAAATTGCTAAAAAGGGAACTAAATCTAACCTAACCTAATTTAGAGGGAGGATTTTAGCCCTTACCCATGCTCGCTCCTCTACTATGCTAACCTCACCCTCACAATAGCTGAAAGGTATATGGGTAGCACCATTTTCTCCCTTTTTCCATAGACTTTTTCTTCTTCTTTGCATAGTGAAAATGAATTAGGATTTTCACCCTTTTTGCCCTTTTATTCTTCTTTTTCGTCTCTTTTTCTCTCATTTTTGTTTCATTGTTTTTGCTCTTTTCTTGTATGTCTACCATTTAAAGTTTGATTAGGAATTTTAAATTCCTTTCAAAACTCGAGGGGGCACCTTGGCCTGAGAGGCATTAATATCCCTAATGCCTCAATTTGCATGCAAAAATATGAGTGTCTGAAATGACACCATTTTGCACCATCCCGTTCTTCTAAACTATCTATCCCTTTTTTGTTTGTTGTTCTTTACCCGTAGGTGTCTACATATTTCTTTGACACATTTATTAGGCCATAAATGCATCAAAGATGAGGTAAAATGTAGACATGAAAAATTGACCCACCCAAGTGAGTCATTTTCCTAGAACCTTAGAGAGACCCTCCAACTTGGTCAAATGCAATTTTGGGCCTCTCTTCTCCCCTCTTCCCCTCTTTTTCCCTAGTTTTAACAAAATATCGATCAGTCTTTATGGGGTGCAATTTCGACAAGTTAGGGTTTTCTCTTAGAAAATCCAACTTTCTAGTTGACTTCTTTAAGGTTGGTCCTCTCAGGGTTTTTTTGCCCATTTGTGTTTCAAATCCCTTATAAATAGAGGGTCTTGGATCTTTTTTTTCAGATAGATATACATATAGATATATACATAATAAAAACAAGCATTCTACCTAGCAAGTTAAGAGAAAAATCACAAAAGCTCTTTGACAAGTTTCTTCTAATGTTATTTTGCTGCATTATTGATTAGATACCCTTGGTGGACAAGTTTTGGATCCTTGAGGAGGAGTCAACCATCTTGTGGAGGTCTTCCTCCTTTTGTCAGCCTCTTTCACTACCACCAAGTTTCATGATTTTTATCATTTCTAGATTACTAATTGCATTCTTTTTTTCACTCATTTCACATCGATCTATTGTTTTCATTGATCTGTTATAAAATCATGCTCTATATTTATAGGGCACTATTTCAGAAAATCCAAAATTGTAGATGCCTTGTATAGGGCACGATTTCAACTACATCAAGTCTAGGGGTAAGATTCGCTCCCAAACCCTAGTCCTGTGTTTGCATGTCACATTTAGGACATAATATTGTTGTTTACATTTTGTTTTCCACATTGTTCTATTTCATTGCATTCTATTTGTTCATTTTCAAAAAAGTCAACATTCACTCTTGATTTATAAAGGTCAACTAAAAGGACCTAAGGGGTTTGATTGCTGCGCTTCCAAGCTCTACTACACTACAGCCTAAGTAGTCTATATTTTGTAGGGTTTTTGTAAGACTTTATTTTACAAGTTGAAGTTGTGGGATATTTTTGGACACAAGATAAAGCTTGGATCAAACACTGGTTCAAGTAAGTGCCCTAGTAGATCTCTAGGCTATTTGTTGATTGCTTTATTCATTTATGTTCAAACCTAGGATATAAATAAAAGGAAAACATTTGATCACATTTCTTTTAGGTATTTGAAAGAATAAAAGCATATAGTGTGCATCTAGGGTTTATTCTTGTCTATGCATCTCACTTATGCCCTTGTTTAAATAAAAATAATTTTATTTATTACAACTTAGGGTTAGAAATCAATAAATCAAAGAATCATACTAGGGTTAGACATTATTTTCTTGCATCTTGTATGTCTTGCATCACTCTTTTATTTTGTATAGTTCATAGAGGCCAAACATAGATGATTGCTTAATTGAACACAATAAAAATTACGTAAAACCATTTATGATGAACCATTTCCCTTGTCCATTGAGTGTCGAGAATATAACAGCCACCGCGATCACCCCAGCTCCCAACGGATCTATCCAAGAATCATACGCGATACACACTTTTACCCCTCTACACCTATAAACTTTTTTTGTTGTCGCCTAAGATTTGCATAGGATCTCTTCCTATTGAAGTGCCCTATCTCTAGTTCAATTTTAGTTATTTGTAAAAATATTTTTAATATTTTCTTTCCCCAACCATTAAAATCCACTTAGTGGCATGTCCTCTCTTATTTAGAGGATTGTTGGTTTGTCAACATTTTCATGTTCTCTGCCATGCTATATTACGTAGCATCAAATACTTTTAGTCAAGAAAACATGAATTATTTAAACCAAAACCTTAGATTTCTTTAATAAAATCTATCGTCCTACCACTTGGCACCATTGGAATGGTGTGATTGAATGAAGTCTTCAGGAGGGTGAAATATTTTTGCTTATAATTCTTGGTTAATGGATGTACGGTGTTGAGGCACGACATCACAACACAACATATCTATGCTCAGGAGGGTGTGGGCAAGAGGAAGGCCGCTTAAGACTTTCCACTATTTTTTCCCACATTCCTTATGTAGGGGGTGCATTAGCACCTCAAAGGGGAAGATATCTCCTTTGTTGTTTGACCACCACTCAATGGTCAAGGGTGCCATTGAGTGGGGGCCATCCAACACTAGCTGGAGGTGTTCTAATGAGTATGCATGGTGAATAGTTGACGTCTATTATCTAACTTGACCCTTGTTGATCATTGATTGAAGCTTGATCTCTACTACCACATAGTTGGTTTATTTTGGTTGATTTGCGCTCCTTCAGGGTGCATAAGGTTTATATTAAATGTCTGGTTTAATCCCACATGTATCATGGGAAGGGTGCAAGGGTGCTTATTAATGCTCGGGTGCCTATGGATTTATGGCCAAGTGCCTAGGCGCCTAGCTATCTCTCATGGACCCTGTTGATTATTGGACCCTAGTTTTCCTATGTCTCCTACCATGTGGCCTGACATGTTTGGTTTGTGGTTTGGACGCTCTTTAGGACAATTTAAAAATATTTTTAATTTATTGGTCGTACATATATCCCACATCTAATATGTGGTAGGTGCCTATGTTCCTTAAATGAGATAACACTCCCACATCTAATCAGGGTAGCTCCACACGGGTTGCCCATTGGTACTAGTTGGAGGTACTGGGTGGCTTTCACATGGAGTCACCTATCATTGGCAGGGCCAAGGACACATGTATGAGTGTTAGTTGTGGGTGCATTCAGTTGGAATTTGATTTGAGTTTAACTCTTTAGTTTGACTGTGGACTTACTAAACCTATTATTGACTCTATGGTTTAGATTGACTATTTGATTTTGATTAAACCAACTTTTTAGATTGGTTATAATCTTTTGATTAATTGAAAGTATGGGCTTTTGATTAATTAAAAGAATGATTATGGGTATTTGACTGTTGAAAGAAGGACTTTTGATTAATTAAAAGAATGAATTATTGGGTATTTTGATTAATTGAAAGTATGGGCTTTGATTAATTAAAAAAATGAATTATGGGTATTTTGATTAATTGAAAGTATGGGCTTTTGATTAATTGAAAGAATGAATATTGGATTATTTTATGTTTGATGAAATGATGATTGACTTTCATATTATGTTTGAAATGTATTAAGGATAATATATTTCATTTTGGTTAAATTATGATTGAAATATATAATACTCACACTGTTATTCCCAAGACTCCTAGGAGTGAATCACCTACCATAACTAATGATCGTGTCACACTTGTAGATGTGGATGCAGTTAGGATGTACCTAACTGCAGCTAGAATGGTTTTTCCATTTCTACCACCGGTTACCATTCCACCCCATAACATCCCATCATTCCATCAGTAAGTCACCTTTCCACACCCACAGCAGTCTAGCCAAGCCTTTGTGAATCCACTTTTTGAGCACATTGCTACCAGCATAGCCCATACTCATTCGTCATCATCTAATCAACCTTCCATCATCATACCAAATCAACAAGTAATTTGCACCAACCCCCTTTATGAAGCACCCATTAATGTTGCTTCGCAAATCCCTATGCCCATTCCACCCATAGCACCCATAGGCACCATGGTCTATAACCCCCCTCCTTCAGTAGCAATGCAATTCATCACCTACCCATCATCAACATCCCATCAACCCCCCACCTTCTTCACCCAAGATTCGTCTTGGGTGTTGCACCCCAAATATAACCATACCTACACATCCAATCAATCACATGTATGGTGCTTCATCAACACAACACACCATCATTCCACCATCTCCTCATCAACAACTACCATTTTACCAATGTACTATGCTCATTTTACAACAAATCTTGAACCGCCTCACAAGCATTGAGCTACAATTGAGTCATCATCAACTTCATCAAAATCACCCACCTCAAAAACCTCATCAACCTCGTCCACATGGCAAATCTCGTACAAATCATCAACCCCGTACTTGGACCCCTCTATCCGAGCCCATGTCAATCATATTTCAAAAGCTGCAGGATGCAAAAGCAATCTTTTTACCTGACATACGTCTTGCAAATACCAAAATACATAAACCTAGGTCGTATAGGGAATATCGTTATTGTCTCTATCATCGACAAGTGGGCCATGACATCAATGATTGCAAAGACTTTAAAAAGGCGGTCCAAGATCTTATCGACAAGGGGTATTTCCCATTGAAATTCCACTCATCGTATCTGATCAAAAACCTGATAGTCAACAAAACCATTGCGGGGATACTCAAGGCATCACACCTTCCCCATGCTCACTAGGCATAAAACATTGTGGGGATACTCAAGACATCGCACCTTCCCCATGCTCACTAGGCATAAAACATTGTGGGGATACTCAAGGCATCGCACCTTCCCCACGCTCACTAGGCATAAAACATTGTGGGGATACTCAAAGCATCACACCTTCCCCATGCTCACCAAGCATAAAACATTGTGGGGATACTCAAGGTATCACACCTTCTCCATGCTTGTCAGTCACCAAACAATTTGGGGATGATTAAGGTAAAAAGCTCCAAAGGAACCAAATCCCTTTGGTCAATTCAATCCAAAAAGCCCCAAAGGGGACACCCCTTTGGTCAAATAAAAAAAAATCTCCAAAGGAACCAAATCCCTTTGGTCAATTCAATCCAAAAAGCCCCAAAGGGGACACCGCTTTGGTCAAATAAAAATAATAATAATCTCCAAAGGAACCAAATCCCTTTGGTCAATTCAATCCACAAGGCCCCAAAGGGGGCACCCTTTGGTCAAATAAATAATAATAATAATAAAATCTCCAAAGGAACCAAATCCCTTTGGTCAATTCAATCCAAAAAGCCCCAATGGGGACACCCTTTGGTCAAATAAAAAGAAAAAAAAAACAAATCTTCGAAGGAACAAAATTCCTTTGGTCAATTCAATCCATAAGGCCCCAAAGGGGGCACCCCTTTGGTCAAATAAATAATAATAATAATAATAAAATAAAATAAAAATCTCCAAAGGAACCAAATCCCTTTGGTCAATTCAATCCACAAGGCCCCAAAGGGGGCACCCCTTTGGTCAAATCAAAAGAAAAAAAAAAACTCCAAAGAGGGTATCCCTTTGGTCAACTCCATTCAAAAGGCCCCAAAGGAACCTAACCCCTTTGGTCAAAACTCATCTCAAAATGCTCCAAGGGAGGCACTCCTTTGGTCACATACAAGTCAAAAGGCTCCAAAGGAACCAAACCCCTTTGGTCACATTTTTTCAAAAACACCTAAAAAAAAAACAAATAATAAATATAAAAAAATAATAAAAAATACAAAACACAAAAATATGTTCATACACATTGCATTTTTAATACATCGCATTCAAAATACCACTTTCATTGCATTCACATGTTCCACTTTCATTGCATTTGCACATTTGTATCGTTTACATCCATTCATGTCGCTTACCATATTAATTGTCATCCACTTAGGTTAGATAATTGTTCATTCACTAAGTCTTGTTGTCTTAATTAGGGGCACCTACGGTCTAGCATTAGTCCAATTTTGCCATCTAAAACCATGTCAAAATAGAAAAGAAAAAAAAAAAAAATAGCTACAATAAAACCCCATAGCAATTTATTTCTTTGGTGGTCTCTATTTTGAGGAATCTCTAGGGGTTTTCAATCACTCAACCACTCCTAGTGATTTAAGCAACCTCCGAAAAATATTTTGAATTCTTTTAGGACCATTGCACATATATACACTAAGAAAATCTTGAGTAATGGGAATTGATTTCAAAAACATTCTTGAACCAAACACAACTTCACATCTTAAAAACATCTTGTGTCAAATAGGGATAACACCATACTTGGTTGGAACCTTGAGGTGAAAAGGGACATCCTTGCTTGTCCCATTATGCAACATAGTCCATGACAACAGTGGTTTTCACTACTATCACAATAGCTTCTCAATTCAAAAGGTAGAGTAGTAAGGATAAGGTGCAATTCTCATCACACTTAGGTTGAGAATACGATTCCCCAAAGCTCTAAAAATTTTACATCACACACCACTGATTAAATGGGTTGTAAGGATCATACTACATTTCCAGTTAGATAGTTAAGTAGTCATCCCCAAAATTCAAGAAATCAAAAACAAAAATCATGGACTATGGAGTTAGCCTCCATTGGAGCTATAAACGCTTGACAGACAGTGGAGTACGCTCTTGCGTGGTGACATGTCTCTTTTAAAAAGAGACCTCTGATCGCTCATACGGACAAGCTAGATTCTAGGTTCAAACCCAAACAGGTTTATCCAATTTACTCAAGATGAGTTAATGAACTCACTTACACACACACTGGTTCTTGATTGTCTTAGATCATTACCATGCTCTTGATTCGATAAATGAATTCACTGCACACACATTTGGTCCTAGAAGAATTAGATAATTTGAGAGAGTTTGTTTGATATACTAGGATGTTTGAGTCTTTGCAAAACAATTCTAGATCCTTTATCCTTGAGGCAAACAAATTCATAAGCAAGTTTCCATTCCATACCGCCATCATATTGCCACACAAATCATAGTCCATTTCATCCTATAAATTGTGGTCAAACCATAGTATCGTATTGGTGCCCTTGATTAAAAATAAAGGTAAAGTTTGCTTAACAATAGTACATAACTTATTTGCATGACAATTAATAAGGTAAAACCATTCATTCATTTGCATACATCACCATCAATTGCATTCATTCATAACACATGCATTCATAACACATTTGTTCATAACACATTCGTTCGTGACACATTTGTTCGTAACACATTTGTTCGTAACACATTTGTTCATAACATTCACTAAAAAAAAAAAATTGAACAAACCATCATTACACATGTACATAAACAATAAAAAAAACACCAACTAGGGAGAGTTCAAGGTCTTACACCTTCCCCATCAAAAACATCAAACAATCAATCAAGCAACTTGGGGGAGTTCAAGGTCTTACACCTTCCCCATCAATAACATCAAACAATCAATCAAGCAACTTGGGGGAGTTCAAGGTCTTACACCTTCCCCATCAATAACATCAAACAATCAATCAAGCTACCCTAATAATCACATTAAACATGTTGGCAATTTTGGGTACCTTGAGTACATTGCCTTTGCTAGTATAGTAGTTGTCATTGATGTCAAAGAAGTTCTTGAAGCAATTTGATTTGTTGTCAAGGAATTTGTTCTATTGAAGATTATCTAGAGCATGATCAGTAAGTTTCCAAGGAGTCCTTAGTAGCCCAGTTGCAAAAGATCCAGAAAAAGACAAGTAAGAAAAAGTATGCAGGCGGCTGGCAAAACTGTCGTGATTTCGCGACATGTTTGAGGAGAGAGAGAGTGCTGGCAAAACTGTCGTGATTTCGCGACATGTTTGAGGAGAGAGAGAGTGCTGGAAAAACAGTCGTGATTTCACGACATGTTTGAGGAGAGAGAGAGTGCTGGCAAAACTGTCATGATTTCGCGACATGTTGGCAGAGAAGCAGAGCAAAATGGAAAGTGTCGCGATTTCGCGACATGTCGCATTTTCACGTCTCAAAAAGTGCAGGAAGGCAGAGAAAGAAAAGTGTCACGATTTCGCGACACATTGCTAGGAAAGTTGTTCGGACGAGAAAGTGTCGCGATTTCGCGACATGTTGCAGGAGAGAGAGTCCAAAAAGAAAAGTGTCGCAATTTCGCGACATGCAGCAAAAGAAAGAGTCTGAAACAAGAAGCGTCGCGATTTCGCGATAGGCTACAAAGAAGTATGAATGTAGAAAGTGTCGCGATTTCGCGACAGGTTGAGATGGCAGTATTGAGTTGCAGGAAGTGTCGCGATTTCGCGACAGGTTGAAGAGAAAGCTTGCGAATGCAGAAAGTGTCGTGATTTCGCGATAGGTTGAGTTGGCAGCGTTTAGTTGGAGAAAGTGTCGCTATTTCGCGATAGAAACTGGAAGCAGGTCTTCTATAGGAGAAGTGTCGCGATTTCGCGATAGAAGCAGAGAGGAAGACTTTGTAGAAAAAAGCGTCGCGATTTCGCGACATGTTTCAGTTTTGCGGGCATATGGCAGAAAAGAGCTTAAGGCAATGAAAGCGTCATGATTTTGCGACATGTTCCGTTTTCACTGGTGCAAGTCGAGAAAAGGTTGAAGAAGCAAGAAGGGTCGCGATTTCGCGACAGAGTTGCAGATGACATCAGCAAAATTCAGATGTGTCGTGATTTCATGACAAGGACGAAGTCAAGGCTGACAAAGGCAAAAAGTGTCGTGATTTCGTGACAGCAAGCAATAGAAGGTGTACGGCAGGGAAAGGTGTCACGATATCGCGACATGTTGAAGTTTCACGCCAGAAGCTACAGGGAGGCAGTGAAGCCGACAAAGTTAAATCTGGGCCGACGCAGCGTAGGGTTTTGCAACCAACGTGGTTGAAGGGTAAACAGTCGACTAAGACCAAGGTTTTAATCTTGAGATTGTGTGTATAAAAGGAGGGCTTCTTGAAGAGTTTGGCATCGATCAAGTGTGCGTTCGAAGTGCGATTTGCGCAGATAGAGTGCGGGGAGAAGTTCGATCGTAGAGGTGCATAAGTGGAAGTCTAATCGATTGCTGTGTTTTGCACAGAGTGTGCGACGACTGTGCTACTGTGTTTGAGCAGAGAGTGCGACGACTGTGCTACTGTGTTTGAGCAGAGAGTGCGAAGACTGTGCTGTTGTGTTTGCACTGAATGTGTGAAGACTACGCTACTGTGTTTTGGCAGAAGTGCATAAGTTGATCGAGTGCTGCTGTGTTTGCGCAGACAGTGAAAAATTGGTTTTGACCAAGTGCGGCTGTAACAGAAAAGAACAGAGGAAGAGGACAGATTTGTGCTAGACCGAAGGACTGTGTTTGGTGCAAATTTGAGGAACGGCTTTGCAGTGATAGAGTTGAGGACAGAGATCTCCAGCCAGAGCAGGGAAGACAGGTGTCTTCTGTGGATAGAGTTCCACTTGCTAAGGGCAGAGGAGGTAGAGGTCCTCTAGAGGATCACCACTAAGAGCAGAGCTAGGGGAAGGTGTCTCCTTTGGGTTGGTGCCCATAAACTTTGTAATTGGGAAGGTTTCCCAAAGAACTGTGATATAACTTTTAGATAAAAGTTTTATCCGTGGAGTAGCCCACATTGGGTGAACCACGTAAATTGTTGTGTCACTTTGTGGATGGTGTGTTGTGCATTGCTTTGATTATTGCTGTTATTACTACTATCTATACACTGCATTATACTATTTTGAAAGTTGATTTTAAAGCAAATTGAAAAAGTGGTCTTATACTGTTCACCCCCCCCTCTCAGTATAAGCTTGTGTTCTTCAATTGGTATTAGAGCGGGTTCCTTCGAAAAGGTTTAACAGTCGAAAGGAAGAACTGGTTAAGAACACAATGGATTTTTCAGGTGGCAATGCAGCACCTATTCTTGATGGATCAGATTTCGGTCTGTGGAGTGCAAGAATGAGAGTTTATCTAATGGCACTTGGTAATGAGGTATGGGAAGTGATTGAAGACGAATACACTATTCCCGAACATGGTCCTTATACCAAAGAAGACAGGCTCATGCTTCACAAGCAATTCAAAAGCCATGAATGCAATCCCGAGAGGCTTATAGAAAGCAGATCTCACCAAAGTTATTCACTGCAAGACAGCTAGTGAAATGTGGAAACAATTGCAGGTGGTTCATACAGGTGATGCAAATGTTCGAAAGGCCAAATTGAGACATTTTAAAGGTATGTTTGAACAACTCAAAATGAATGATGATGAAAATATTAGTGACTACATGCTTCGTATGGATGAGGTTGTTAACTCCATGAAAGACCTAGGTCTTGAGCTTGCTGAAAATGATGTGTGTGATAAGATTTTAAGATCCCTTCCTAATAGATTTAGTGAAAAGATTTCTGCTATTGAGGAAGCTAAAGATTTAGATAAATTGAAAAAGGATGAGCTCCATAGTATTCTTGCAGCATTTGAGCTGAGAACTCAAGTGAAAGTTGATGTCAAGAAAGAGGCAGCTTTCAAAGTTACCAAGAAATCAAAGGGCAAACAGATTCAAGAGAGTGATGAGTCTTCTAGTGATGAAGAGGCATATTACAGCAAGAAAGGCAAGTTCTCTAGAAAACACAAAAGCAAGAAAAACATAAGGTGTTTCAACTGTGGAAAGTTTGGTCATTATGCTACTGACTGTATCTGTTTCAAAGAATGAAAGTGATGAAGATATACAGGATGTTAAGAGCAAGGATTCTAAAAGCACAGGTATTATAGAAAGAACAAAGATGAGCACAACAATCAAGGAAAGAGGCATTCACACAAGAACAAGAAGAGCCTCTACCTGGACAAAGCAAGTAAGTGTTCTAGTAGTGATAGTGAAAGTTCTTCTAGTGATAATGAAAATGAGATGTTGTTCATTTCAGAAAAGGAGGAAGAACCAAAACATAAATTCATTGTCATGAAATGTTTTAGATGTGGAAATTTTGGGCACCTTGAGGATAATTGCACAAATAATGAATTGGTTGCTAGTATGTATGAGGATGCTTTAGAAAATGATAAGGAAGATGCATGTATGGTTTTTGAAAAGGGTAGCACCTCTAGTGATAAGAAATCTGAAAAAGGCCTTGATAATTCAAAATGCAATCAAATAGAGGATCTTGAATGTGAACTTACTAATGCTCTTAGTGTTTTGAAAAAGGAAAGAAAGAAGAATGCTAGACTCAAGGATAAGTTAGATGAATATTGTATGGAGAGAGATGAACTCATAGAAAGTCTTGACATCTCTATGGCTAAGACACAAGAACTCAAGAATGAGTTAGAATCTAAGATGCTTGAGTATAGTGAATTAGAACAGAAAATGGTTGCCTTGAAAGAGGAAAATAAAGATTACAAGGATAAGTTGTACAGGTTTCAAGAAAGCTCCAAAAAGGTTAAATCTCTTATCAAAGGTCAAAGAAAAACAACAGATAAAACGGGTCTTGGTTTTGTCAAGCCACACAAGGAACAGATTGGGGAATCCAGTAAGAAATTTCAAAATGAGGAGAGTTCTGATGAAGAGAGTTTTTCAGAAAAAGATTCCGTAAGTGATAGATGCGTAGAAACAGAAAACAGAATTCTGAATGCGAAGAAGTTTTCGGGACCCAAAAGGTTGATTAAAAGAATATTTTACGGCAGATGTTTTGCGTGTCACAGATTTGGTCACACGGCTGTACATTGCATGTCTCAAATGAAGAAGGTTAACAACAATTTCAGAAGTGCTAATTTCTTCCAAGGGTACTGCTACTCTTGTAATCAGTTTGGGCATAAGGCATTTGTCTGCAAGGCTAATAACAGGTTCACGGTTAGTTATAACAGGCGGATTCAAAGAACAGATATGTCTAAAAGAAATTATAGTGTTACTTGTTATAAATGCAACAATGCAGGTCACACAGCTAGACAGTGCAGAACTGAACTGCCAAAGTACAGGAACAGGAAAAGTAATATGAACAGGTCCGTGGATCAAGGCGTGGACAAAAACAGGGATGAGAACAAGAACAAGAAAAGTGACAAAAACAAAAATATGGACAAAGAGTTCAAGAGAAGGCCCGACAAAGAAATTGTAGACACTGATGATGATGAGTGCCTAATGGGAGTTTTACTCCCACCCCTATTTTAATCACCTCATCAGGAGGTGGGGGAGGGACTAAGCTAAGAAGCTCATTCTTAGTCCCGAGCCCCAAAGGTGACCCTTTGCCATTGATGACAAAGGGGGAGAGATTTGAGTATGGGGGAGAAATATGAGTAAGGGGGAGAGCTTCAAGTCAGGGGAGCAAAACTTCAAAGAAAGATTCTCAGTTGTCAGCTCAGATTGCTTTCAGTTTTGGCTCTTGAAGATGTGCTTTTAGTAAAAGGTTTGCCATCAATGACAAAGGGGGAGATTGTTGGCAATTTTGGGTACCTTGGGTACATTGCCTTTGCTCAAGTATAGTAGTTGTCATTGATGTCAAAGAAGTTCTTGAAGCAATTTGATTTGTTGTCAAGGAATTTGTTCTGTTGAAGATTATCCAGAGCATGATCAGTAAGTTTCCAAGAAGTCCTTAGTAGCCCAGTTGCAAAAGATCAAGAAAAAGACAAGTAAGAAAAAGTATGCAGGTGGCTGGAAAAACTGTCACGATTTCGCGACATGTTTGAGGAAAGAGAGAGTGTTGGCAAAACTGTCGTGATTTCGCGACATGTTTGAGGAGAGAGAAAGTTTTGGCAAAACTGTCGCGATTTCGCGACATGTTGGAAGACAGAGACGTAGCTGGCAAAACTGTCGCGATTTTGCGACATGTTGGCAGAGAAGCAGAGCAAAATGGAAAGTGTCACGATTTCGCGACATGTCGCATTTTCGCATCTCGAAAAGTGCAGGAAGGCAGAGAAAGAAAAGTGTCGCGATTTCGCGACACATTGCCAGGAAAGTTGTTCGGACGAGAAAGTGTCGCGATTTCGCGACATGTTGCAGGAGAGAGAGTCCAAAAAGAAAAGTGTCACGATTTTGCGACATGCAGCAAAAGGAAGAGTTTGAAACAAGAAGCGTCGCGATTTTGCGACAGGCTACAAAGAAGTTGTACGGATGAAGAAAGTGTCACGATTTCACGATAGGTTGAGATGGCAGTATTGAGTTGTAGGAAGTGTCACGATTTCGCGACAGGTTGAAGAGAAAGCTTGTGAATGTAGAAAGTGTCACGATTTCGCGACAGGTTGAGTTGGCAGCGTTCAGTTGGAGAAAGTGTCGCGATTTCGCGACAGAAACTGGAAGCAAGTCTTCTATAGGAGAAGTGTCACGATTTCATGACAGAAGCAGAGAGGAAGGCTTTGTAGACAAAAGCGTCACGATTTCGCGACATGTTCCAGTTTCGTGGGCATATGGCAAAAAAGAGCTTAAGGCAGCGAAAGCGTAGCGATTTCGTGACATGTTCCATTTTCGCTGGTGCAAGTCGAGAAAAGGTTGAAGAAGCAAGAAGGGTCGCGATTTTGCGACAGAGTTGCAGATGACGTCAGCAAAAGTCAGATGTGTCGCGATTTTGCGACAAGGATGAAGTCAAGGCTGACAAAGGCAAAAGTGTCACGATTTTGCGACAACAAGCAATAGAAGGTGTATGGCAGGCAAAGGTGTCGCGATATCGCGACATGTTGAAGTTTCGCGCCAGAAGCTACAGGGAGGCAGTGAAGCCGATAGAGTTAAATCTGGGCCGACACAACGTAGGGTTTTGTAGCCAACGTGGTTGAAGGGTAAACAACCGACTAAGACCAAGGTTTTAATCTTGAGATTGTGTGTATAAAAGGAGGGCTGCTTGAAGAGTTTGGTATCGATCAAGTGTGCGTTCGAAGTGCGATTTGCACAGATAGAGTGTGAGGAGAAGTTCGATCGCAGAGGTGCATAAGTGGAAGTCTGATCGACTGTTGTGTTTGCGCAGAGTGTGCGACGACTGTGCTACTGTGTTTGAGTAGAGAGTGCGAAGACTGTGTTGCTGTGTTTGCGCTGAATGTGCGAAGACTACGCTACTGTGTTTTGGCAGAAGTGCATAAGTTGATCGAGTGCTGCTGTGTTTGCGCAGACAGTGAAAAGTTGGTTTTGACCAAGTGCGGCTGTAACAAAAAAGAACAGAGGAAGAGGATAGATTTGTGCTAGACCGAAGGACTGTGTTTGGTGCGAATTTGAGGAACGGCTTTGCAGTGATAGAGTTGAGGACAAAGATCTCCAGCCAAAGCAGGGAAGACATGTGTCTTCTATGGATAGAGTTCCACTTGCTAAGGGCAGAGGAGGTAGAGGTCCTCTAGAGGATCACCACTAAGAGCAGAGCTAGGGGAAGGTGTCTCCTTTGGGTTGGTGCCCATAAACTTTGTAATTGGGAAGGTTTCCCAAAGAATCGTGATATAACTTTTAGATAAAAGTTTTATCCGTGGAGTAGCCCACATTGGGTGAACCACGTAAATTGTTGTGTCACTTTGTGGATGGTGTGTTGTGCATTGCTTTGATTTCTACTGTTATTACTGCTATCTATACACTGCATTATACTGTTTTGAAAGTTGATTTTAAAGCAAATTGAAAAAGTGGTCTTATACTTTTCACCCCCCCTCTCAGTATAAGCTTGTGTTCTTCAAAACATTCACATTTCAAATCATATTCTAGGTTCAAAAGGTTACACCCTTTGCCTCCCATTCATGAACACAACACATCCAATTCAATTTAGTTTCATGCATTCAACAATTCAATTCACTAGCTTAGATACCCAAGTGAACCTTGTATCTAGTGATATACTCTAGTCAACTAGCGGTTGCAATGACTGGTTATCCATGCAATCTGGTAGGATGAGTAGATTACCATAAGGACACTTGCAATTACATCAATTCAAAAGGATCCAAAGGAACTCCAAAGGAACCCATACCCTTTGGTCAAGATTTTAATTCAAAAGGCCCCGAAGGAACCAAAACTCCTTTGGTCACAATCAAACCAAAAGGCTCCAAAGGAAACAAAGTCCTTTGGTCACAAGGTTAGATGTCATTAGTTTTTGCACCGCATTGTGTTGCATACAACATAGTACAAAAAGGGGCAACTATAGACACCAAAATATAGCACCCTTCAGTTCACATTCACCACCTCACCATCAAATCCTACATAATAAAGATATATGACTAAGTTCTAACTTAGGGATATAAAATCATGCATATCATTATACTTTCCTAATTTATTTAATTAGGAAAATTGCCCTAGGATACCCTGTCTACCCATTGGACATGTGTCATGGACACTTCATCCAACATCCATGCCACATCTTACCCACTCCTGTCCCCTTTGTCATTGCACATGGGACAGATTCCCAACACCCATGCCACAACTCCTTTGTTGTTGTCCCCTTGTCCCTTCACATAAAACAATATCCCACATCCCACTCCACTTGGGGCCATATCACCCCAGTTAAGTGAGCCACACTGAGTGACTCATTGTAACTGCCCCTTCCACCTGGCAGTCTAGATTTGCCACTTGGCAAATCAGGCTTGCCACCTTACATTTCCCTCCAAAGCCCCAACCAATATATAAAGAAACCTTCAATCCACCAACCAGAGAGCCGAATTTGCATACCGACAGGCTATCAAATTAGATCTGGACTCGACGAGAAGTTGAGGGTGCAAGCCGAACTCTGACCGTTGGCTCGAATTTCGACGCAATCTTACGTTCAGCAGGAAATCGCCCATCTGCAGTTCCACGGTCAAGAACGTGCATCCGCGGTTTCGCAACCACAGGTCCACGATTTTCAGCCCATAACCGCGCTTCCGCGGTTCCACAGTCCTGAGAACAAAAACGGGTTCCATCGACAGAGATTAGCGATCCGAGAAGTAAGCAAGGTTTAATTTGTTAATTGTTTTGCATTGTCTGTTTTACATCCTTATTGGTAATAGGTTTTTATGTGTAGCGTTGGATTTATTTTTTTGAATATGCGGGTGCTACTAATCCCCTTTGCTGGTTTGCATGTGCGCAGGTAACAGGTATCCTGGATAGGCTGCTGAAGTTGGAGTGGTCCCGTAGTGGATACCAAATCCCACTCACCCCTTTGAAGTTGTAGCTGAGGAACGGAGAACACACAAGATCCTTAAATATCTGGAAGATCCATTTCCTATCAAAGTCATTGTATTTCAGAAGAGAGGCAGATAAAGCATTGTTACATTGCTCCCAACACATTTGGTGCAATTCAAAATCTTTGTAAAAACTATATCAAACATCAATATAAAGATTCATTTGTGGCAATCTCTCTCTTTTGTATTGTATCTTTGTTTGTGTTTAGTTCTTTTGGTTACACCATTAATTAAAGTGATGAAAATAGTACAATGTTATATAATGAAGGGCATGAACACTCCATGAACATATATGAAAGGACTACATTGTACCATACTACTAAACTATACCACACACTCTATATTTTTTACACTTCTAAAATACTCACTATGAGGTCTTTATATAGGGAGATATATTCCTTGGACCTACTCTACCTATCTACCTGATGTACAAGTGGAATCCTACATTTACAACATGCATATTAGCACTTGTTCATTTATTACAATACTTGAAGTAACTAACTAAATTTCCTCTAAAGTAAAATCCTACTCGAGTTATATACCAAAGGTGGTACATTTACATGACCCAAATGATGTAATATACTCTAACAAGAAGAGGCCACCAAATTTGAGAGATTTGAAGATTGCCATTGAAGGCTTGAAGGTTGATTTGTGAAAGAAGAGATTGTTGTTTTTGCAACATAAGTTCAAGAGATTATTGGGCAACATTAGAAGAGGTAAATATAGTTGTGAATTGGAGGAGTTTCCTACCAAATTCAAGATATTAAGGATAACATATCGAAGGAGAAATTAGCTACGTTAGAATCTAAAAATTTTAGATTTAAGGGCAGCAATTTGGGTAGCACTAATAGCTGCAAATTCCAGGGTCCTAGAATAGCAAGTTGAAGGAAAATAGGTAGCATTGGAAGCTACAAAATAGAGGATTTTAGAGCAACAAAGCACAAGGAGTTGAAGCTGCAAAGTTTACAAATCCAGGGTAGCAAATAGGTGAACCAAATCACCAAGCAAGATTGCTACAAGGAGGTCAAAATAAGGTTTGATAATTGGTGTTATTAAAGTTTCTTATTCAAGTATTATTTAAGTTCCTTGAAAACACCATATTAAAGTTATTAAAGGTAGCAATAAGGAGTTTGAGTTTAAATGTTTTCAAGTTAAGTAAGGAGGTAGCATTATCATCTTGAAACCTACAAAATACATCAACACAAGTTAGTGTTATAAGTTGCTTAAAAGGAGCAATAAGGAGAAATAGATAGTGCTTAATACAAGTTATTTCTAAGAGCTATCAAAGTGCATTGATATTAAGCAAGAGAAGGAAGAATAGTGCATAAGAATAAGGTTGAGTTAGAGTGTCAAAAGACACCATTAAACACAGGTAAAGTTGCAACAAGTCTTGGTGAAGAGAAGCCACCAAAGGAGCACTACAACCACCAAGAAATAGAGAAGGTGCCACCATACTAAAGACAAGAAGGGAAGCTACAAAAAGAGACTAAAAATATCTCAAAATTTTGGTGCAATAAAGGTACTTTATCCCAGCTTAAAATAGATTTATTTCTAGTTTATAATAGCACCATATTTGTCTTTTCTAAAGTAGCAAAAGGAAGACAAAAGTTGAAGTGTCTTAAGACACCAAAGAGGCACAAAGGTTGCAGTCATTAGTGGTAGTATTATCAAGTTTAAAGAAGAAGCTACGAAGTGAAGGAGAAAGAGCCGACTAAGGGCTCAAAGTTATCTCATTCAAGGTGTCTAAAGATACCAAATAGGGTGCCATAGTTGCAAGAAGGCAATACCCATAGTGAAAAGAAACCTACAACAAGAGATGAAGACTAAGCAAGGATGAAGGTGCAAGTAGCAAGGAAAATAACACAAATAACAAGTGTTACCCAAGTGAAAGAGGAGAGAATCTTGGCCAAACAACCACCAAGGAAAGGAGCATCGAAACACCACCAAAGGAGGAGCCACCTTCGTTGGAGAGGAGCCACCACCATACATTGGAGATCAAGAAGCATGTTGTTGTTACAAGAGAAGACCAAACAACTTGCAAGGAGTTGGCAAGTACGTTAAGGAAGAGAAGGGAACATTGAGTGCTAGGTTACATGCAAGAGAAGAAGCTACCACTTGTCACAATGAGTAAAGGAATCATATGCCATTTGGCACAAAGGAGAAGAGCACCAATGAATTCTTAGTAAATCCTCAGGAGGGAATATATCATTCAAGTTTGAAATAATGACTGCACCTATACCACCTAATATCAACAGTCCTTAGTAACACCCCATACAAGCAAGGAGGGAATAAATCATCATTATTTCAACATCCAAAGGTTGAAATAATGCCTACACCACCTAAATCAATGCCATCTAAATATTACATCTCTGCGCCACCTAATAGGGAAGAACAACATCCAAGGGCAACGTAAATGCCATGTGGTATGCAATCCAAAGGGAGATAGTGAAGTATTAATAGCCCAAGCCTGAAGAGTGCACATATATCAAGCTTCCAAGGTCAGAGAGCATTGAAGAGGAGAAGAGGATAGTCTAAAGTAAAGAAGTGCACCATAGAAAGAGGTGCAATTAATGTAGTATTATCATGCCTTGAAGTTTGAGGAGAATACAATGTTCAAATAGTTTGAAAGTGCAGTCAAAGGAGAAGCCAATCAACACGTAGCGCCTCACATCAAAGGTATATTGACATTCAATTAATATTTGCTTTCCATCAAGTTTAAGGAGACATAAGGTCTATTATTCCTAAGGTTAAGTTTAACTAATCATTGCATGGAGATATAAGGAAATTACAACCTTAGATAATTCATTGATGGATTAGAAATGCAATTAAAGTAAGGAGATTATAACTTTAAGAGCTTTTTCAAAATTGCATTATTTGAGACTCAAGTATCAAAATATTTGCAAATTATTAAACTAGGAGATATAAGGTTTTCTACCTTGAAATTGAAGCATTATTTTTGCAAATATTATCATTTTCTAAATTTCTAATTAGGGAGATATAAGGAGTTCAACACCAAATTAAATATCTTGAAATTTAGAAACCATATCATTGAGAATTAAAGGATATAGGAAGAAAAACATAGAATTGCTTGAAAGTTGGAAATTATTGTTGATACTAGTCTCCTATACAAATTGAAGGGACAAAAGAATCCAACTATAGAGTCTTGAAGATAGAGAACATTATCAAATTGAAAGTGCATTAAAATATCAATAGGGAGAAATAAGGTGAAAAATAGGAGTTGAACATTATATTAAAATTATCATCAAAACATTAGGGATTCAACTCAAAAGAAAATTTAAAGAAAGCTAAGCACTTTATCAAGACCATAGTATATTCTAATTACTTGGGAGATATAAGGTAGTCTACAAGTATCATCATGACAACAAATAAATTCATTCTTATAGAATCCCAACTTCTTAAAGGACCTAATTACTCTTCATGGAAAAACAAAGTGAGGGCAATATTGATAGTTGAAAAGATTTGGGATATTGTTAAAGGAGCAAAAACTAAACCTACTACAGGTGATAGAGAGATTCAAAAGTTTGAAGAAGATGAAGCAAAAGCACTCATGATAATAACTTTTGCAATTATAGATGAAATACAACCATATATTAGTTCAACAACAACTTCTACAAAATCTTGGAAAACCTTAGCCAAGATATTTGAAGGAAAGAATAAAGCCACTATCTTAAATCTTCAAACTCAATTGCATTCTCTAAAAGTGAATAGTGGTGAAAGTATAGAACTGTTCCTAAGGAAAGTAGCAGATATAAAAGAAAAATTGTTAACCTTAGGAGAATAGGTAGAAGATAAGTTTCTTGTTCAAGTAACCCTAAGAGCACTTCTAGAAAGCTACAAGCATTTAGTTACATCTTTACAAATTCTAAGTAAAGATACATCATTTGATGAGTTAGTCAATATTCTACAGGAATATGAGGTGGAAAATTCAGTAAAATATGAAATGACTAACAATGCCTTGGTTACAAAAGATAATCCATAGGGAAATATTGCCTCATCCCCAAAAGGAAGATCAATATGGAATAATAGATATTGTCAAGTATGCAGGAAGAAAGGACATAGTACCAATTATTGTAGATTCAATCCTAGAAACCAGTATCAAGGAAATCAAACAAATTTTGGAAGCCAATCAAATAGGCCATTCCAACCAAGACAATATCAGAATCAATATAATCCACATCAACAACAATTTCAGCGTCCATATACTTCTCAGAATCAATACAATTATCCACAACTGCAATATAGAGAAGGGAAACAAAAAGGACACTTAGTTCAAGAGATTCAAGAAATTCAAGAACTGGAAGAACCTACAGATGAACATGAAGTTAAAGCTCTCTCAACAAAAATAGCATTTTATGAAGATACTAACTATTTACTTGATCAGGATACAAACATGGAGCAAAATGAAGAAAGCAGAAAAGAAGAGTTCAAATTCCAGAACCAAGATGAAGACCATATTGAAGACTAAAGTCTTCAATACCCAAATAATGTAATACATGGGGGTGTTGGAATATATTACATTATTTGGTACATGCCAATGTACCACCTTGGGTACATCTTTAGATTAGGAGTTTGTCTTAGATTAAGGTTTGAGTATTTACTTTATGCAATGTAATAAATGCACAAGTGTTAGAATGTGCAATGATGTAAATGTGCATGTAGTCCACATGTACATGAGTCATAGGATAGATGAAATGCCAAGGGACATATCTCCCTATATATAGGCCTTTGATAGAGTAAAATAAAAGGATCATAGAGGATAGTAGAGAGAAGCATATAGAATAGGAAAGTAGATACAATGTAGATCTTGCATGAATTTTTGGAGTGTTTGAGACCTCCATTATATTACATTGTACTATTTTTGTGAGCTTTCATTAATGGCTATTTTATGAGTTATTGCAGAAGTTTCTCATATATTTTTCTTGCATATTATATTGCCATTATCATATAGTTAACATTGCTTGCTCATTTTAGATCTTGTGGTTGCATTTCCTTAAATATATATCATCAAAAGCTAATAAGGGTTAGGATCAAAAAGCGAAATGATGGTGCAAGGGTTAGGGTTTTGAAGGAAAAATCCTAAGACACTAAATTTGTGATCGATCTAAGTTGACCGTTAATTTGTGAAATCTAACTATTGAGGGTCAAATGACACCAAGTGGCCTTAACTGAATTCATAACCCATATTGGACGATTACAAATTTGACGAGGCTAGGAAAGAAGGTTGATCTAAAGGATGGGGATCTAAAAATTTGTACTTAGCAATTTTGAGTGGCTTCCTAAACATCTAAGGGGGAATTGACTCATTTGGATGGGTCAATTTCTCGTGTCTATAGAAAATGACTCAAGGCTCAAGTCCAGGCTATACACAAAAGAAAAGTAAAAGGAAAATACACAAAAGGTCAGGTATTAGGCTTTAGGAAGTAGTTTTTGATGCCTTACGATGGAGGCATAAAACGCTATTTATTAGCAAAACTAAGGTCTCTTTGTCTTAAGAATTATATAAGAAATGCAAAATTCTCTCTTCAACTTGAGCGAGGGACTAGTCCACATTCAATGTTGATGGCCTCAAGGTCTCTAGAGTTGGATCTATTAATATCGAAATATTTAGGGTCTCTAGAACCGGAGCTTCCACCGCCACTATCTTTAAGATGACAACCACTTTTCTTGGGATACCATGTCCAAATGGTATAGGTAGGTGGACTCTAGGGTTTTTTGCAATTGCTACATTTATGAGCCCATTTGCCCTTCCTCTAGGATATTATGCGTAGATATTACCATTGATTGTTTCCTTTTCCAGAATTAAGACTCATTTGTTCAGGATCCTTTTCCTTTGATTGGATTGATGACGAAGCTCCCCTTAATCTCCTCCATGCTCACATATTTATTCTTGGGCCATTGATTTCTGAGAATAGAAGTCGAGATTTCAAGATTTAAGTTTCTTGACATCCTTCCCTAATCTCAATGGGTTTTTGGATCTTGTTCCACTCAAGATCGATGATGGATCTCCTTTTAACGCGAGTCCTAATGAGATGACTATTTCCTTGGGGCTCTAATGTGCTTGCCACATGTCTAGGTCTCAACCAACAACAAAATTATTCTCTGACAACTCCTTTGGCATCTTCATGAAAGGATGTGATTCATCGGATGAGTGATCAATGTCTTACATAGCTTTGGGAACTTTCCTTCTTTGTTGGAAAAATGCATCCACCATTCATCACAAGATCAACAATCCGCATTGCTTTGGGGACCTTTCGTGTCTTCCAACCTTGCAAATCAACACCCATCATTGATCAATAATATTGAATGACCCACGTGGCATCAAAAATTTATTGAACATTTTTTGTGCAAAATAACACTCACTATAGATCTGAGGAATCCACGTTGTGCCCAACTTCAATAATTCATCATATATTTTACTTGCAAAATTAATGCTTGTCATAGATTCCAAAATTGACGATGTACTTTACTCTACTTCTTCCATCAAGGCCAACTTACAAAATTTGGCCATGGCTGAATTCCAAATTCACTACAATGATAAAATCTATAAACACATTATATTATTTATTATTTATTGGTACATGCATATTTATATAATATTAATTAATATTTATGTATTATTTATTATAAGATAAATGACATGAATGTTGAATTGTGTTATATTTTTTCAGTTAAATAAATACAAATGTTATATATAAAAAAATGAGGAGTTGGAGAGCAAGTGGGTAGTTAAAACTCTCCAGTTATCGAGAGGCCCAGGTTCAAATCTCTCCCCTCACATGTTGCGGATATGTTGTATATAAAAGGTTCCTCGTCAAAAAAAAAAAAAAAAAAATGAAATAATCCGCTCATGTAGAGGAGTTGGAGAGCAAGTGGATAGTTAAAACTCTTCAGTTATCGAGAAGCCCAGGTTCAAATCTCTCCCCTCACATGTTGCGAATATGTTATACATAAAAGGTTTCTCATAAAAAAATGAAATATAAAAACCTACAAAATTATATTTAATAATGCCGTATATCTAAACTAATGGTTTTAGGCTCAAGCTATTGACCTAACATTTATTTTTATAATATGTCATAAAAAAGACAATAAATATAATTTACTATCACAGCCATGTCCTATATAAAATAATTACTCAAAAAAATTATATAATATAATTTTTTGATATAGCAAACGCGATCACATCAGCGAGAACAAGATGTATGCGGCATCTCATTATTATTATTATTTAACCACGGAAATATGAGAGAGATTCACATTTACATCTTCGAAAATTTCATGAGAGGATCTTGATGTAATGAAAAATGAAATCGAAAAATGTCTATTATAATACTATTGTTTATACTCTCAAATCTCACTAAATCTTTAAAATTACTAAAATATAATAGCATATATAACATGTTCAATTTAAAAAAAAATCATTGGGATGGCGTAGGGCCTTAAACGTGTTTTTTCAACTTTGTAAATGATTGAAATCACTTTTGTACATTGCCCGTCTCAATTTTCTGCCATGAAATGAGTGGATCCTTGGAGTCTGTCTCTCTCGTGGGTGACATGAAGCACATAACACATGATGGATTTCAATTTCTAAATAGATTATTGATTTTAATTTCATAATGGAGTATTGATTTAGATTCCATGGCCTTATTGATAGAGGGATGATCCAAGAAAGTATCATAAAAAAATTGGATGAGATATTAAAAGATCATTTCTTACAATCTAAATGAACGTGAAATTAATATAAGATAATATTTATTAATTATTATAATATTAATGTTAAAATATGTGGTGGTTAATCTTTTTTTAGGTCATATCAATTTTTTTATGTTTTTCTTTTGGGTTTATGTAAATCTTGAAGAACATTTTTTTTTTAATTTTTTAATATTTTATTTTTAATAGTTAGTCTCATAAACTTGCCCTAAAGGGAACATGTATTTCGGTATAAATACTCTCCTTCATCAATCATTTGTTTATTGGTTGAGTGTAATTTTGATTCTATTTGAGTTAAGATATTTTGGTGTTTATAGACACCCCTATGTATTTCTTTTAATGAACAATACTAGGTAATGTTTGATTCTGTTCATTTATGAAAAGTGCAATAAAATTTGACATGGTATCAAAGTGGATATGAATCTTCATTATTCGTTTGGTTTTATTGGTGGTATATTTCTCTTTCAACTTCTCTTGAAAGCGATTTTTGTAGGGGCTAGTAAAAAATATTTTTTGAAACCAACAATGTAATCTAAGAAGGGTTTCTAACATATTACATGAGAGACTGATGAGAGAAGAAACTACTTGGCTACTATAAAGAAGAAAATAAAAGGCTAATTTTTTTCAAACAAACTGCTAGTGCTAGAGAATTTGTGGGTAGGCTTCCATGCTTAGCAAAGATCTCTAAGCCACTTGACAAAGTTATAAATATGGTTTGGTAACTGTTTTACTACAAAGGCATGAGAGGAGGACCTAATTGGTTGTGTTTCAGTGTAGGACAAACTGTAATAAATATGGATAAACCATTAGCTTTTTTGAATTCTTTACAAAATTTGGGGAGGGGGGTCATAGTGATGATTTTTTAAACCTTATACTACCATAAATATCACAGGTTATATCTCATAGGATCCAAATATAAAATAGCCACACCCTCAAGGGCTAGGTGGATTGGTAAGTGCAGGTGTGGTTGGGCACTTACCAAGAAGAGACCTAGGTTCAAACCTTGAGGGGGAAGCCAACCCTTTGCAAAGGTAGTAGTCTGCTCTGAATCCTCTGAGTGCATGCCAAATCGATGACGACGATACGAACCCCGAGTGACCGATGGTCCCCATCTCACGCCGAGTCAACAACAATGAGACAAATGGGTTTGTTGGGTGCAGTCCCTATGGTTTGAACCCTACGCTTACTAGTTACTAAAAATAGTGGTTGTAACCAACTCTCCTATGTAATAAAAAAATATAAAATAGCCATAATATAATAAGATCAAGATAATGATATAAGTAGAATAATATGAGCAAATTAATATGTATATAAAGGCTTATAATAACTCAAATAACATTCAATAATATGTTGAAATATAAATGTAAATAGCTTGAATCATTCATGTACTATGCATGAAGAACAACTTACAATATTAATTGCTCAAAATGTATATAAGCTTTATTGCTTCACTTTCTATTACAAATGATCGTAATATTTGTTATCCTTGTTATCTCCTCCTTTATGTTATGGAGTATTGCCTCCATAACATAGCCATAATAATGTGACTCTTTGGATACTTGACTATAGGTCTCCATATGCCAAGTCTCATGACTCTTGGCTTATCTCCTTGCCACTCGTATACTTGATGAACACTTGACACTCCAACATATGCACGCCTATACATGACTCTTACACTTCTACTTGCACTATCTAATCTAAGACACCTGTGCATATTTTTACATTACACAGTTGTGCACATAGACTCAAATTACACTTGCACTCTAACTCACATGTCACTTGTGCATATTTTTACATTACACACTTGTGCACATAAACTCAAATTACACTTGCACTCTAACTCACATGACACTCATGCATTTCCTGCACATTCACACTTACATAAAAGGAAAAATATAACTCACACTCTAAACTATGACTCAACCCTAATCTATTATTTACAAATGTACCATGAAGGTACCATGGGGTATATTAGCATGTACCAAATAATGTAATATACTCCAACACATAGTTCAATACTTTTTGCCATTTTGCCTCTAGGTACCTCAAATTTACAATTGAAAATTTTCCCTTTTCCCTCTAAAATTTGAAATTTTGAATGTTAACATCAAAATATTTCAAGTATTTTTCTTGTAGTTTGTCCATAAGGTAGTTAATTGTCTATATACATGTCATGCTAACGCAGGTGCATACCATGAGTAGAAAAAAGGGGGCATGACAATTTATTGTTGCTTTTTGGTTTGTTCTCCTAGGTATGGCATTTGAAGGGATGACTAGCTAGGAGGACTTAAGTTGCTTTCCAACAAGAGGTCTTAGGTTCAAACCTCCCCATATTTTTGAATGAAGATCATGATGTTAGCATACTCTCAATGTATGTCCGTGATGACATCAACACTCCTAATGACATGGCATAATTTTTGACTCACAACGATGATATGACATGGCATAAATCCTAAGGTGATATATGTCAATCCATATAATAGATTTTGTAAGTGCATACATATTAAGGTGACATTTGATAACTGACGTGGTGGTTCTTATAGTGGACAGAGTAGGCAAGAGGTGCTCACTTCCCTAGGTGACGCATGGTAGTTGAGGTGGAAAATTAGGGTGATGTGGTAGTGGAATAGATTTCAAGATACCATGTGGTAGGCTCTAACTGGGCCAACATCGCTAACCATATAGGGGCCAATGTGGCAGTCCATATACCACTTAGAAACTATATAAGCAAGTTCGACCAATCACATTTTGCCATCTCATTGAACTTGCACAATCAACAATATGGATTTAGAAGTGAATCAAAAAATGATAACTGGTACATGGTGGTTTACTGGTCAGTGTCCAGTAAGTAGTCTTTCATCTATTTATATGGCTATATGTGGCAACCTCTTATTTTTTGAAGGTGCTATTTTTTTTAAAGGTTTTGGGGCAATTTTTGGCTATTTTGGGGGCCTTAAATTTTGCATACAAAAACATTTTGAACATTTTTTTTAGATCACATGGTTTTTTGACCTCTTTGCATTGGTAGTATTGATTTTGGTCACAACTAATTGTTTTTTTTATTTTTAGTAGAAAAGTTATGGATCATTATGTGCCTCTTTTGAGTGGTCCAAACTATGCTACTTGGAAAATTAAGATTGAAGCTCTACTCCAAAGCAAGGGTTTGCTCAAGTATGTGAATGAGGAGCCTAGACACATTGATTTTGAGAAGATAAAGTAGTTTTACAAGGATAATAAGGATAAAGCCCATGGTGTGATTTCTCTCCATGTGGATAATGTGTATGACACCCATGTAAGTAGCACCACTGATCCCAAGGTCTTGCTTGAGAAGTTTTAGGGACTATCTAATCGGATTGACTTCACTTACATCAAGTTAGAAGTAGAGCTTGCAACCTTGTCCATGAATTCATTTGACACTATAGATGAGTATATCAGTCGGTTCAATAAATTACAAGAGGATATCCAGACTAAAAGAGACCTGCCTGGGGAAAGAAGGGAAGGACAAGGTATTGGAGATAGAGAAGATAGAGTTGCTCAATATTATGTTTAACAATATATCAAAAATATATGAGATAGAGACTATGGCCTTTGAGATGTTGCATGTGTACTTTCCAAATTCTCTTGACTCCTATTGATGAGGTATTTAAGTATTTCTTACATCATCAAGCTAGGAGAAATAGATGTAAGGGAAATTCTATTTTTGATTAGGCATATCCAAAGGAAGTTGTGGTATAAAATCAAAAGGCCAAATAAATGAGAAAAAAATCTAAGAAGACCTTCAAGAAACCTACCTATGATTTTTGCAATAAAGGACACAAGGGAGAATTTTGCACAATATAGATCAAGAATTTAGAGGAGGCAATGAACAAATAGGTGTTGATGCTGCCCTCTTCTATAGTCAAAGTGAAGAAGGCTTGGAAGGAGAGACATCAAAGGCTCATGTTGCAATCCATTTTATATATTGAACATCCACCTCTTTGGATGAGTGGATAGTTGATTTAGAAGCAACTAGACATATGACAAAGCACAAGCATTTGCTTCAAGGCTATAACAAGAGTCATGCAATAGAACACATTTTAATTGGGGATGAATCTTCATTGTAGGTGGTTGAAAATGGGAACATCATGATTGGCTCTTCATCATTTGATGAGGTAATTCATGTTCCCAATGTAGGTCCTAATATTTTATCTATTTATCATATTACTCACACAAAAAGGTAGAATTTTGGCATGATAGGTGGATAATTAAGGATATAGACAATGGATTTAGGATTGTTGCTTCTGGATATTATGATGAATTTGATCATATGTATAAGTTGGGTGAAATACCCACCTCTTCTTCTCTAGCTTCTAGAAAGAAACTTTTTGTTGCAATGATAACTCATGTTGATGATGAGAGTCGAAAGTGATATCACAAATTTGGACATCTCAGTTATGGTTCCTTGAGGTACATAACTCAGTATGAGATGTTATTGGGATTCCATACATATCTCCTCTAAATGGTGTTTGTGAGAGATGCATTTTTCGAAAACATCATAGAGAGTTCTTTCTAAGAGGAGTTGTCAAAAAGGCATCACACCCTTTGGATATCATTCATAGTGACATATTTGGACCTATGGTTACACCTTATCAATTTTATTAGAATGATTTTTGTGACCTAACCTAATTTTTCCATCAAGGAACACATCATTTTGCATGCAAAAATTAATAAAATAGAATGATTACATCCAACAAGTGGAAACCATTTAGTTACTTGAAGCTAATCATACAAAATAAGAGATTTTTCATCTTTTGTAGCCTTTTTATTTGTGAATATTTTGTAGCTAATCAAAGATAATGAGAAAATCCACCTTAAAAAATATAGCATGTGATTCAATCAATAAGTTTCTCAAACGATTAACTTTATTTAAGTTTACATGAGAAAATCGTTATTATTTTTATTATTTTTTGTATTTTTAAAAGGGTTAAAAAATATATATTTCTAATTAACTAAAAAGATAATTTATTCAAAGTTACATTTTCTCGTTTATAAAATTTTGGCTTACATTTGGTCTTTGTGCTTTACTTGGATCACTATATAAATATATTTGTAATACAATTCAGAATGTACTTGACCTAATCAAGATGGAAGGTCAATCAACAATATTTGTATCTATAATAATACAAGTATTATTGTGGGAACATATAGGTGCAACCCTTTTTTAAATAAATGGACTTAAAAAATAAATTACCAAATCAACAAATACGGACCAATGATTGATATTGTCACTTCTTGTCCACTACAAGAAGTTGTTTTTATTGAATAGAGCCTCACAAACCTCAACCTAAAGACTCATAAGTGGATCTATCAGGTTCCATAAATACATAACTTTGGTTTTTATTGAGAGCTAATTTTGTGTTGGAATAATTTTTCCTTGATTTGATTATATTATATTCTTGAATAAGTGTTTCAATTAGATTTATTGCTTCATAGGAAACTTTGATCTTTATATCAATTAGATTTATTGCATCATAAGAAACTTGGTCTTTATATTTATATTGGTTTCTCTAGAAGTTACAAATTTAATATAGGAACCATCTATGGAAAAAGGGTTGTCTATGTAATATTGTGCATTACCTTTCTAAAAATTTTAGTGCATTTTTTGGACATACTTAAGAATCCAAGTATGTTCATTTGTTAGTATCAACATGAACTTCCACCATTTCACAACTCGAGAAGAGATCAAATAAAAACTGCTCAAGTTGTGAAATGGTGGAAGTTCATCTTTACTTGTTTCACTTTAAATCTAACAATATATGCAACTAAAATAAAATTAAATTATTAAAAAAAATAAGAGATAACCTATTCATATTTCTTGTTAACATTTCATGTAGCCAACCAAAAAATATGTTGAATTTCTACCATGTGTCTAACATGAGAAGAGACCAAGGTTGTCTTTCCTATAAATTTAGTTTAACAGGACTATTTTTATATCTTGGGCCAACATGCCTTTTAATAAAACTACTTTCGAAGATCTAGTTATGTTCGAGGTGATTGGTTTTATGTGATTTCTTGTTGCATATAACTTTCTTAGATGAAAATGGACTTTGTAATTAGCGTGTCACCTACATGGTCATGGCATCTTACCAATTAAAATTTTATAGAAATTTTGTTCATTACCATAATGTCCAATTGAATAGATTTATTTTTAAAGTAAATTTTCAATGTTCTATACAATTCTCATGGAAGAAATCTTCTAGAATTCTAATTATAAGAAACTTATGAAATTAAAATCATTAAACTATTATGCTCATTGGAGGTTCTTAGGACCCAAGATATAAATTAACAATAATCTTTCTTAGAGTAGGAATAAAGTGGATTTTTAATCATGCTTGAAACAATTCACATACTTAAGAATATAAACAAATATAACGTAACAAGCATGATATTTTTAAGCGTCTATATTTTTTTCAAATGTCCTCAAATTTAGTCATAAATTTATTTTCTTAATAATGGAATACAACAGTGAAAACCCCAATGTTAGCAAATTTGATTTAGAATATTCACCATGAGTGCCCTCAAAATAGTGGAGGAGGAATAGGAAGAGCACACAAAAAAATATTAGCAAGAGCTAAGCAAAGCCAATAATAATAGTAAGAAGAATGTTATATAAAAATGACATGTAAAGAATCATGTGATGAATTTGAGTGGCCACATCATAGAAAATTGTAGAAATTCCATGTAAAAAGTAAGGATGACATGTTAGTGACATGTACATTAAAGTCTACATAAGGGAAAAACATAGGGTGATAATATAGACATAAGAGTTATAAGAAAATAAGTTGTACTACCTGATTAAGTTCAACCCTATTGTTGGTCAAGAGTCTGCCCTAGGATAAAATGTATGTATGCGCCCTAGACCCGACCAACATTGAAAGGTTGAAGGAAAGAAATGTCCTTCAGGCCAATATCTAGAGGGGGTTGGTTCCCTTGCTACTCTAAAAACTTGGTATAAATATTAGGGAAAGAAATTAATAGAAAGGAAGGGAAATATGGTTGTAAGCCGAAGAGATAATGCGGGGATGAATTAACAACAAGATTAATAACCCAATTTAAACTAACAACATTCAATAGAAGGACAGAACAAAAACTAAACTTAGATCATATTATAAAGCATGACTTCCAATAGCATTCCAACATTCATTCCCCATTGAAAAACTAAATCTAGACTCAGAATTTAATCCACCAATGATGATATAAATCTAATAGAAATGCAGAGCAGAAAGTATAAACATACATAAAATGATCAGGAACTCAGAGCCAAATAGTCCTTGAATCAAAGCAAATGTTTAAACTGCGAGAGTTTCACAAGCAAATATCCATCCTCTTTTTTACATCAAGTTTCCTAGTATTTATAGAGGATTTCTCCTCCAAAATTGAATGATCATTAAATAAAATGATGGCAAGTCAAAGATTGGTTAGCAGTAATTTTCTCCTCGATAGCAGCAACGAACCAATCCGATGGTACATTGGGAAGCAATGAGCAATTTTGGTAGATGGTGGTACCTCGAAAATGAGCATTCACCATAGTGGACGGTGCCTCGAAATAAGTAGGATCACACTAAAGTCAAGAGTGAAGCATGTTAAGAAATGGACAACATTTAATTTCGGTAATCCTCTGGTTATCTGTCAACAATAATTTTAGAAACATTAACTCCTTTGCCCCAAAAATTGAATTTTTTGGCCTTGAAATTCCCCCAAAATGATCTTCACTCAAAGCACCATCGAAAATGACTTTCGCTTGGAGGAAATGGCGAAAATTAATTTCGCCAAGGCGAGGCCAAAAATGGACCTTCGCCAAAATTTTTGCCCAAAATATGCTTTCACCAACACTTTCACCCGAAATGGGCTTTTGCCAACGTTTCGCTCGAAATGGGCTTTCGCTAGCATTTTTTCTCGAAAATGAATTTCATTGGGATTTTCACCCGAAAATGAATTTCATTGAGCGAAACTCATTGCACACTTGGGCAAAATTTTAAATCTAATTTTAGTGTGGCAAAAATGCCAACACTTCTGGCGGCTCATGGGGTATTCAACTCACCTGAATGCAATTGACCCCAGGGCCTTTATCCATTGGGCTCATTATCACCACCATCGGTTGCATCGGATTATCTGTTGCTTGCACCAGTCTCTTCCTGCCCTTTGAGATGCGAACATGTAGTTTCATATACTACGATGGCTTCAGCCCAAGCATCAATACTGATCACCTGATGAGTTTGGAGTGTATCAACAATGTACCAAAAGGTCTGAACCTACTCCAGGTCAATGTAGTTGGCCCTCTGGATGAGCTCCAATAAACCAGACTCGATGCGAGTAAGCCTCTTCATCAATGGCAGCACATGCTCTTCGGTGATGGGCTCTTCCCAGCCATCAATCTCTGAAGTGTCATTTTTGAAAGTAGCCCATATTGCATCCAGGTCTTTCTTCGCCAGAATATTCCCCTGGTCATCAGTGAATTTGGGGAAACCATTGTTTGCTATAGTCTCAAAATAGACCAGCGAAATGCGCCTCTCTTGTTCAAATGTATCTAGCAACTTTCGGGCTTCCTTGATCAGATCCAACCTGGAAAAATAAGTGCATAGTGTTATCTTGGCATTTACCCAAGCTCGGGCCATATCACTCATTGGGTCAAAATTGAAATCCATTTTAGCCATTGTTTGGATCTTCATTACCATTTCCAATTTTGGTTCGAGGTCCTCTTTTGAATACTCCACTACGTGCAAGCCGTATGAAACAACCTACTACACCTCCTGAAGGAACATGAGAACCAATGTTGCTTTTGATGCCATTATCGAACAATCGATAAGTAGATGACTGCGAGCCTCCTTGAATTTTTCCTTCATGAGAGCTACCGATTGCATCGCCTTATCTGCCAACTGATCCTGCAGACTCTGGATTTGGTCCTTCAAGGCTTGGACTTGTTGCTCTACTTCTTGTCGTGTTGCTTGATGTTGTTTGGCCTCCTACTTGTATCCTTCAATTTTTCCCTCTAGGCTTATCACTTTCTGCTACCATCATTGAGATTCTGACTGTACAATGTCTAGTTGGACCTTCTGCTCAGCTAAAGCATCTTCTAGTTTTGTTATCTTCACTTCAGCTTGGAAGAAACGATCCTTGAAATGTTCACCGTGCAAGTAGATTGAACTCATTTCCACCTATATGTTGCCCATTTTCTCAGTCGTATCAATTTTTGTGAGGTCCTCGATGATGAAATGATATGAATAATCATTCGACATCATTTCTCCTTGGGGTTTCTGGACTTGAGGGACCATCTTCACAGTGTGCGCCTCCATAGCCTCCGGATCAAAAGTCACCTTCTTCACTGTCTTAGCCGGGGCTTGCGCATCCTTTCGCTTGTGGCTTTTCAACCATTACGAGGAAATTTGTCGTGCTCGACTGATCTTCTCTACTATGGGGTGCTCCAGTAGAAGTTCCATTTTTGAATCCAGTGGCTCTTGTGATGCAAAAATTGAGGAAAATGGGAAGAGAGCTTGCTGAGGGTTTGGCTCAATAGAGGGAGCAGAAATGGAAGGCGCTACAGTTACACTTACCCTTGGAGGGGCTTGTGTACTTATAGCGACAATGGGGTTGATAGGGGTGGAAGACAAAATGGAGGATAATGGAAGGGAAAATGGATTAGGGGTGGATGCAAATGAACTAAAAGATAGAGGAATGGAAGGAATAGAAGAAATAGGAGGAGCATTGGTGACCTATGACTATGAAATGGAGAAGGGAGAAAAAGAGATAGATACGACAAATGGAAGTGAAGTGGAAGTAGAAACTGTAGGATGAGAGGCAATGGTCACTAGATGCTTATTATTGAGATAAGAAGAAAGAAAATGCGTACCTGCAGGCTTCGACATCATTTGAGCCGATGACAAAGGCTATTGCACTACTGGATATTTCTCTTCCTCATATTTTACTACCTCTGCTTCAAGATCTACCAACTTCACCATCTGGCTTGGCTATCTTCACTGAGCCAAAGAGGGTGCCTCCCTAAAACCAGTCTGCCCAATCGTAAGTGAAGAAAGAGGGTTTGTGCTAGGAGCAGAAACTGCACCACTTCTGGGCTTCTTTACAATTTTAGGGAAAGGTAACTTTGTACTCATGCTCATTTTTTTGAGTGAAATTTTTTCTTTGGGTGGTAGGTGTTCCTATTTTTCTTTGACAACTGGCTCCTCTTCAACCAATGACTTTTCTTCTCTTACCACGACCTCTTCATTATCAGGACTTTGAATACTTCGAGGCACTAGGTCAATGAAAGATATGGGTTGGTACTTATCACAATGCTCATCATAAATTTGCAAAAACACTTCATCCATAGCCAATGGGTAAGTTGACCCAGGCTTCCCTCGGTGCACTCTCATGATCCACCAGTTGGTGATCTTCTCGTCAGACCATTCGGGCAATTTATTTTTCATTTGATTAAACAAATCCTTAGGAGGAACCTACTCTGGATGATTTGTGGGATCATACTCGATCTCCACTTCATAGAAATCATGCCAAGGAGGGAGCAAACCTCATCTTTTCAATATACCACTCAAGGTCACGTCCCTTGGGATTATTCCTTTACTACAAGATATCTTCTTTGGAGCAGCAATGAAAATTCTTAGCCTTGGTAAACTTCTTGAAAATGCCCAAAGGGTCGTATCACCATCGTTGGGGAAGCTCAATTAACCCATGGTCGTACAACATTTCGGCAATCAACTCGTTCTGCCCGCATTGAGTCACTTCAATATCGCCAAAGCGAAAAGGCATGGTGCACGTGGTTGGCTTTCTCCTGCCTGACCCATATGTGTCATTGGTAAAGTCATTCTATTGGGCTACTTCCAATGCAAATAGATACTCCATGGTAAAATACGACAAAATAAAAGGCTTTCCAAAGAAACCAAAAATTCTAATGACAACTCCTTGCGTCAGCAAAAATACATCACCTTTCTCTTTTCCAAAAATCTCCTCCATCACTTTTGGAACTATATCACATGCACCATAAATGAGTTCAAGGGTAGGTCCCAAAAACATCTGATTAAAATTATAGTAGGATTCCTTCTTTGATACATTCTGTGTCCATGAATAAATCGACAATATTCTGCCTAATTCATCTGTTTTCTTCACCACTACAAAGGTAAAATGATGATGCATATAATAAAAGAAGTACCAAACCAAAAGGAACAATGCCTGAAGGTGACATCTTCCCTACTCTGCACCTTCTCTAGCTGAGTGTGCATCCTTCGAGCTACAAAATTTGCCCAATCAAAGAAAATTGGATTTGTGTTCGCCTTCATGGCAGTCAGGGCAGAAAACTCAACCTATGAAATGCATTGTGCAAGTGATGCTTACCACTTATATATTGTGGAGTCTCTAGGCAGTTCAAAAATCCATGCCAACATCGAATATAGGTATGGGATCTTAAAATATTATAGTGGATTTGGAAAAGCTGGAAGTTCTCCAAACTGAGGTGTTTTTAGCAATTGATTCTCCATGAACTACCGCATGAGCACTATAGACTGGTATCTTTCCTCCTACTCTACAATATTGAACTTCTTAAAAATGATGTCAAAAGGAGGTCTCATGCCACAAGCAAAAGCTTCTCTGACAGAGTTGGCTGAAATGTTGAACAACTTGTCTCTGTTGGAATTTTGAATGACTCTCATAGAAGAGTCATAAAACTGAACAATTATCCACACCAATTCTGGACATGCATGCACCGGTGTACAAATATACTAGGAAAAATAGGAATAAAACACCGTGGTGCGTGAAATTTTGGTGGATACCTTTCTAAGAGCAAATTCGATATCTTGTTGTAATTTCTCCACATCTTTGTTCGTGATTTCACAATCGTTGATTTCTACGAGTCAGTCATAATAAGGCGCAAGTTCTTCTTCTTCTTCATTTTTGTCTTTTCACTGCTTCTTTCCTATGTCAGTCTTCTTCTGGGCATTTTATTTCTTGGCTTATGTGGTCTTCTTTGTCATATTCTTCCTTCTTTATTTACCAGACAACAAATAATTCTACAAATTCAAGCAATGACTCAGCAAACATGAGCTCGATAATTTTCTTTGTTTATTCAACTGAAGTGTTCACCATTTTATAGTTTTTTGACCACACCTACTAGATTTAATACATGCAGTGCATATGCAAAATTTAAAATAAACCATTCACCTAGGTTCTCAAGCACATCATGTTCTTCTATGATTCATAACAGTTTTACCACATCTCTTTCTCGAGTGTCATGATTTGTCATTTTTTCCTCTCTTGAAGCATGCAACCTATCACCAATGGCCAACCTCAAAAATCATGATCACCTTGATTTTTGCCTTGAACTATGTGATTGAAGCTTTTTTGAAATGAAATCATGGTTTTGCTGATTTTGAGCATCAAAAATACTCTGTGACAATTTCGTTGCCGAAATTAGTCTTCCATGCATCTAGGTGTTTTGCTACCGAAAAAGTAAAACATGCAAGTGAAAAGCGTTTTTGCCAACTTGGGTGCCAAAAATAACTTTCAACCATTTTTTTTTTCAAAAATAATCGTGGCTTATATTTCATGCATCAAAAAAGCAAAACATTAAACATGCATGCAAAAAGAAACGTTTTCGGGTAAAATTGCTTTTGCTTTTCGTAAGGTATTTTCGACTCCATGAATGGAAAGAAGGCACGAAAATAATTTTTTCTCGCAAAAATGATTTTTCTTGTGAAAACACCCCCCCTTTTTTTCCTTGGGATCAAATTGGCAAACTATGTACATATTTACAAATGTTCCTAGATTTCTTACTAATAATAGACCTTTAGATGAAGACCATTAACTGGAATTAGAAAAACACGACCTCCCATGTCCTGTAGGTAGTATGAATTAACTTGATTAATGTTGGAAATATGAAAGGGGCATTTCCAAATTGCTTCGAACTTGTGATGATTACCCGGATTTGCTTTGTTTTCATTCCACTTTAGTACAAGATCACCAATACTAAAAGCTTTTGCTGAACCAATTTTTAGTTACCTGAGCATGCTTCATGAAAGAATTATATGCTTTCTCTCTTTCCTCTTCTAACAGTAAGAGTTGAGACAACCTTGTACTCATAGGATCGAACTCCCCCTCTTCACTGTAAAGCAAATGCAAAGATACCAGGACATGCATGCACCGATGTATAAAGATACCAGGAAATATGGGAATAAAATACCGTGGTGCATGAAATTTTGGTGGATACCTTCTGAAGAGCAAATTCGACATCTTGCCGTAATTTCTCCACGTCTTTGTTCGTGATTTCACAATTGTTGATTTCTACAAGTCGGTCATAATAAGGTGCTAGTTCTTCTTCTTCTTCCTTTTTGGATTTTCGTTGCTTCTTTCCTGCATCAGCCTTCTTCTGGGCCTTTTCTTTCTTGGCTTCTGTGGTCTTATTTGCCATCTTCTTCCTTCTTTCTTTACCAGAAAAGATAATTCTACAACTTCGAGCAATGACTCTGCAAATAGGAGCTCTATAATTTTCTTTGTTTATTCAGCTGAAATGTTCACCCTTTTATAGCTTTTGACCACACCTACCGGATTTAATGCATGCGATGCACATGCAAAATTTGAAACAAACCATTCACCTAGGTTCTCGGGCACATCACGTTCTTCTATGATTCATAATAGTTTTGCCACATATCTTTCTCGAGCATCGTGATTTATCATTTTTTTCTCTTGAAGAGTATAACCTATCACCAATGGCCAACCTCAAAAATCATGATCACCTTGATTTTCACCTTGAACTATGTGATCAAGCTTTTTTGGAATGAAATCATGTTTTTGCTGATTTTGAGCATCGAAAATACTCTGTGATGATTTCGCTACCAAAAATAGTCTTCCATGCATCTGGGAGTTTCATTGCCGAAAAAGCAAAGCATGCAAGCGAAAAGCACTTTCGCCAACTTTGGTGCCAAAAATACCTTTCAACAGGTTTGCTATCAAAAATAGTCGTGGCTTATCTTTCATGCACTGAAAAAGCAAAACATGAAACATGCATGCGAAAAGAAATGTTTTCGGGTGAAATTGCTTTTGCTTTTCGTAAGGTGTTTTTGGCTCCATGAATGGAAAGAAGGCATGAAAATTATTTTGCTAGTGAAAACTTTTTAGAATTTTTGCTAGCGAAAGTACTTGCTTTTTTTTTTTGGATCAAATTGGCAAACTATGTACATATTTACATATGTTCCCAAATTTCTTACTGATAATAGGCCTTCAGATGAAGACCATTAACTGGAATTGGAAAAACACGACCTCCCATGTCCTATAGGTAGTATGAATTGACTTGATTAATGCTGGAAATCTGAAAGGGACCTTCCCATATTGCTTCAAACTTGTGATGATTACCCGACTTTGCTTTATTTTCATTCCACTTCAACACAAGATCACCAACACTAAAGGCTTTTTTTGAAGTCTTCTTGCTGAACCAATTTTTAGTTACCTGAGCATGCTTCATGAAAGCATTATACGCTTTCTCTCTTTCCTCTTCTAACTATAAGAGTTGAGACAACCTTGTACTCATAGGATCAAACTCCCCCTCTTCATTATCAAGCAAGTGCAAAGATTGGAGCACTGACAACTCTATATGGATAGGCAGGACTGCTTCCTTTCCATACACCAAAGAGTATGGAGATGTCTTGATAGACTTCTTAATTGAGATGCGATCAGCCCATAGAGCTTGATTCAGGAGCAAATGCCAGCTCCGCTTGTTATCTCCTAGAGTTCTTTTCAAAATCCTTAGCAGATTTTTATTTGTCGACTCAGCCAATCCATTTCCCTACGGGTAATAGTTGGATGAAGTCTTCAAATATATTACGTACTTGCTTGCAAATTCATTAATTTTGGCTCCAATGAATGGAGTCCCATTATCTATCACAATGGCATCTGGTACACCAAAGCGCGTTATCAACCCCTCTAGGAAAGAAATGACAACTTCTTGATCTACTTTCTTAGTTGGCACTGCTTCTGCCCACCGGGTGAAATAGTCAGTGGTTGTTAAGATATATTTATGCCCAACAGATGAATTAGGGTCAATAACCCCAATAAAATCTAAGCCCCATTGTTGAAATGGTGCTTCTACTTGAATTGGGTGAAGCGACAAGGAAGCATTTCTGCTTCGACCAACATATCTTTGGCATTTATCACAACTTTGGCTAACCTTGAATGCATCAAAAAAGAGATTAGGCCAATAATAACCCACCTTTATGATTTTTAGAGCCATGGGTCTACCTGCATAATGTCCTCCTGATAATCCAGAATGGAATTCTTCCAGGATCTTCTGTTTCTCTGACTTTTTGACACATCTCAGAAGCACTCCATCAATGTTCTTGTAGAATAGCCCATTTGTCAACATGACATATCTATAGGCTTGCAGCCTAAACCTTCTTCTTTGCGAAGCATTAATATGAGAAGGACACCTTCTTGTATTGAAGTATTCGACAAGGTCTTCTATCCAATCTCGGTTAATTACGGGCTGATTAGCAAGATTACTTTCTTGCACTGGACCTTCAAACTGGCATGCTATTATTTTAGAAGCAGCACTCCTCGCAAGCTCTTGACATAGTGCTCGACCATGAACCAACTTGGTCGGCCAAATCTCGATATCATATTCTTGGATCTTGGAGACCCAACCAACTCTCTTATCTCCAAGTTCTCCCTGGATAATGAAACTTCGAACATCAGGATGTACAACATGAACTATCATTTTGCTCTATGAAATAAAATGCCAAAACTTCTTTAGAGATTTCATCACTGCATACACTTGCTTCTCAATGAAGTTATATTTTTCTTCATGCGGTTGAATCACTTGACTCAGGAATGCAATAGGTCATTCATTTCCATCTTCTCCCTTCTGTGTAAGGACAATCACATAACTTTCTTGCTCATCGACAGCATAAAGGATGAAATCCTTAGAATAATCAGGATTCACCAAGATGGGAGCCTAAGCAATCCTCTCCTTAATCTCTCTGAATGCTTCTTTTCTTTTCTCCATCCATTTGAACTCAACATTCTTTTTCAAGAGTTCAGTCATTGGCTTCACTACTTGAGCAAAGTCTACAATAAACTTCCTAACAAAGTTGATTTGGTCAAAGAAATATTGTAAACTTTTCTTGTTAGCCAATAATGGGAGCTTTAAGAGAGCTTCGACTCTAGCTGGGTCAACAACTAACCCTTTCTCAAAAATCACATGGCCTAGGAGCTTTCCTTCTTTTACCATGAATATGGACTTCTTCGGGTTGATGGATACCCTAAATTCTTGGCACTTCTCAAATACCTATCATAAATGTAAACCATGTTCCTCCCTTTTATGGGAGAAAACTATCATATCATCCAAATAAATGATAATGATTCGGTTCAGTAACTCACCAAAATCCAGGTCCATTGCTCTCTGAAAGGTTGCTCCGACGTTTGAGAGGTCGAAAGGCATTCATTGGTAAGCAAATGTTCCCCACTTTGTGGTGAATGTCATTTTGTATTGGTCTTCATATTTGACCCAAATTTGATTATACCCAAAGAATCCATCTAGCAGAGAAAATCTCTGCGCTCCTGCAACCACGTGGAGGATCTGATCTATCTGTGGCAAAGGATAATGGTCCTTTAGAGAAGCTTGATTAAGATTTTGAAAATCAATGCATAAGCGAATATCTCCATTCTTCTTTCACATAAGGACCAAATTTGCTACCCAAGAAGAGTGCTTGATAGGATAAATGATCTTCACTTCGAGCATCTTCAAGAGTTCTACCTTCATCAGGGTCTCAATTTTGGGGTTGACTGGCCTCTACTTTTGTCTGAAAGGTTTTACTCCTTCCTGCAGTTCAATTGTATGTTGGATAACATTCTTGTCATACCCTTTGAGGTCTTGATAACTCCAGGTGATAATGTCTAGGAATTCTTGGCATAGTTCCTTGATTTGCTCGAGTTCTTCAGGTGTGCAATCAGTTCCAACCTTGATTGATTTTTTAGGTTCTAACTACAACTCTTTGTACTCCTTTTCATCCACCTTGATCTTATGCTTTATTGTTCTATCATTTTTATCAAAGAGACTTTCGAGCGAAATCAATCCTTTCGGGATGTGATTATTTTTCAACTGGATCAATCCCTCAGGTTCTTCTTCATCAAATGTTCTCCCTTCAATACTTCTAGCTTCATTTATCAGGAAGTTCACAATCTGCTCATCATTCTCGAACACTTGCCAATGAATATCCTTATCAAGAACTGAAGGCCTGTAAACAAGCTTCACAGTATTTGGTTTTTGCATCATGTGTTCAGTTGGGGAAAACCTGGCACCAATGGATGCCAAGAGATCGGCATGCTTATTTTGTTCCCATGAAATCGCTTGGATATTTAACATCGTGTAGGCTTCAAATAGGTCCCAAAATTTGTTGTGATACACCTTCAAATAGTGTTGTTTGGAGACACACTTGTTAGTCACTTGATTGACAATCAGCTCTGAATCTCCAAAAATCTGGAGTTGTTTGATCCCGAGTTTCTCTACTTTCTTCAAACCTAAGCACAATGCTTCATACTCGATAGCATTATTTGTACAACTCCATGTCAGTCGATATGAATATATCTTCTATCTTCCATAAGGGGAGATGAGGACAATCCCTACTCTAGCGCCATTTTTACATCTTGCACCATCGAAGAAGAGTTTCCACAACTGATCTGAGATAGGATCTCCATCATTGGATACCTTCACTTCCACCTTTTCAGGCTTGGTAATGGCATAGCAACCAATCTCAGTTTCAATCATTGCATTGAAGTCATTCATGGAGAATTCATCTTCAATGCGAAGTTCACCCAGAGCTTCTTCCATTAAATCTAACTCTTCCATCTCTTCAATCATCAAGTTAGTAGAATCCATGCGCTTTTCTTCATCCTCGATCCTTTCTATATGAAAGGTGGAAGGTTTCTCATTGTAGATCTGAATTATTTTCCCTTTGAAAGGAATTTCCAGATGGGAATAATCTAGAGAAAGATAGCCTCCCAGCTTGGCAGTGAATTCTCTCGAGAGGCACATACTAAAGTATGGTTCCAAATCAACCACGACCACCTCCTGGATCATAGTGATTTGAGGTATTTTATGCAACACAATTGGGATATCTTTAATAACACCCACTATTTTCATAGGGGTTCCATCTAACTACAAAACTCCTAGGCTACTTCTGGTATACTCCATGCCCATGATCTCGTAAACCACTTTTGGCATGACAGTCATCATAGCACCAGAGTCAATCATGCAGTTATGCACAATCCAACCCTCCATCCTGAGAGACAAGTAAAATGGTGGTGGTCTATTATTTCTAGTAGCCAAAGTTGTAAGCGTTTGAGCTAACATAGTCTGAGTAGGATTTTTATTTTTACCTTTAACATACTTTAGATATTCTTGCAACAAATCAACCTGTCCAGGCAATTGCAAAGCATCATAGAGACTAACCTTGGTAGGAATTTTCTTTAATTCTTCAACAATGTTGTATGTGGATGAACTAGATTCTCTTCCTTCATTAGCAGCCTCATACTTGCTCTGATATTGTTGTGTGGCTTCCACCCTCTAATGCTTGGTCAAATATGGGTATTTAAGGTATTCTTTTACCTGTTCCTTCATCTCAACTTGCATTTGTGAAGTTGACGCCTTCGCTTGAGAGATTATTTCTTTTGCTTGTGTGGGCAAGAGATATTTTAAGAGAATAGGTTCTTCCAACTTAGGTGCTGAGCCAGGTGCCTTCACCTGTGCTTGTCTCTTTTCATTCTACACCTTCGGCTCAGTAGGTATCTTTAGTGGCTCCATCTCAGTTGGGTCCACTATGATCGGCTTTTTTCTAGCTCTCGTGAGAACTAAAACTTGTTCTATGGAAGGGATCATAAAGTTATGATCAACTTCTCTAATCATGTTGATCTGACCATCGGAAGAGTTATCTGCCAATGTTTGCACATAGTTCAGATGAACCATGCAAGTTTCTTCACCATGCGGATCATTGTAGGTAGAACACCAATACATTTTGTCTGATGGGCCAACTTCTTCATTTGTCAACACGGTTGCATTCCTTTCAGGAATCTTGTTGGTCGAAGTTGCTTGCTCTCTGGTGATTGGTGGAGGTTGAAATCTCCTAGGCTGGAAACTTCTCTCAGCTTCTCTTTTCTTCAGGGTTGTGATCTCATTTGTCATCGTTCTCATTGTTGATTGCATCTCTTGCAGCATCTTCATTTGAGGATCAGGATTTGAGGGTGTTGGAGGAGCTGGTAATGGTAGTGGTACTGGTGAAGATGACAATGCTAGGAATGGAACTGGAGCGGGCAGTTGTGGAATGGAAGGGGCAGGCAATTGTAGGATAGAAACTATCGGGGTTTGAGAGGAACTAGGATTCCATGAAGGAACTGGATACATGGGGGACATTGGTAAAGACTGAGAAGATGCATTGGGATATAAATGTTGTGGGAGATCAAGAAAGATCGGCATCATCATTTTTGGTGGGAGCTTACCAATAGCAATTAAATCAGCTTCAGCCTTTTGCGCTTGGGAGTACAAGGCCAAAAATGTATCAACATTGGACTGACGGATGGCCATGCTAATGTCAGAATTAAAGGCCCAAAGATAATAAAATGCAGCTTGTTCGGGAGTCGATCGGAGACCGTCAGGGACTCTCTACCAAGTTCGAGCGAACCTAACATTGAAGTCAATGATTTCCTCCTATGGATACCTCTGAATATTAGTGAATTGATGCAACAGAGAAAAAGGATCCGCTTGTTCATTGAAGCCTTTTATCATTAACTCAGCCAATTGGTCCCATGTGGTAATAGTGGCAGGTGGTAAGGACCAGTACCAATAAAGCATCTTCCCTCTGAGAGAGAGCACGAGCAATCTGACCATGACATCTTCATCTGTGATGCTATGAATAGTTGCCAAAGAAGCCACGTCTTGAACATGCTCATAAGTTATTTTTCTCGTACCATCGTAAGTAGGCAAAGCCTTTAATGTTACTATCGGGATCAGATTATGAGCTTGCAGATTCAAAGCTCCAGAATGATTCCATGCTAGAAACTGTCATGGTGGATTTTGAGCCATTTGGACCAAAGAATTTGCTCGGGGAGGAAAGCTAGTGGCAGTGCTAGAGGGACTTGAAGGAATGGAAAACACACCAACTACCTGTGAAGATGTTACAATTGATGGGATAGTCGGAGTGATTAATCTAGGATGCTCTCCCAAGACTTGGGTGTCAAGCTCAAAAAACTCAATAGGATTTTCTAAATTTTTGGCCTTCGATCTTGTGATCATGAAGTAAAGCTTTCACCAACTTCACGTTCGGAGGCTTCTGGGTAAAACTGAGTCACCAGATGTTCTAATCAAATAGCAAAAGATGAACATCAAATCTTAATACTGCTTAAGGTGGACCTTTCGTGTCCCACCAGGCATGCCAAAAACTATTGGTCAAGAGTCTGCCCTAGGATAAAATGTATGTATGCACCCTAGACCCGACCAACATTGAAAGGCTGAAGGAAAGAAATGTCCTTCAGGCCAATCTCTAGAGGGGGTTGGTTCCCTTGCTACTCTAAAAACTGGTATAAATATTAGGAAAAGAAATTAACAGAAAGGAAGGGAAATATGGTTGTAAGCCAAAGAGATAATGCGGGGATGAATTAACAACAAGATTAACAACCCAATTTAAACTAACAACATTCAATAGAAGGACAGAACAGAAACTGAACTTAGATCATATTATAAAGCATGACTTCCAATAGCATTCCAACATTCATTCCCCATTGAAAAACTAAATCCAGACTCAGAATTTAATCCACCAATGATGATATAAATCTAATAGAAATGCAGAGCAGAAAGTATAAACATACATAAAATGATCAGGAACTCAGAGCCAAATAGTCCTTGAATCAAAGCAAATGTTTAAACTATGAGAGTTTCACAAGCAAATGTCCATCTCTTTTTTACATCAAGTTTCCTAGTATTTATAGAGGATTTCACCTCCAAAATTGAATGATCATTAAATAAAATGATGGCAAGTCAAAGATTGGTCGACAACAATTTTCTCCTCGATAGTAGCAACGAACCAATCCAGTGGTACATTGGGAAGCAATGAGCAATTTTGGTAGATGGTGGTGCCTCAAAAATGAGCATTCACCACAGTGGACGGTGCCTCGAAATCAGCAGGATCACACTAGAGTCAAGAGCGAAGCATGTTAAGAAATGAACAACATTTAATTTCGGTAATCCTCTGGTTATATGTCAACAATAATTTCGAAAACATTAACTCCTTTGCCCCAAAAATTGAATTTGTCGGCCTTGAAATTCCCCCAAAATGATCTTCGCTCAAAGCGCCATCGAAAATGACTTTCGCTTGGAGGAAATGGCAAAAATTAATTTCGCCAAGGTGAGGCCCAAAATGGACCTTCGCCAAGATGTTCGCTTGAAACGTGCTTTCACTAATGTTTTTTCCTAAAATGAGCTTTTTCCAGTGTTTTCGCTCGAAAATTAATTTCACTGAGCGAAACTCATTGCACACTTGGGAAAATTTTTAAATCCAATTTTAGTGTGGCAAAAAATCCAACACCTATATATAAGCATAAAAAAATCATGGATATATGTAAACATAAAATAGAGAGCAAATATAGTTATAGTTCAACTGAGAACTGACTCATATTGACTCATATGTGAGATAGTTAGATGTGAGAGACCAAAATAGAAATTGGAAGAGAGAATATGTGCTTATTGTACTTCAATGATAGTGGAAATAGAGAAATACTTTATCTTGGAATGGAAAGCTTATAATGATATTATGATAGTTATGTTGATAAATAAGCGATAGTTCTATGTTTAAATTGTTTGAAGAAACAAAAATAAAGAACCTAGGAGAAGTTATCAATAAAATCAATAGCAAAAGATCAATTCTTGAGAAAGAAAATTATGGTTCAACTTTGTTTTCCACATAAACTTATTTTATTTTAAAAGAATAAGTAAGATAACATATTGTGCTTATAACAAAGCTTTGTTGTCCTATAGGTTGTTTTGGTCAAGTTGACATTATTAGTTTTGTAATCTATTTATATCATTTATATTATTATTTGAATATAAATATGGATCTAAAAAATACATAATTTTATGTTGTTTACTATATTTAACTATCAATTATGGTAGAAATTGACATTTCATTTGAAGTCAGTTCTAATTTAATCTTTCCTCTTGACATTTTGCATACTATTCCAAATATATTTACACCATTATTCTACTATACTTAACATATTTAAAGGAAATATTTTGAATACATAATTAACATTTTTTTTATATATTATATACCCATTATAGTAATATATTTCCAAATTCTTAAAATTACTTTGTGAGGAGCATAGTCATTATTCTTGCCTATTATATATGTTTATTGTGGTAGATGTTTACAATTTTACTTCATTATAAATTTAAATCTTTGACATTAAAAAATACAAAAATAGTAAGGTTTTTTACCAATATGAAAAATGAAAAATATGTATATGTGCTAATAATATAGAAGATATTAACTCATTGAAAAATAATAATATAGAAGATACTATATGTTTAATGGTTAAATGGAAGTGGATTAAGACATACAAAAAACACATGATTCATCACTCTACTAGGGTCTATTCTATTTGAGTTACTAAGTATTCAAGAGATTATATAAGTAGATCACATTTTTCTTTTTACACAAGAGTTGTATCATTTTGCTTTAAGCTACTTATGTGAATATAAGAATTCTCTTTATATAATGGATAAAGGAAAATGGATCAAGATATTAAACTACACATTTTGTTTGGAAGTAATTATGAATCGATAGAGCTAGGGTAAATTTTTCTAAACAACAACTCATATTTTAGGAGCCATATATTTATATAGAGTTGTCTAATTCAGGTGATTCTTGTATCACTTTGTGTAGAATTTGAAGAGCTTTAAAATGAGTTATTATACAAAAGAATTAAAGTATTATTGAGGAGATACGACCAAGTGAATACAGTCGTACAAAACAAGGACAATGTTAGGGTAATTTTTTCTAGAAAAACATCTTGTTTTTTAGGAGCCATGTATTTGTGAAGGTTTGTTCGCTTCAGGTGATTATTTGACAAATTTGTGTGAAATTTGAAGAGCTTTAAAATAAATAGTCATATGAAGAAACACAAGTAATATTAAGGGATATAAAACCCTATGAAGTCAACCGTCTAGAACAAGGGTAGTGACAATTTTCATGTCACGAGAAATAAAATTATAGATATCTATCAACAAGGGTTCATATGACAGAAATATAAATGGAGGGCTAGGGCATCATTGAGATGAGATATTCTACTCGCACATAGAATTTCTTAGCGAAGTTTAATTTATCCCTTCATTATCTTAGAAGTTCTACATGCAGATTACTGTAGGTTTGATTTCAAATAATATAATTGATAAAATATATATTTGTAATTTTCAATAAATATTGAGTTATAGTTTCCCTTCCACTGAGTGATTTACTGATAAATCCTTATATTCATCCCTAGTACTAGAGGTTAGGGAGTATCTCATAGAGCAACGATCCTTTTTGCTCAAAGATAAGGTAATCATTGATAATTTTAATGGGTCTTGGCCAAGGGCTTCAAATCTGAGAAAATAGATTACATGATAAAAGGAAATTTCCTTTGGTGAAATGGAGTAAGATGTGTAATGATAAAAATAGGGGAGGTCTTGGTTTAAGAGTTCATACATATACAAACTTAGCTCTGAGGGGAAAAGTAATTTGGATATTGTACAAAGAGAGTCAAATATAACATACGAAATATATTCTAAGTATGTTGAGCCCAATAACCCAATATTAATTTGTATTGCATTCTCACTACTTAGTAATTGGGCAATACAAATTATTCCATTTTTGTCAAAAATTATTCTAATAATGCAATAATTTTAAAGATAATAGGCAAAATTTATTCTAACTAGGAGGAATAATTACAAATAATAGGGGTGATATTTTGTCACATTACACTTTTAATAGAGAATTGAAGATAAATAATGAAGTTGAAGCTTGGGTGACTTTGGAAGGGTTAAAAGTATGCAGACAAATGAAATGGAATAAAGTATGAATGGAAGGAAATTAACTAATAGTAATAAATACAATTTTGAGAAAAACAAAAACTTAATGTGATATACAAGAGATCATTGTGGAAATACAAGACCTTGCTATAAAATTTTAAAAAATATATTTTCTACACTAAAAGAAAATGAGTTATATTCAATGATCAAATATCTATGCAAGGTTAAAGAATTTCACCATTTTTTCAGACAAGAACTTAGATTAAATAATAAATACTCTCACTATAAGAATTCAAATCACATATTTATGCCATGATTCAAATGAATAAACACTCTATATTTAGTGGATAATATACAATGCATTACAATACTAAATGATGTAATGTAATTCAATGCAATGAAATCTCACTTATCCCTACATATAGCCTTTACATAGAGTCTCTTGATATTTCATCTTCTACTATCTCTTCATCTCCTCTCAATCTCATGAGAGATATCACTCTTCATATTTATCATAGGAGAAATTTTGTATTTACCTTCTAATAATGATAAATATTGTATATCTAATGATTATATGAAACCTAATATTGACAAGTTATTTACAAGATAATTACAAAGCATTTACAAGGTACCAAATAATGTAATATTCTATTACACCCCCCATATTACATTATTAGGTATAAGGATCAATCTCCAACTCTATGTTTGGTTGGTTTCTATTGGCTCTATTTCTCTTGGCTTTGGCTATTGCTTTTTTGATTCTGAATTTTTGATTCTATCTTAGACTTTATCTTTGGGTAAATTGATGAACTATCATATCTTATTTCTTGCATGTTCAAATGCCCTTTCCACTATAGGCCCAAACATTGTAGGTCCTTTTTGATACAAAATATTATTTATGGATGAATAATTTCTTATGCTTAACAAACTCTTTTTCCTTTTGTAAAAACACTTCAACATTTCTACTATCCTATTCCATTCTGTCATATTTATCCATCCATAATTCCCACATATTATGTTATTTTTCTTTCTTCATACTAACAATATTTTTGGAAGTAATTAATTTTTTTATAAAAAACACAATAATGAAGGTCTTGCCATTTTTTTAACATGTATCCATAATTGCCACAATGACTACAATTGGTACCTGTCACAAATTTGGTTTTCTTGTTCCCTATCATAATATTAGTATTAGTATTCCCTATCATAAACTCACTATCATTTCCTTGTCTTGTAAACCCAAGGCCTTTATATTTTGGCCTTATTTATGGTACCAAAGGTTCTTTCATTCTTTGTCCATATTTTCCAAATCCATTCCATTATATCCCATTTTCTTAATAGTTTTAAACCAATCCTTTTTGTGTGTTTTTCAAAAATACCAAACTCATCATCACATTATTTTCTAATTACATTTGAATGCTAGAAATCATCACAATAGTATTCACAACTTATACTAATAGATTAAAAAATATCTCAAACCATCATAGCTATCGATATCTGAATATTCATCAACATAAATTAGATTATCTCTCCCTATCATTATATATGTACCTCAAACTATCATCAACACATCCAAATTTGCCATTGTTTCCATCAATAATTCTTACAGTATCATCAAGATTTGAACTATCATCAATATTAATAATTTGGGCTTCATTTTTACAAACACTTTCTACATCTTTAATACAAACATCAACACAAACATTTTTTTTATAAATATTCTCATGAACAATGCTTAAATCACTAGTTTCACATTGTTGAAGAATATTAGATTATTTGGCACATGCCAATGTACCACCTTGGTACATCATTATAAATATTAGATTAGGGTTGTGTCTTACATCAATGTGTGAGTAAATATTTTATGTAATGTAATAATGTGTAAGAAATGCACAAGTATCATGTAATTATGTGTGCAAGTGTTGTGAGTGTAAATATGCACAAGTGTCCATTATGTAAGAGTGCACATGTGTCCTTAGATTAGGAAGAGTTATGTGAAGAGTCAAGTACAAGTGTGCATACAAGATAGTGTCATGTGTATGCAAGTGTCAAGTATAGAAGCCAAGAGTCATAGGGCTTGGCATATGGAAAGTAAGAGTCATAGTAACCAAAGAGTCATCCTAGAAAGGCTATATATTACTCCATAGAGTGGATAGCAAGGAGAAAGCAATCCATAACATCTACATAGTAATACAAATTCGCATATTTGAGCAATTAGTATTGTAAGTGATATTATTGTGGATTTACATTCATATTTTATCATATTATTGAATTTTATACATATTAGTTGGCTCATTTATCTCTATTACATTATCTTTATTGGATTCATTATATTACAACTTTATTATATTTGATCCTATGATTAATTTTCTATGGTAATTTATATTAAGTATAAGGCTTCAAAATCCATCAGTGGTATTAGAGCCACAACAAGGTTACTTGCACAGGTTTTGAAAGTTGCAAAAGTTAAGGATATTACCATTGGGTAAGAAAAACTAGTGAAGTTAAGGATATTACCATTGGGTAGGAAAAACTAGTGAAGTTAAGGATATTACTGTTGTGTAGGAAAGATCACTGAAGTTAAAATATTTCAAGTAGGTTGAAGAAAAATTAGTGAAGTTAGGTTGAAGAACACCCAGTGAAGATTAAAAATTCAGTTTTTAGAAAGAACCAACTCAAGAAGAAAAGTTGGTCATTGCCATTCTGATTAAAATATTGAAAAAGCTTCATATTGATTCGTAGGTAATGCTAAAGAAAACTATATAAGATATTTCTATAGTAAAAATTTTATCTTTGGAAGTTGAGAAGCTTCCTACAACATATAGAGAAGAGTTTCATTTTTGATTACTTGAAGGTCGTGAGCTTTTCTCATGTAAGAATTGTTTGAGTTGTACTTAAGTCTCAGATATAAATATTGATAAATATTTCAAGTCTCAAAGATAGACCTTGATAGATAGATTGATTTAATCTATTCCAAGGTAAATATTCAAAATATAAGGCAATATAGAGTATAGATTCAGGTCTTGAAGATAGACCTTGATATCGATAAATAAAGGAGACTCCAAAAGAGAAGTCCCATAGAAGTAGACAAAGGAGACTTGAAAAACATCCCATTGAAGGCATATTGAAGAAGACCCAAAAAAATATCCTATTGAATATTGGTCCTTAATAAGAAAAGATACCAATAATATAACTTGCTCTATAGAGATAGAAAGCAAGTAAGAAGAAATTGAAGGTAGCAAGAAGACTTCAAGACAACAAAAATTCTTAAGGATAATCCAAGTTAAAGGACATAATAAGAATTGCACAAGGTAGTACAACTAGAAGAGCAAGATAGAGGTAACATGTAGAAGATAAGTGTCACATCTCTGTCGTTCGCATATATTTTATTTGAAAGAATATGATTCAGCATCCAATTTTTTGTATTGCAGGTGCAGGTCTCTGAGTCAGAAGCGGAAGAGAATACCCACCCCCTGACTAGGTCTACATTTTGAAACGTTAGGTAAGGTGGGATATGATGTTGTGCATCTAGCACCATGGTCCGTGGGTACACGGAAGCCCACTATAGAATTTGCATTTGCATTGCATTTTGCCTGTCATTATATCCTTGAATGTATGCCTGGTTGCTGGTTGTTATTGTTATAAATATTAATTTTTTAAAAAATATAATAATACATATGTATAAAAATAATAATAATAAATATATATATATAAAGTGCATACGCAATTATAAATTTATTATTTAGATTTTATAAAATATATATATATAATACATAAATTTTAATAAAAAGAATTATTTTCTATAATTTAAAAATATATATATAAATACCAAGAAAATGGCTATTTTTCTTCAGAACTTAAAGAAAGAATACTTTTAATCTATAAGGGATAAAACCCTTCAAATACTCGCCTAAGCTATGCAAAGGAACTCAATCCTTGTATGGCACGGTAAAGTCACATATTATACTATTACCAAAACCACATTATAAGCTTCAATAATTATGTGAAGATGGCTTGTCGTGCACCAAGTAAAAAAATGATGGCGTAACATGGGAAAAATATACTAAAAAGATATATAATAAAAAATATAATTAAATTGCCAACCACTTGGATGAGTGAGGACTCTCCATCTAGACATGCCTATGAATACATACCTGGCATACGAACTTTGAGGTGTCAATTTTCTGGTTCATAAATATCTCTATTAATAATTGGTAAGAAAGACATAATAGGTCCATGGAATGTTAGCTGGCGTGGGTGTGATAGTGCAGAAGGCATTTTCCAATCAACAATCGTCTATGACGTCTTAAAAAGGTCAGGAAATTTATTAACATGTTGTGAAAACCAATTGGATAATAATTTTTATATGTCTTGTATTTGAGAATTAAACTATGGACTATGGAGTGAATTCTATGTTTAGTAAAATTTTGTTATAACTATTAGGAATTTTTCATAAAATACCTGCATGAGAGTTCTAAAAATCGTTTGATTATATGATATTAAGTAAAAATAAAATTTCTCTTGCATGGAAGAGTCTTATAATGTTTGAGTTTATGCTGCTAATATAAATAACAATTTCTTCTTTAATTTTTCTACGTATGAGATCTACAAAAAAAAAATGTCTTGGAAGACTCTATAGATTTCTAGCTTTGTGCAAGTGTTAAGTAGGGAAAATAAAAATATTCTCATAACTTTTCTTAAAAATATCTTCACCTGGACGAAATTTTGTTTTAGTGTCTGTATGCATTGTGATAGTGTGAAGGGATTTAATTATTATTTCCTCCATGTAATAGTTTTGCTTTGACCTGTGTAAAGCAGACGTCATGTAACCAGTGAATTTTGTTTGAAATATTTGCAGTTGAGAATTGTACGTTTTGTTAGTATGTATTTCGTTATATGTTTGTTGTGCATGACTACGTGATATTTAGAGCAACTAGGGACCATGATGATCCATTCATAGTTTTCCCTCTTATTGATCGAAGTCTGCGTGGGTGGGCATTCATTTGGCAGTAGAGTCTTGAAGCTGTAGCAGAGTAAACAAACTATCTTGGCCAGTGTTGGCTGAAGGGGAACCAGATGTTCTGTCTTTTGTTGGGCTTAGATAATGCAATTAATGAAATGGACAGCGTCAATTGTTCCTCTAGAGCCTTATGCAAGTCTTGTATTTTTGTATTTGCTTTATGAATTTGGTGAATGCTTTAACTTACCTAGTTGAAGAAGCAATTCGTTAAATCTGTGTAAAACTTAATTGACATTATTGTTTTCTCTTCTACACCACGGTGTTGAGTATAAGATTTCCATCAGATATAAATTACTTTTTTTCTTTAAAGGTAAAAGTAACTACGGTGGTTATCATTTTACTTGTTTGGATATAAGACTAGCGAGTGATGGATAGAATCCCTAGCAAGAGGCAACCAGAAATGTCTAGCGAGTTTTTCTTACTATGTTTAAAATCTCTCAATATTAGTTGTATGTTTTAAGGTTATAGAGGCTTGGTTAAGAATTATCCTTTACATCATAGAGTCTGGAATAAGACAGGGAAGCAAACAATTCGTTGAGACTAAAGTAATAATCCTTTTCTTATTAACCAATCATTTAGTTAGAATTTTAATGTGAATACTCCAAAAAATCCTTTTATTTTAGGGAGAAGTGTGGACTATTATAAATGTGGATGTTTTATATTTTTGTTATAATATGGAGATTGGTTACTTAGTTTATTTCTTTGATAGAAGCATTTAGTTGTTATATTATTAGAATGTTATAATGTTACATATAGTTGATATAATGCTAGAATGTTATAACACTACATTAGGTTGATATTTTCTTCGAATGTTATAATGCCAAATTACATGATTTTAATTTACATGAGTTGTTCGTGGAATTTAAGCTTTGACGTACCTATGTATGGTTAAAAATTTAGTATAAATACATGTTTTAAAGTGTATGTTGAGAAATATAAATTTTAAACTATAGAACTAAGATAAAATATATAGTTGAAGAATGTTTAATAGTTGAGGAATGTTTAATTTTATTTTTGTATATAGTTGAGAATAGTTATTATTAAATATTGAAAGCCCTAATAGTTAATGGTTAATTAAATGCATTTTTAAACAAGAGAAAATTTGCACCTAAAAATAGAAAACTATTGAGAAAGGACTCAATCACCCAACCATATTATCCACGGTGACACCTAATGTGAGACTGTGATTTTCGTTCTCCAACTATTATGGATAGAGGTCCTAGTTGTTGAGAGTAAGAGTGACGGTATGGGACATCGCTCCAGGAAGGCAGTCAGTTAGTAAGTGAAGGTGTTCATTAGTCCTCTCAGGTTGGGGGATAACCAACAGAAAATGTGGCTAGAGAGCTAACCATATTGTTGATGTATCCAATGGTAGATGGTATGGGCAACATTACCATCAACTAGAGAAGGATCTTGAACACCTAGTCCATAGGCCATGCGATGGTGGACTCTAGTCAAACCTTAGTAGAGGGTCAATGGCTAGCACTGGCATAATAACGCTGGTTCCAAAGCAAATAGGTCAGAGGACCAATATAAAAAAGGATTGAGAATTCTTGTGCTTTGGATAGGGGATTACAGCGTCCATCCATTCAGGTGATATGGGCCCTGAATGGACAACCCCACGCCAGATCCCTAGATGAATTCGAGCAAGGGATTAGGATATTAGGAGGTGATTACCTTACGGGAAGTTGGTCGGTCCCGAGCACTTAAGACACCAGCTATAGTGGTGACTAGTCTTGAAGTGTGGATTCAATTATACCTAAAACTAACAAAGAAGTTGGGTGGAGTAGCTATAATGACATTCCAAGTAAAAAAATTTGATAAGTAATTTTTGGGTTTTGACAGTTGGTATCAGAGCCTAGGTTTGCGAAACCCTAGCTAACATAGTTGTTCTGACAAAATTCTTTAATGCCAGATATGGCAGGTACCTCGTGGAGGGCTAGTATTAATCTACAAGAGGAGATTGCAGAGGTTCCAAGGAAGGGACCAAGACGACTCATGAAGGAGTCTAAAAGGGTGCAAGCTATTGAAATACCACGATGGGTGGTAAGAAAAGAAAAGGAGCTTGTAGCTATGAGAGCTACCCAGAATGATGAAAATATGGCTCGTATGATTCAACTCATGCAAGATCAACTGAACCAACAACGTGAGCAGATGGAGATCCAGAGAGCTCAACTGAGTGAGCATATGGATCAACAATGGGCACAAATGGCCCAACAATAGGAACTGATCACCCAACAACAGAAAGTTATTAAAAACTTAACCCAGAAGAAGGCAACTGGAAATATAAGTGAATTTCTAGAAGGCTCCTCGAGGAGAAAGGTGGGTGAGGAATTGCAAAAGGAGATAAAGAAATTGGATATCTCTAAATTTGATGGAAGTGGAGATGGTGAAACCGCTATTAATTGGCTGAGTGAAGCCGAAGGGTATTTTGCAATTCAACCCCTTTGCTCCGAATCAAAAACTACTTGGGCGGTAGCACATTTAGAGGGTGTTGCGAGGGATTGGTGGACTACATACAAGAAAGTTACTCAGAAAGAAGCATCAGATATACCTTGGGAGGAATTTGTAAGGGAATTCAAAAATCGCTTCCTTACTGAACAATTTTATATTGAGAAACATGGAGAATTCACCAATCTACGACAAGGCAATATGACGGTAATTGAGTATTACCAGATATTTGTGCAACTTCTTAAGTATGCCCCAAAATTTGATGGACAGGAGAAGTTTAAAGCACATAAGTTTGTTATGGGACTACATCCGAAGTATAGTCAACCGATGGGTAGAAAAGTACCCCAAACACTATCAGTTGCCTATGATGTCGCTCGATATGAGGAGTCAAGCCAAAAAGAGGTAAAGGCTTTTTACCAACAAGAAAGAGATAACTCAAAGAAAAGAAGGTATCCTGAATAGAACCGAGGCATGGATCAGAATAGGAAGTACAGAGATAGGGGTCAATATCGAAATGATAATAGGAACAAGAATAGAAACCAGGGATACAAAGGGCAGTCAGACCGAAGGAATATTCAAGAAAAGAAAAATATCAATAGAGAACAAGGCAAAAATGGCAACCAAAATAAGGATGGTGGTAAACAAAAGAATGATGGACCAAACACATGCTATGCATGTGGGGCACTAGATCATTTCGCCAGGCAATGCCCAAATAGAGCAGATCATAGGAATCCCACTGAGGAAGCACCACACAGAATTTTTGTTGCCATAGGTAACCCTAACCTTATGGGGCAAACTACTCCATTTTTAATTAAAGGAAAATTAGGCAAAAGAGATGTAAACATTTTAATTGATAGTGGTGCTACAGATAGTTTCATTTCAAATAGTATTTTGAAGGAGATACCTGTTAAACCTGGGGTTATGGCAAAAGGGTGGCATGTTGAGTATGGCTCGGGACAAACTTACTTAGTCAACCAGTGTCTATTTGATCCACAAATAGAGATACCTCAAGGGAAAAATCAACTGGCACTTGTATGTGGCACCTTTGCATGCATTTGACATAGTCTTAGGAGTAGATTGGCTAAAAGCTCATAAGGCATTACTAAACTTTGAGGAAAGGTGGTTGGATTATACAGATAACGCTAATCGATGAATCCGTATCCATTGCAATCGAACATCTCTTGAGCCCCATTTAATGACCACTATGCAAGTCAAGAGAGCTTGGAGAAAAGGATGTAAATTGTATGTGGTTAAGATGAACAAAAAGGAGGAAACTGATTCAAGTTCAACATTATTCCAACAATATCCAGTATTAGGTGAATTTAGGGATGTCTTTCCTGAAGATTTGCCTGGACTACCTCCAAAAAGGGAATTTGATTTTTCAATTGAGCTTATGCCAGGAGCAACTCCAGTAGTCCGAACCCCTTATCGTATGACACCACTTGAGTTGCAGGAACTTAAAACTCAACTTCAAGATTTACTAGAAAAAGGGCACATCAAACCCAGTGTGTCACCATGGGGAGCACCGATCTTATTTGTCAAAAAAAATGATGGTTCCTTGAGATTATGCATTGATTATAGGATGCTTAACAAGATGACCATCAAGAATAAGTATCCCTTGCCCAGAATTGATGACTTGTTTGATCAGCTAAAGGGAGCTACAATTTTTTCTAAAATTGACCTTCGGTCAGGATACCATCAATTGAGAATTCGGGAAGAAGATACTTATAAAACTGCCTTTCGAACTCGATATGGTCATTATGAGTTCACAGTCTTACCATTTGGATTAACTAATGCACCAACTGCATTCATGAACCTGATGAACAGTGTGTTCCGAGAATAGTTAGACCGGTTTGTGCTTATATTTTTAGATGATATATTGATTTACTCCCGAAGTAGAGAAGAACACGATGAGCACATGAGGATAGTATTAGAAGTTCTTCAGAAAAATCAATTATATGGAAAATTATCCAAATGTGAATTCTATACACCACAAGTGCAATACTTGGGACATATTGTCTCAGCTGAAGGAATAGTTGTAGATCCCAAGAAGATTGAGGCCATAATAGATTGGCTAGCACCAACTAATGTGTCAGAAGTAAGAATTTTTATGGGAATGGTTGGTTACTATCGACGATTTGTGAAGGGGTTTTCAAAAATTGCATATTCCATTACCAACCTGCAAAGGAAAGGAAAAGCATTTAGATGGACTGCTCAGTGTGAGGAGGCCTTCAGAACCCTTAAGGAAAAATTGACAACTACACCAATATTGAAAATACCTGATCTAAGCAAACCATTTACAGTTTGTACTGATGCCTCATTGGAAGGATTAGGTGGTGTATTGATGCAAGACGAGGTCGTGGTAGCATACGAGTCCAGAAAACTCAAGAAACATGAAATAAATTATGCTACACATGATTTGGAACTGGCAGTAGTGGTTCATGCCCTTAAAATTTGGAGGCATTATCTGCTAGGAAAGCCCTTTGAGCTTAAGACTGATCACCAGAGTTTGAGATATATCTTTACTCAGCCATTGCTAAATGCCCGACAACGTAGATGGATGGAATTTTTGGTTGAATATGATTTTGGTATTGAATATATCAAGGGAAAAGAAAATAAGCTGGCAGACGCTCTCAGTAGAAGAAGACATATAACTACTCTCACAACATGTCAGTATGGGCTGAAGGAACAAATCATGGAGATGCAGAAGGATGATGAGTTCTGCAAACTATGTCGTAACAAGGTTGAGCAAGAACCAAATCGACATAGAGATTACAATGTTAAGCAAAATCTAGTATATTTCTGAGATAGAATAGTGGTACCCAACAATGAAGGGCTTAAAAGAACTATTTTACAAGAAGCTCATTATGCTCCTTATTCTGCACATCCAGGGGTAGTCAAAATGAGGGAAAACTTGAAGAAAGACTATTTCTGGCCTAGAATGAAGAAAGATATAGTGCAATTTGTTGCAAGATGCCTTGAATGTCAAAAGTTCAAGGTAGAACATCAACATCCTGGTGGAAAATTATATCTGTTTGAAGTACCAGAACACAAGTGGCAAGTAATATCCATGGATTTCATTGTGGGTCTTCCAAAAACCCGATTTCAACATGATGCAATATTTGTAGTGGTGGATAAGCTAACCAAAGTGGCACATTTTATACCAGGTAGTGTGCGTGATGATGCTTCTGCTATAGCACAAAAATTTGCATGGGAAATTGTGAGATTGCATGGATTTCTTGAAGTAATCATTTCAGATAGGGACTCACGATTTACTTCTAAGTTTTGGTAAGCTTTGCACCGAGCTTGGGGAACTAGGCTCAACATTAGCACTACTTATCATCCAGAGATGGATGGACAGACCGAGAGGGTCAATCAAGTGCTTGAAGACATGCTACGCATGTATTGTATGGACCACCAAAGCAAATGGGAAGATTATCTTTTCCTGGTGGAATTTGCTTATAATAACAACTATCATACCACGTTGGGCATGGCCCCTTTTGAGGCCCTATATGGGTGAAGGTGCAAGACACCATTAACATGGGATAATTTGGATGATCGAGAAGTGATCGGTCTTGAAGCTGTAAAGTGAATGGAAAACCAACTTAAAGAAATTCTTCAGCGACTACGTGAAGCCGCTGATCATCAAAAAAGTTATGTTGACCTTAAAAGAACACCCCATGAATTTATCGTTGGTGATAAGGTCTTCCTTAGAGTCAAGCCTACCAAAAGCTCCATAAAATCCACCAAATTAAGTCCTAGGTTTGTCGGTCCTTTTGACATAACTGCCAAAATCAGTCATGTTGCCTACAAACTCGCATTGCCACCAAATTTGTCAAAAATCCATAGTGTTTTTCATGTATCCCTCCTACGTAAATATGTAGCTGACCCATCCCACATTTTGGATGTTACTCATCTACAGATGTCGGACCCGTAGCTCATTGAGGTTCGACCAGTAAAAATTTTGGGCTTTAGAACCAAACAACTAAGGAAGAGATCTGTGGAGCAATGTAGGGTCCAGTGGGACCAATACTCTGAGAAAAATGCCACCTGGGAGGATGTTTCCACCATGAGAAACCAATTTCCATACTTGTTTGAAAATTGATATCAAAAGACAATTTGCTATTTTGTGATCATAATGTATATTTTTTATTTGTATAATGATATGATGGGATTTGATATATATATTTGATATGATTACTAAATGTATTTATTGCATATATAATATTTTGTTTTAGAAAAACTAACACAAGGGACTATGTTAATTCTAAGAGGGGGAGTATGTCACATCCCCGCTGTTTGCATATATTTTATTTGAAAGAATATGATTCTGCGTCTAGTTTTTTGTATTGCAGGTACAGGTTTCCGAGTCGAAAGCGGAAGAGAATACCCACCCCTGGACTAGGTCAATAGTTGGAAACGTCAGGTAAGGTGGGATATGATGTTGTGCATCCAACACCTTGGTCCGTGGGTACATGGAATCCCACTGTAGAATTTGCATCTGCATTGCATTTTGCCTGTCATTATATCCTTGAATGTATGCCTGATTGTTGGTTGTTATTGTTTAAATATCAATTTTTAAAAATATATATATAATAAATATATATAATAATAATAATAATAATAAAATAAATATATAAAGTGCATACGCAATTATAAATTTATTATTTAGATTTTATAAAAAAAATATATAAAATTATACATATAATACATAAATGTTAATAAAAATAATTATTTTCTATAATTTAAAAATATATATATATATATATATACCAAGAAAAGGTCTATTTTTCTTTAGAACTTAAAGAAAGAATAATTTTAATCTATAAGGGACAAAACCCCTTCAAAGACTCGCCTAAGCTATGCAAAGGAACTCAATCCTTGTATGGCATGGTAAAGTCACATATTATACTATTACCTAAACCACATTATAAGCTTCAATAATTATGTGAATATGGCTTGTCGTGTGCCAAGTAAAACAACGATGGCATAACATGGGGAAAAACTATACTAAAAAGATATATAATAAAAAATATAATAAAATTGCCAACCACTCGGATGAGTGAGGACTCTCCATCTAGACACGCCTATACCTGGCATACGAACTTTGAGGTGTCAATTTTCTAGTTCATAAATACCTCTATTAATAATTGGTAAGAAAGACAGAATAGGGCCATGGAATGTTAGCTAGCATGGGCATGATAGTGCAAAAGGCATTTTCCAATCGGCAATCATCTATGACGTCTTAAAAATAACATGTTGTGAATACCAAATGGATAATATTGTTTATACGTCTTGTATTTTAGAATTAAAATATGGACTATGGAGTGAATTCTATGTTTAGTAAACTTATGTTATAACTATTAGGAATTTTTCATAAAATACCTGCATGAGAGTTCTAAAAATCGTTTGATTATATGATATTAAATAAAAATAATATTTCTCTTGCATGGAAGAGTCTTATAATGTTTGAGTGTATGTTGCTAATATGAATAACAATTTCTTCTTTAATTTTTCTGCGTATGAGATCTACAAAAAAAAACGTCTTGGAAGACTGTACAGATTTTTAGCTCTACGCAAGTGTTAAGTAGGAAAATTAAAAATTTGTTCATAACTTTTCTTAAAAAAAACTTCACCTAGGCGAAATTTTGTTTCAGTGTCTGCATGCATTGCGACAGTGTGAAGGGATTTAATTATTATTTCCTCCATGTAATAGTTTTGCTTTGACCTATGTAAAGCAGATGTCATGTAACCAGTTAATTCTATTTAAAATATTTGCAGTTGAGAATTGTGCATTTTGTTAGTATGCATTCCATTATATGTTTGTTGTGCATGACTACGTGACATTTAGAGCAACTAGGGACCATGCTGATCCATTCATAGTTTTCTCACTTGTTGATCGAAGTCCGCATGGGTGGGCATTCGTTTGGAGGTAGAGTCTTGAGGCTGTAGCAGAGTAAACAAACTATTTTGGCTAGCATTGGCTGAAGGGGAACCAGACGTTTTGTCTTTTGTTGGGCTTAGATAATGCAATTAATGAAATGGACAACGTCAATTGTTACTCTAGATCCTTATGCAAGTCTTGTATTTTTGTATTTGCTTTATGAATTTGGTGAATTCTTTAACTTACATGGTTGAAGAAGCAATTCGTTAAATCCGTGTACATCTTAATTGACCTTATTGTTTTCTCTTCTATACCATGGTGTTGAGTATGAGATTTCTATCAGATATAAATTATTATTTTTCTTTAAAGATAAAAGTAACTAAGGTGGCTGTCATTTTACTTTTTTGGATATAAGACTAGTGAGTGATGGATGGAATCCCTAGCAAGAGGCAACTAGAAACGTCTAGCAAGTTTTTCTTACTATATTTAAAATCTCTCAATATTAGTTGTATGTTTTATGGTTATAGAGGCTTGGTTAAGAATTATCCTTTACATCATAGAGTCTGGAATAAGACAGGGAAGCAAAAAATTCGTTGAGACTAAAGTATTAACCCTTTTCTTATTAACCAATCATTTAGTTAGACTTTTAATGTGAATACTCTGAAAAGCCCTTTTATTTTAGGGAAAAGTGTGGACTATTCTAAATATGGATGTTTTATGTTTTTTTTATAATATGGAGATTGGTTACTTAGTTTATTTCTTTGATAGAAGCATTTAGTTGTTATATTATTAGAATGTTATAATGTTACATATAGTTGATATAATGCTAGAATGTTATATCGCTACATTAGGTTGATATATTGTTAGAATGTTATATTGCCAATTCACATGATTTTAATTTACATGAGTTGTTCATGGAATTTAAGCTTTGACGTACCTATGTATGGTTAAAAATTTAGTATAAATAAATGTTTTAAAGTGTATGTTGAGAAATATAAATTTTAAACTATAGAACTAAGATAAAATCTATAGTTTCAAGAACCCTGATGTTCTTGTGTAAATTTGATAAATAATTTAATATAAAATGTAATCACAAGCCACTTAAAGGGGGCTCCCTTGTAATCGCTTTGCCGCTATAGGGGGATCCCTCCTTGCCACTTATAGGGGGCTCCCTCTTTAGAATCTAAGCTTCTTATTCTCTTCTTTGATGATTTGTGTGAATGGCCAACCTAATATATATATATATATATATATATATATATATATATATATATATATCTACCCTAAATCTACGTTGGTGAAAATACGTTATGGTTCACATTATGAAGAGACATGATGGTTCACATATGAAGAGATGTGATGGTTCACTTTATGGGTTAATAATATAATAATTAAATGATTAATAATACTAACTAATACTAACTAATAATGTTAGGATGGATGATCCTAACATGCCACCCTCCTTAAAAAGAGTTTTATCCTCAAATCTCAAAGTGAGGAGTTTTGTACTTTGTTTTCCAAGAAGGATTTGTGTAAGTTCTTGGAATATTTTAATGTCATCCTTTCGTAGGCAAGAATATCAAGAAGGATGAAGCGTTAGTGGGGGGTTGCTAGAAAAATTAGTAAATGTGTGATGATGTACATTCACCTTTCTGCCTTGTTTTGAATAGGTTTGACCCCGTGGCGATAACTCACTATTGGAGAGGAAATTGAGTGTAGTTCTTGTAGAGTGCATGTTTGGCCATAATGAGTCACTTTAGGAATATCTACCTCATATTTACCTGATGCATCGATCACTTCTGGCATATCGACCTCATTGTCTTTATTATTGTGAGTAGGTGCACCAAGCACTTAGGACACAACTACCTCATCTTCACCTTTTAGGGATTGACAAGGATCAACTTCCTTCAATAAATACAACGTTAGTGTAATGCATTTCTTATGGGATCCAAATTGTTCATCACAATTATTGTAGAGGTCTTTCACTTGTCGTTCCTTCACTTCCTTCGGGCTGAGGTACTAAACCTATAAGGGTCGGTTAGGTTTTGGGGCATCATAACTGGTTTGTAATTTCCCAATAGGTGTTTTTCCTAATCGACGTTGAGTATTGAATTTATCTTTGGCTAATTTGGCCAATCCATAGGTCTGCATCATGGTATAGGGATTGAACCTTGTCACCTCCATTCTAATTTCCTCTTTCAATCCACTAATGAAGCTATTGATGAGAATTGATTCATCCAACCCTGTGTTGTGTTTGGTGATATCCTCAAACCAAGTTTTATACTCGCGCATTGAAGTGATTTGACGAAGATATTTGAGTAATTTCCACATGAATGGGTCCCACATGGCTCTGATACCAAAAGGTAGAACCCTGATGTTCTTGTGTAAATTTGATAAATATTTTAATATAAATTGTAAAACAATAGACCTTTAAAAAAAACCAGAATTAAATCTTTGAAACCGCATAAACTCTAGGGGTATTCCAGGGATTAATCCTTTACTGACAACTAAATCCAGAAAATAGAATTCAAGTTGTATGGTAAAAAAACTAATTTAACAAAAATGACATGATAGAAGTCATACACAAAGATAGAATATTCAATGCCAGAGCTAGAAGTCTATATTTCATAAGCATATTTCAAAGCGTACAACTATGTTTTCTAGCAGAGATTGTCCATACTTAGTTACAAAAAATAAACTGGCTTTTATAGAGGATTTTACCTCCTAAAACATTAATGCCCAAGAACAGCAAGGTTCTACCTTTTGGTATCAGAGCCATGTGGGACCCAGTCATGTGGAAATTGCTCAAATATCTTCGTCATATCACTTTTGCATGTGAGTATCAAACTCGATTTGAGGATATCACCAAACACAACACAGGGTTGGATGAATCAATTCTCATTAATAACTTCATTAGTGGATTGAAAGAGGAAATTAGAATGGAGGTGACAAGGTTCAATCCCTATACAATGATGTAAACCTATGGATTGGTCAAATTAGCCAAAGACAAATTCAATACTCAACGTCGATTAGGAAAAACACCTATTGAGAAAGCACAAACCACTTATTAGTAAATGTGTGATGATGTGCAGTCACCTTTCTGCCTTGTTTTTGAATAGGTTTGACCTTGTGGCGATAACTCACTATTGGAGAGGAAATTGAATGTAGTTCTTGTAGAATACATGTTTGGCCATAATGAGTCACTTCAGGAATTTCTACCTCATCTTTACCTAATGCATCAATCACTTCTGGCATATCAACCTCATTGTCTTTATTGTTGTGAGCAGGGTTATGCATAAGGGGTTGGACTCAAAATGTATTTTAAAAAAAATGGTGAATTTGAATCAAAATCAAGGTGAATCATGAAGAATTCTAAGCAAATCAATTCAAGCATCTTCACACCAAAATTTGGGATATTTGAAGACCTAAAATGTAAGGTCATATTTGGAGCCATTTTTTATCTATTAAATCATCTTATAACTTCATAAAAACACCACCATTAGATTAGGCTTGAAAAGATCTTTCCAACGAGTACAAATATGCCTATGTTTGGATATATATTATGGCGAATTGACCCTAAGAAAAAAATGATCCTAAAAATTTTAGGCGAATGGGTCGACGTCGAGGGTCCTCATATTTGCCAATTTCCAATTTTGGAAATCCTAATATTAGCCCAATTGGTGAATATTCACCACTATGCATAACCTTGGTTGTGAGTAGGTGCGCCAAGCACTTCAGACACAACTACCTCATCTTTACTTTTTAAGGATTGACAAGGATCAACTTCCTTCAATAAATACAACATTAGTGTAACACATTTCTGATGGGATCCAAATTGCTCATCATAATTATTGTAGAGGTCTTTCACTCGTCGTTCCTTCACTTCCTTCGGGCTGAGGTACTCAACCTACAAGGGTCGGTTAGGTTTTGGGGTATCGTAAGTGGTTTGTGCTTTCCCAATAGGTGTTTTTCCTAATCGACATTGAGTATTGAATTTATCTTTGGCTAATTTGGCCAATCCATAGGTCTGCATCATGGTATAAGGATTGAACCTTGTCACCTCCATTATAATTTCCTCTTTCAATCCACTAATGAAGTTATTGATGAGAATTGATTCATCCAACCATGTGTTGTGTTTGGTGATATCCTCAAACCGAGTTTGATACTCATGCATGGAAGTGATTTGACGAAGATATTTGAGCAATTTCCACATGACTGGGTCCCACATGGCTTTGATACCAAAAGGTAGAACCCTGATGTTCTTATGTAAATTTAATAAATAATTTAATATAAAATGTAATCACAGGCCACTTAAAGGGGGCTCCCTTGTAATTGCTTTGCCTCTATAGGGGGCTCCCTCCTTGCCACTTATAGGGGGCTCCCTCTTTAGAATCTAAGCTTCTTATTCTTCTTCTTCGATTATTTGTGTGAATGTCCAACCTAATATATATATCTATCCTAAAGCTACGTTGGTGAAAAGACGTGATGGTTCACGTTATGAAGAGACGTGATGGTTCACGTATGAAGAGATGCGATGGTTCACTTTATGGGTTAATAATATAATAATTAAATGATTAATAATACTAACTAGTACTAACTAATAATGTTAGGATAGAGGATCCTAACAATACTTGAAGAATGTTTAATAGTTGAGGAATGTTTAATTTTATTTTAAGTATATAGTTGAGAATATTTATTATTAAATCTTGAAAGCCCTAATAGTTAATGGTTATTTAAATGCATTTTTAAACAATAGAAACTTTGCACCTAAAAATAGAAAACTATTGAGAAAGGACTCAATCCATCCAACCACATTAGTCGCGGTGGCGCCTAATGTAAGACTGTGTTATCCGTTCTCCAACTATTATGGACAAAGGTCCTAGTTGTTGAGAGAAAAGAGCGATGGTATGGGACGTCACTCTAGGAAGGTAGTCAATTAGAAATGTGAAGGTGTTAATTAGTTTTCTCAGGTTGGGGATAACGAGGCTAGAGTGCTAGCCCCGTTGTTAGTGTATTCAGCGGTAGATGGTATGTGCAACATTACTGTCAACCGGTGAAGGTTCTTGAACACCTAGTCCATAGACCATGCGATGGCAGACTCTAGAAAAACCTTAGCAGAGGGTCAATGGCTAGCACCAACATAATAACGATGTATCCAAAGCAATGCAGGTCAGTGGACCAATACAACAAAGAATTGTGAATTCTTGTGCTTTGGATAGGGGATTACAACATCCATCCATTCAGGTGATATGGGCCCTGAATGGACAACCCCATGCCAGATTCTCAGATGAATTCGAGTAAGGGATTGGGATCTTAGGTGGCGATTACCCTCGAGAAGTTGGTCAGTCCCGAGCACATCAAAGGTACCAGCTGTAGGGGTGACTAGTATTTATGTGTGATTCAATTATGCCTTAAACTAACATAAGTTGGGTGAAGTAGCTATAATGACATTCCAAGTAAAAAAAATTGATACGAGAATTTTTTGGTTTTGACAAGAAGTTTGAAAAAATATTACACCAATGATATGGGTACCTTTCTAGCTCTTCATATTACACCAATTCTTGTGTTATTTAGCAAATATCTTCCTTTTTCATCCTTGGATCAAGACATACAACGCACATGGATTAAGGTGCAACTACAAAAATAAAAAGAAACATATTACAAAGAATCACTTGGGTTGAATGCCAATCTTCAATCCAACCTATCTCTATAGTTTATACAAAGAAAAAAACTCTAAAAAGACTATAATTTTAGCACCTCCACAACAAAAGTGCCAAAAGTGATGATCACTAAGTATGTCAATCTATATAGGTACACTTCTAAGACACAATAGTGTATATACATTACAAAACTAATAGAGACCCTAACCTATATGTTCCTATGAATTGACTCTAGCTCTTACTAAGGATTGATAATATAGTTGCTCATTCCAAAAACTCCACAAGAAGGAATAAATTATATATATTTATATTACAAAATTGAAGAATATAATGCAAATCTATAAAAACTATAGAATTTAAAGTTTGAACTAGAAATAAACTGAATAAGGAAACTTAATGTAAACACCATGCATTTACTTACAAAAGTAGGAAATAATACACTTAAAGTATAATGTTCATGGGGTTCTTGCAAACCATACTCTTGTTATGATCACTTTCTTTAAGAGTAGACACAATTCTCGCATAACGGAAAAAAATTAAATGCCCAAAATGAAATTAACATTGATCTATTTTATTACTATTAGAGAAAGTACACAATGAGAATTTTGTTTAATACTACTACTAAGTGATGCTAAACATCGAATTGTTTATTTTATTGCTCTAACTATTACTTTTTTAACCTATATTGGATTGCATACAATAATATAAAGAAGACCATGTAGCTGCTCTAAATTGATTGACAACTCGTCAATGATGCAGTTAAAACTATAATGATTGAAATTAATTACAAAGTAGAAACCATATAATGGAAATACAACTTTGAATGCGATGTTTATTTTATTGCTCTAACTATTACTTTTTTAACCTATATTGGATTGCATACAATAATATAAAGAAGACCATGTAGCTGCTCTAAATTGATTGACAACTCGTCAATGATGCAGTTAAAACTATAATGATTGAAATTAATTACAAAGTAGAAACCATATAATGGAAATACAACTTTGAATGCGATGTTTATTTTATTGCTCTAACTATTATTTTTTAACCTATATTGGATTGCATACAATAATATAAAGAAGACCATGTAGCTGCTCTAAATTGATTGACAACTCGTCAATGATGCAGTTAAAACTATAATGATTGAAATTAATTACAAAGTAGAAACCATATAATGGAAATACAACTTTGAATGCGATGTTTATTTTATTGCTCTAACTATTACTTTTTTAACCTATATTGGATTGCATACAATAATATAAAGAAGACCATGTAGCTGCTCTAAATTGATTGACAACTCGTCCATGATGCAGTTAAAACTATAATGATTGAAATTAATTACAAAGTAGAAACCATATAATGGAAATACAACTTTGACATTCATGTAGTTGAAAAATTGATACTCGAATTTTACCTAAATAAAATAGTTTGTAAAAGAACTAGAAAGATATATCAAATTGAATTTCAACTGACACAATAATGTAATTTTGAAAAAAGAAAAAAAAACATAAAGTTGATTTTTTCGGTTGAACATATATTTTTTTTGGTTGAACGTACCGTAACAACCAAAAAAAAAAAAAATACAGCGAACGGGACCACTCACTGTAATTTAAACTTGGATATCTACCATATAAATCCAAAACCTTTCTCGAGTCTTAAGAGAGGCTATAGTTAAAAATTTGTTGCATCTTTCCTTATAGATATATGCTATATGCCAATCTTCTAAATAGTAATTATCTATATGAACCTGGTGTACAGGACCCCATAAATGGATGTCAATGTAGATTTATTAACATTAATAACAAACATGTTCCCATAATCACACCTACCTTAGTTGTAAACACCCTGCTCAATCTTGTGGCCCAAGGTGAAAGCACGCGCGAGGAACGCGGGCTGAATTGTGTTGACATCGACCTTGACATCCAACCGTGATACCCCACGCCATAAGCACGAAACTTGCCCTTCGTTGGGCAGATCGATCTACACTGGAGTTTCTGGTCATCTTCATGCTATGGCTTTTGCTCTATATTAACCCTTCTCTAGGACTACCCACTCCTCACAGCCTCCTCTGTCTTCACCCCTTCATTTCAATCCCCATCGAAAAAAGGTCTGGAAAATGGAGAAATCGCCTTTTGAACAAGGAAAGATTGCGCGGCAAAGAGTTATTGACGAAAATGGGCTGGTCTTTCCCATGATTCTCCTCCCCCATCACAACCAACCCATTAACAGCGTCGAATCCTTTGTCCAAACCATTCAAGAGAGCAGAGAGTGGATCGACCACCGGCTGAAAGAGGTGGGAGCTTTGATCTTCAGAGGATTTCCCCTCAAAACTGCATCCGACTTCAACGCTGTTATGGAGGCATTTGGGTGGGAAGAGCACAAATATGCGGGCTTTACACGGCAAACGAAGCTCCTCTGCATAAACCGATCCCATTCCATCACGAAATGTCTATGGTAAGTCTCTCCACCTCAAACACAAACTCGTTACAAATTTCTTAAACCTGAAGCTAATTTTTATTTATTTATGTAGTTCGATGAATTTCCCAGAAAGCTGGCCTTTTTCTGCGAGATTGCGCCCCCCGAGGGCGGGCAGACCGCAATTCTATTGAGCCATAAAATTACGGAGAGAATGGAACAGAAATTTCCAGAACTGGTTAAAAAAATGGAAAAAGAAGGGCTGTTTTATCATACCAGACTTCCCCCGAAAGATAACTCCCAAGCCTACGTAGCGGACTGGCAAACCCTTTACGGAACCAAGGATAAAGAGGAAGCGGAAAAGAGGCAAGTTAAAAAGTTCGTTTTTTTTTTTAAATATAAGACGGGAAGATTATCAGAGTGTTTTATAACCTTACTTATTTTAGATTTTATTTGGCGTTCCAAAATCTGGTTATGATTGTGATTTGGTTTGCAGGGCTACAAATTGTGGGATCAAGTCCAAGGTGAGTTGGGAAGGGAACACAATGTTAATTCAGAGGGGACCTATCGTGCCAATAAGAGAAGTGGAGGGGAAGAAGAAATGCAAAGCCTGGTTCAATCTGTTAAGACATCAAGAGATACCCAGTACGCTGCTGGGAGACGGATCAGTTGTTCCTCGAGAGGCCATCGAATCGTGCATTGAAATGATGGAGGACGAGGCCGTGGACGTCAAATGGGAAGTTGGAGATGTGGTTGTGATTGACAATCGCTTTGTACAACACGCAAGAAGACCCTCCAAACCACCCAGAAGAGTACTGGCTGCCTTCTGCAAGTAGCACAATCAAATTCCACTCCTCTTGCTACCCTGCTATTCCTTATGTATATTCTTTTTAAAATAAATATTCCACTCCTCTTGGTTTTTAGGCTCATCTGGTTTGTACATGAACCTTTGGTTCGAGGAATTCAATCCTCTTGAAGAGATAACAGATAAAATTCTTGTGTGGGTTAGAATACCTTCCATCTTGTGGTTTTGGTGGAATACAAAGATTTTGGGGGGCATAGGCAGCTAGATATGTGAGTTTGTCAAAATCGAGAGGACTAGATCTAGGTCAATGGCAGATTACACAAGAATTTATGTAAAGGTGAATCTTGGCTAAGGTTTACAGGAGGCAATAAGCTTACAAATTAATGATGGTTATACATAGGCTAGAGGCAGAAAAAATAACCCAAGAAGAAGAGCTCAATACCAAGGCCCAACAAGTCTCCATAACTCATTCGAGATCCTAAATCAAGAAAAGATAGTGGAAAGTTTGGCAAAGAAGATTACTTCATTGACCTCTCTAGCAAAAGGCTTTGAACTCTGGAAACAAAGAGTAGCAGCACACAAGCATAGTAATCAAAGAAGGAAGCCAAAAGGTGATCTCAGAGTCTGCTAAATATTTAGCCAATACTATTGAAATAGGCACTTTTAAATCTAAAAATCCTTTGAAACAAGGAGATAATAACCAAAGAATTGAGTAAGAAGTTCATTCTACAGATGAGCTCTTAGAGTATAAAGGGGTAACATAAGTCTGTCAGCCTTCTGATCATCAAAACAATTAATTGGACACATCGATCTCTAGAAGAAGAAAACTCTGAAGTTGAATAATACAAACTTTGTCACATCAAAAGGAGAACCAGAAGATAATGCAGGGGCATCATGATGAAAGGTGGGGCCATTATGCAAGGCTCCTCCATTCACACAGATCCACTCCCATACCCTATCAAAATTGGAGATTCTTCATCCAAAAAGGAGAACAAAAGTCTCAAAACAACACATTCAACCTTCGAAACAATAGATACAAAATTGTCTATCCAATCGGTGGCTAAAAGTCAATGCAAAGGCATACTACCAGATTCTGACGGAGATTTCAAAATATGGAGATTCAAGGACATGATATTAAGAATGGAAGCCAAAAGTGCATAGACAGGATGCCTCTCGCCAAGGCTAAGTCTACCTCCAAATGAATATTTTGACATGGAATGTGAGGGGACTAGGAACCCCTCAAAAAAAATCCTTAAAAACAAGATCTTAGAGGTAAAACCATGGATAGTATGCATTCAAGAGACCAAGTTAGGAGTAGACAAAGCTGACATAATTGCAAGACTAGTGTGGAAAGATTGTAACTTCTTGAAGATTGATGCTTGTGGACAGTCAAGGGGTCTTTTCCTCTTATGGTCCAAAGAACATGTACAGGTAAAAGAGAGTAAAACAGACCTAAATTGGATAAAAATCAGGTTTGAGCTAGCAAATGATCCTAAATTTTATGTGCTTTATAATGTGTATGGCCCTAATTCAACGACAACCAAGTTACTATGCTGGAACTCCATGTGGAGTGAAATCAGACAAGATAACAATCAAAATGTTATCATTGGAGGAGACTTAAATACTGTATTGGATCCTGAAGATAAGAAAGGGGGAGTCTTCTCACAAGATCACATTAGAAGTTTAATAAAATATGGTATGGATGAGTTCAATTTGGTAGATTTGCACCCCAAAAAAGGTTGGTTTACTTGGACAAATAGAAGAATTGGGAGAGAGGCAATATCAGAGAGGTTGGATCGATTTTTAATCTCAGAGGAGTTGTTTTCTTACAATAAGGTGATAGAAACAAGAACCTTAAGGGGAACTCACTCGGATCACTAGTCAGTGCTTCTTCAGGCAGATCAAGTCATAATTGCAAAGAATGTTCCCTTCAAGTTCAACCCCACTTGGATTGAACACCCAAAATTTTTAGAAAAAATTAAGAGGTGGTGGCAGGAAGGTGAACCAGAACATGGAACAACCATGTATAGATTTCACAAAAAACTGCTATGGATAAAGTTGAAGCTAAAAGAATGGGCAAAAGAGACACACAAAAGAAAGGAAAAGGAAAAAGAAACTTTGAACAGAGAACTTGAGGAAATTCATAAAACAATATTGGATGAAGGGAACAAGGAAGAGTTGTCTTGCAGAGAACAAAAGTTACTAACAAAGTTGGAAAAATTTTAGGATCAAGAAGAAGAGCTATACCGACTTAAATCAAGGATGATCTGGTTACAGAAGGGAGATCAGAACACCAATTTTTTCCACAAGTCCATACTCCAAAGAAGAAATCATAACTACATAAAAAGTATTCAGAGGGAGGATGGAAATACAATGATAGACTTGGAAGACATCAAATCAAAGGCTCTTAATTTTTTTGGAAATATTTTACAAGAAGAACCAGTTGATAGGAGTCTAGCTCATGAGGAAGCCCTAAAATACATAGACAATGTGGTTAATGAAGAGAAGAATAGAGAGTTAACAAAGGAGATCTGAATGGAAGAGTCATGGACCACAATAAAATGTATGAAAAGGACAAGGTCCTTGGTCATAACAAGTTCCAAGTCAATTTTTACACTAGTTGGGAAATTTTGAAAAAATATTTATTGGAAGTGGTAGAAGAAGCAAGAAACTCGGGAGAGATCCTCAAGGCCATTAACTCCACTTTTTTGGCAGTTATTCCAAAATATAGAGATGCAACTTGCTTCTCTAGATTCAGACCGATATCTCTTTGTAACACAAGTTATAAAATCATAGCAAAGATAATGGCAAATAGATTGAAATGCATTCTACCAAATCTAATTTTAGAGGAGCAGGGAGCCTTTGTTGCAGGTAGACAAATTTTTGACAATATAATTTTGACTTAGGAAGCATTGCATTCAATTAAACATGGAAAGAAAAAGTCAATGGTATTAAAACTAGATATGGCCAATGCTTATGACCGAGTTAACCAGATCTTTATTCTCAAAATTTTGCAAAAATATGGGTTCAGTGAGAATTGGATCAAGTGGATCCATGCATGTATAAATAGTCCCCAGTTTGTTGTCCTTATAAATGAAGGTCCGACAAGTTTTTTTGGATCTAGTAGAGGGATTAGACAAGGATGCCCACTTTCCCCATATTTATTTGCATTGGTGGCTAACTATCTTAGCAAAGTTATCAAAGCCAAAGCAGAGGAAGGTCTTTTAGAAGGGGTAAAAATATCCTCAAAGGCCAGATCTATCAACCATACTCTCTATGTTGATGATACTCTTATGATGGGTAAGGTTTCCATTTCTAATAACAAAAATTACAAGGATATCCTTAATGTGTTTCTAATGGCCTCAGGAGGCAAGATGAACTATGAAAAATGTCATGTCTTCATTTATAACAGTAGCATCAAGCTCCAAAATAAAATTTGAAGAGTACTAAATTTCCAATTGGGAAACACCAAAGGAAGTTTCAGGTACCTAGGAGTCCCAATATCATCCAATATCATCAAATATGCGGACTAGGATTTCTTGCTAAAGAAGATAAGCAACAAAATAGATTCTTGGACTTCTTTATTTCTAAACCTGGTTGGGAGAACCACCTTGCTCAAATTGATTTTGTCCTCTTTACTTATATTTTGGTCTTCTTTGATGGTTACCCCAAAATCGGTAATGCAAGAAGTAGAAAAAAATGAGAAATTTTCTCTGGAAAGGAGGGAAAGATGGATCAAATAAATTACCTTTGGTAAAGTGGTCCACAATCTGTTATCCTAAAAATGAAGGTGGACAAGGTATTAAAAATCCATACCTTATGGCCAAAGCCCTAGCAGCAAAATTGGTGTGGCGGATGCTTTAGAATGCAAACAACCTCTGGGTTCAAGTCTTGTTGAGCAAGTATGGTGCGGGGTGTCCTCCAAAAAACCTATTGTTCAAAGTGAATCCCTGTAGAAAAGGAATAAAAATTTAGGGACACATTCTAGAAGGTCTGGAACTATTTAAAGCAAATTTTTCTTGGGTTAATAGGGAGGGAGATATAGATGTTTTCTCTCATTCATTTTCTAGAAAATTTGCAATAGTGCAGCATAGAGATCTTGCTCAAATTATTAAAGGGTTAAGGAACAAAGGACACAATAGAATTAAAGACCTCAAAAGGGTTGTGGTGCTTGACACTGATCCTCAAAGTTGGAAAATAATAGAAGAATTGAATATTCCCACCCACCTCCACCCTCTTTACATGGATTTATTAATGTTATTAAAATATAAACCGATGTTTTTAAGGAAAGATGAAGATATTGTTAGATGGGTTGAAAAGGATAAGTTGGTGGTGTATATTGTTAAGAGAGGGTGCTTTTCCCCATTAGCTAAACAAATGGGAGGATAATTAGCAAGCTTTAAAAAGGCTTTAAGGTTGGTTTGGAGTTTTGTTGCCACTCCAAAATCTAAGTTCTTTGCTTGGTTGTTGATCAGGCAAGGGATTCTAGTTGGAGAAAATAGACAAAAAATAGGTTACGTTGGGCCAAAAATTTGCTATCTATGCAAGGAAAATAACAAAACATGTATCCATGTGTTTATTCACTATCCATTTATAAAACTTTTATGGTCTAATTGTGCAAACATGTGCAACAAAGACATCAATGTTGCTTTGACCGAACAATCAATAAAAGGTTTCATGGTTGTATGGAATAGTGTGGCAAGCAATGATAAATGTAATGAAGTCATACAAAGTGTATGGATATTGATTTTGATAAATGCATTTTGGAACATTTGGCTCTGTAGGAACAAGGTCTGTTTTAACAATGAAACAATCACAACTGAAGGAACTTGGAAGAAAATTTTGAGAGCTATGGAGGAACAATTCAAAGTACAAAAAAAATGTGGTAGCTTTTGAGGATTCTTGGAACCAATTCGATCTCATAATTCTAAATATGCTAGATCTAGACAAGGATAATTTGACTAGACAAATCACAAAATCAAATAAAGTTGAGAAGATAGATCTTGACAAAGACAAAGCATTGTGTGTTTTGATGGAGCTTCCAAAGGAAATCTGATATTGGTGGGTGCAGAAGGTAGAATTATTTGGTTCTACCCACAAAAAAACATGTTATCCAAAGAAGGAATAAGTTGCAACACAAATAATATTGCAAAATGCAGAGGCCTAATATGAGGACTAAGAATTGCTATTCAATTTGAGTTGAAGGATGTGGTTATAAGGGGTGATTCTTTGTTGGTTGTCAACATCATGAAACAATTATGGTCTCCACAGGATGAGTTAATAAATGACTCTTATGAGGAGGTGAAAGAGCTATTTGAAAAATTCTAGAGATGGGAAATTGTCCATATTCCAAGAAGTTTAAATTTTGAAGTAGACAAATAGGCTAATGAAGGAGTAAGATTGAACAATGAGCAATTCATAATGATCTAGGATTCAAATTGAACGCTTTGTAGTGCTTATATTTTTTCATGTAGGGTGTGAGACATATTTTTATCCCCCAATTGCTTTGTACTTGTATTTTTCCATTAATAGAAATCTTGGTTTTTTGTTTAGAAAAAAAAATACATAATTTTTTAGCCTAAAATAATTAAGGAGCTACCCAATTTTGGATAAATAGTCCCAAATGGGATAATCAAAGGGAAAACGAAGAATTAAATGGTTTGATATTAATGCATCATTCTTACACACAACAAGCCTAAAAGTTTAACAATATTCTCTTCTTTGTAAATTATCACCTATAGAATTTTCCTTGGATTGCTAACCAAAGGAATATTAAACCCTTTCGAAGAGCCTCAAGTGACCAAACATTCTTCTAAAGAAAATCATTTGGAATAAGAAATCATGATTGCTCCAAATCATTATATTGCAACTTGACTAAATATCCACGTCTTTTGATAGATTTGAAACAAGCTCATCCTTTTACATAAAATTAGGAAAATATAACTCTTGAAGCATTTTTTACTCATAAAATATTTGGCTGAGGTCCTCTTCCTTAACCAAGTTGTTAAGATAAATACATGACGTAGAATTATTGCTCACATCAATATAAATTTTGATGTATGAACCTCTACAAGCCAAGCAAGCTCAAGTAAGTGGCTGTCGTTTTAAATCACAAATAAGAGGATAAAGATTCAATCAAGCATTAAACCAAAAATTTATAAAATCCCTCTCATTTATTTACCAATTGATATATCTTGATCAATCATAAACTCTTTGATATGAAGTTTCATATTGTTAACCTCTAATTTGGGCCCAGTTCCTTAAAAGTTTTATTGCATCCATAGAACCTATATATTTTTGAAGTAATATTTTTCCCCACTCTTCATTTAATGTTTGAATAACTAACTTCTGTCCCTCATGCCAAACTCATGTGTTAGCAATTTAGCAAGCTTGACCCTTCAATATTCTTTCCTTTACAAACCCCATTCCAATTACAAAGAGGAAATTTAAACGTTTCCTCACATCTTTCCAAAAATATCTATTTGAATTTTTTCAAATTCAAATGTTATACCTTTAATAATTTTTTTATCTATATGTATGTTTGTAGCCTTTTGACCAAGTTTAAAAACTTAATTTTCCAACATACCATAGAAGATTTTATTCTATTGAAAATTGAGTCCAAAACTCCTCTTTCTTTTCTTTGTCAAACAAAGGGAAGACCAAATATATTGATGATAATTTTCCATTGAAAACCTCTAGTATTTGCAAATAGTCCATTGTAAGTTTAAGATAGTGCTAGTAAAGAAAATTATAGATTTTATATTATTAACTGATAGTCTAATGGTATTTTTATAGCATGATAGTATTTATTTAGATTTCATGGCCTTATTGATAGAGGGATGATCTAAGAAAGTATCATAGAAAAATTGGGATGAGATGTTAAGAGATCATTTGTTACAACATAAATGACATATTAGGCTTAGACGTAAAATTAATATAAGATATTATTTATCAATTACTACACGTTAATGTTAAAGTATGTGGTGGTTAATCTTCTCTTGAGGCCACAACTAGCTTTTTGTTATGTTTTCTCTTTGGGCTCATGTAAACCTTGAAAAACATATCTTTTGTAATTTTTAATATTTCATTGGAGGTTATTATCTCCTATGCATCATTTTTATATATAAAATCATATTAAAGCATTCAATTTTCTATAAAATGGGGTTTATATAATATTAGTTATAAAAAAGGTAATTTTTAAGGATGGAAAAAGCTACATAAATGACTCAATTGAGTGACTCACATTCTTCCCCTATTAAAATTATTGCATACACCTATGCAACACTCTCTTCATTCATTACCCTAGCCTATTGGTTCTCATATCATAGTTATATTCAATTGTTAATGCCTTATTATCTGCGGCCCATACTCTTGATGCTCTAGATTTTTTATAGACTTGAAATGACATGTTTTACTACTCATGCCCATGACAAATCATGAGAGGTTTAGAAAACTCTTTTTCAAAAATATACAATAGCTTCATCCTACCTTGAGACATATTGAATAACAAGATATAAGACATGAATGGTGTTAATAATCCTCCCTTAAAAATAAGCACATCCACATATATATTTCAATAATTAACAAAAGAATAGGAATTAAAATAACAATATTGTAATACATAATGGAAATGTAGTAGCTTTATTACTCAAGAACAAAGTTCACAATAAAAAATCACAAGCCTCTTCAAGGGGGCAACCTACTTGAAAGTAGAGCTATATTACAATAGTAGAAAATAACTTGATACATTCCATCTCTATGCTTTCCTTTATAAATACTGCTATCAACCCTAACCCTAATGCTTAAGGGTCAGATTCATATGCAAGTAGGGGACCTAAGCTAGTAACTCTTATTAAAGAAACAAGTACATCTTTATTAACTCTTGTTAAAATTATTAATGGTTGCATTATATGGCCATATGTCTAGGCATTCAAGGTGCTTATACACGTTATTAGACATTTACATAATAATGTTAGGAGAGGGTCCTAACATGCTCTTCCTCTTCAAAAAGCTTTGTCCTAAAAGATTGAATTGAGGAATTTCCACTAGGATTGATGGAGTGACTTCTCATGTAGCATCTTCTAGAATGTGTATGTCCATCGATCTAAAATACCTTGTAGCTTCTAAATGATTGGCTCTTCAAGGAAGGTGGTTTGTAGATCATAGATTCAGCTAATTACAACACCTTAAAAATCACACTATGAATGATGTTGATAAACTTGTTGCCATATTCAAATTGGTGCTATCACCAAATTGCCTTTGAGATATTGAAGAAATTGTGCACCTCCTCAAAAGGGCGACTCTATTATTGAAACTTTAGAACTAGTTAGAATGTATGATGAATGTGATGGAGTGTACTTGTAGGCCACTTCCAAGCACTTACTATTAATTTACACTTGCTCATATGTTTGGAAATGATATGTAGAGCTCATTTTAAGGTGTGTGTCATACAATTTAAACAATCCTTTCCCACAATGACTGGTGATGGTGGGTTCATGGTAAAACATGAGGGAGTAGAGCATGGAATTAATGGAATCATGAGATTTTTGGGTGATTGTGGAAGTCCTTTATGGGTGAGTTATGGGGAAAAGTGACCATACTAACAGAGACAATTCAACTCCTCACAAATGACTATTTTTCTACTTATGATTTTTCCATCATTAGTTGTAACTTTGTTGGTTGAAACATATCAATGATAATCAGAACCTAGATTATACATAGTTGTGTCCATACCCTCTAAGATGGTTTCTTTGAATTTTTCTATTCAATGTGAGCTGATAGGATGGGTAGAACTGGCAACAATACTATGAATAGTGTATTGCTTTCCTTGTTAATTGAATTGCATCCAAAGACTAGAAAACATATAGACTATAGAACCCAAAGTATGAAGTCACTGAGTTTTCAACACTATATTACAATCTTCCAAAGGAAATACAAACATGTTCACCTTGTGGTTATAGTCACCCATCCTCACCTTCACATTTCTACATTTTCCTTACAAGATATGACTCCTCCATTGGCTATCATAACTTCAAAAGAATTGCATGAATGTATATAGCAATATATTCCTTTGGCCACCTAAGGATAAATAAAATTATGTACTTCTTGAATCGATAAGGATTGAGGCATTGACCCTTGTGTTTCCCATGTTAGTATATCCTAGTACCACTTAAGGGGGGTGTTAGAATAATAAATTATATCCTAAGTTGTTACTAGGATAAGTTGTATGGCTGAGATCAGTCAGTTAGTTATGATCCAATGGATCAGATTGTAAGCACTTGCTATTTAAGCAAGGTCATTTCAAGTTAATAACATCAAGCATTTCATTTTCTAACATAGTATCAAAGTAGACCTTCCCTGCCATGTAAGCCTAGGGAGCTTTTCCTCATGGGGGATTTCCCTCATGGAAATCCCCCTCTCTTTTTTTTCTCCCAATTTTTTTTCACCGAGGGAGTATGCTCTCCATATTTTTTGATGGATCAGAAACCAGATGGTTAAAAAAAAGTTGAAAGGTATATTTTTCTTTTTTTTGTTTTATGTGGGGTTTGTAATCCTACTGCTGATTTGGGTCTGTAGATCAAAGCCATCATTCCTGGTGATAGTTCGAAGTGAAAGACTTACTTCATATTTGTAACCATATTCGGTGCTCGTATGATGGACATGATGAGTAGAGGACTCCTAGCGCCTATTTGCAGGCCACCACTTCCTTCAAAGGGTTTTTAAGTTATTTTGTTCCTATCAGGAAGAGATGGTTATTCAATGTGAATAGTGGAGTGTAGCAATGGTGCGATTCCCAAGGCATCAAACCCTTACTCTAAAGTGGCAGGGAGCGTGAGGGCATCACATAACAATATATTGTGAGAGCTAATTTTTTTAGGCTGGTGAACAATTTTTTTCACCAAGGTGATGTGGTTGTTGTTCGATCTTTGTGATTTGTGGATTTGAGGAGTTGTTAACAATCCCGCGTCAATTTGTTTATTTACCGACAACACCACGAGTGTGAAAATAGACATATTTCCATTAAATTTCTTAAAAGAAGGAATACGTGCATGGAAGATGGAGGAAGGAAGATGTCCTATTCAACCCCCCTAGGACATATTCCATCAAGAAGCCTACAAAGGATGCATCATATGTCTCAAAATAGTAGAGAAGCCTCATCGCCGAACTAAAAAAAGTCTTACTCCCAAACAGGTGCTTGTGACACAGATAAAGGCCTGAACCATGAAAAATGTCACTAAATAAAACCCCCTGAAACCAAAGTGTTTCACGAAAAAAGGTGTGAAGATAGTGTGGAAAGAACCACAAGGATCGCAAGGGATGTCAAAATTGACTTCACAAGCATAAGTAGTGGTTTCCACCTATATGAACACAATGGGATGATAACAAGCTCCAAAAAGAGTGGACAAACAACTTACTACAAGGAGATATGGTGGAGAGTTTTTTTGGTAACTGGTGTTGTACAGTGATCGAGAGGTCGATGAGGGTCCTGTGATGAGAAAAACTTCCACCAAAATTTTTGGTGCTACCAAATCCCGCCCGATCATAAACAACATTGTCGCAAAGTTTCATGGAAATGGACATTGAATAGGCAGAGAAGAAGGGCACACGTGTGCATCCCATTTCATGTTTTGTTTTTTAATTTTGAACTCCTACAATGTATGGACCAGGATTTTGGCTACAACGATCGAGTTTATTTTTTTGTTATGAATGCCCAATTTTTCTCTTGAAAGGGGAGAATGGCACACGTGCTGCATTATTGTGCTGCATTGCACATAGTAGGGAGGAGCTCTTTGGTACTACGGGACCCGCTACCTACCACTATGCTACTTGTATACCCAATAATACACACGTAGATCTATGGAAGACATATACGAAGACCTGCTAGCAATGATGTCGAACACGATTTCTTTTACAAGTTTTAACGAGGGTAATAATCATGTAGCAGATCTGAATCAGTGACGTCATGTTCAGTGGAGGAGATTTTTCCTCATGATGCAGATTGGTGATTGTGCAAGTAGAGGGTCTTTGTGGCGATCAAGTATTGAAGTTGTAGTGAAAAAATTTCTTCTTTCAGAGGATGTAGTAGATCAATAAGATTTGTAACAGTTCGTGGTTGAATCAGCGTGTTGCTAAAGTTTTATGAATTCGGCATTGGTTTGGTTTGATTTGAATGTAGAGGTTCTATTCAATTGAAAGAATCTGTGAGTAGGCGTTAGTCACAAGTGTTTCCAATTCAGCTCAGATCAGCCAGATCTAAGTGCCCACCTGTTTCGATATTTCAATTAACCTAGACGTGTTTTGATGGAGCGAGAGATTTTTCCCATTATGTGTTGCGGGCGATGGAAGTGGGAGATTTTTTCCTGACACTGTGTAATTGTCTAGAAGCTGAAAATAATCAGAGCTGGCATCTTCAAATCAAAGGGAGAGTTCTATTTTTTTGTGAGATCCATTTCATGAAGTATTTTACGGCTTGGCTAGAGTTTACAAGCCGTTGTAGCATTTCCGTGGTGGTCTTGTTTTTTTGGCACCGACACGGTTTTACCTAGTTGTTAATACCTAGTGGTTTTGTTGAACGTAAAAAAAAAGGTAGCAGGAGCACGTTGATTTGTTGTGCGACAGCAGGACCACATTATTTTTTGCCCAGGTTCGAGTAGCACCTATTGATTGCCAACCACCCATATATTATCCTGTTGCTTGTATGTGAAGGCAAATGGACTAGATATGTTATTGTGCATTCTTCGAGAGTGGAGAGAAGCTGAATATGGACTTTGTAAATTCGTTAAGTTTTTTTCTCACATTAATTTTACCATAATGCATGGGCCCATGATTTTTTAAGTGGCGCAAATTTTTTTGGACCAGATCTGTGGATTTTAGTCACACCATGATCTTCCGTGGGTAAGGTTTGAAAATAATTTGTTGTCTTCGTGATGGAGTGCGATTGTGATGTGAGAATTCTAGCATGAAAGCGGTGAGGGTGACGATGTAGAATGCGTAATATCATTGATGATGGTGATAAAAGGAGTCATCTATGTCGATTTGACGATGAATTTTTGTGGCAGTTCTGATGATCTCCGCATTGCCTGGCGATCGTTGGTGCACAAGAGAGAGCAGCACTGATTTCGTCTTGGTAATACTTTTTTTCCTAATCTATCGTCTTAATTGATTTATCGATGAATAATGCGACGTTGGTGTTCTGTAGAGACATTTACTATCAAAAAAAGGTATTTTTCATTTGATGGATTTATCTATAGTTTTTTAAAGTATAAGATGTAGTAATAGTACTCTAGAGATAACAGAAGCGGCAACAGCTGTGGTGGCGGGTCCCGATGTGGAGGCCAACATGAATGATATTCGGTAGGTGTTCTTTTTGCTAAGTTTAAGGTGTTTGACCTGTGCACCCACTCCTGTGTTTGGGGTGTTGCCATCGATGTCCTTGAGGCCTCGTTTTTGGTCTTGTCATCGTAGAAATCAGGTCATCAAAAATAGTCCCCTATTTATTTCACATCGTTGGTGGCTTGAATTATTTAATGGCCAAAAATATTCTACTCAGTGCATTGGCCCTTTTTTATAGTATGGGATATATTGGCTTAAGCTTTTGATTAATTATTATGGGTAGAGTATTAAAGTGGTGGCACCACTTTATTATTGTATGATTTTTTTTTTATTTCTCACCTATTGCCATTAGAAGGACTAATTGATTTCCAACAATGTGTGGCATTTTCTAATTGCCTATATTTCCATGTGAGGAAATTTTTTTAAGTCCTTGTGAGAAAAAATAATGTTTTTCCTTCAGATCAAGGCCAAATTCATACCCAATCATAGGGGTATTTATAGTCGTTGGAAAGGTTTTTCCAAGACGGTCACATTGGTGACATCCAATTTCAATTTTGAGGTAGTTTAACGTGTGTTTTTTGACCTCAAATTTATTGTATCATGGAGTGCATTCTCGGTTGAACCCGACATTCTCGCTTTGTAAGTGATCCTAGTATCTAGTCATCTCCTCTATATCACCTAGCGGTTGTAGCGGCTAGTTACCCATGCATTTCGGTAGGATGAGGAGGTCACCATAAGGACACATTCGAGAGCTACATTGGTGCCCTTTCTTTTTTATATTCCCTTGAAGTAAGTTGTTTGTCCACTCTTTTTGGACCTTGTTATCATCCCATTGTGTTCATATAGGTGGAAACCACTATTTATGCTTGTGGAGTCAATTTCGACATCCCTTGCAATCCTTGTGGTTCTTTCCACACTATCTTCACACCTTTTTTTGTGAAACACTTTGGTTTCAGGGGTTTTATTTAGTGATATTTTTCATGGTTCAGGCCTTGATCTGTGTCACAAGCACCAGTTTGGGAGTAAGATTTCATTCAGTTCGACGATGAGGCTTCTCTACTTTTTTGAGACATCTGATGGATCCTTTGTAGGCTTCTTGATGGAAGTTGTCCTAGGGGGGTTGAAGAGGACATCTTCCTTCCTCTCCATCCTCCATGCACGCCTTTCTTCTTCTTATTAATCTTTATATTCTAGCAGGTGGTTTTTTATCATCTCTCACCCATGTCTTTTTATGGATATATTGTACACGAGTACCTTATCAGGCCTTGTTGTTGGGACTCATACTTATGGATATGCCACTTTCTTGGTTTTGTTATATTTTCATTACCTCCTAGTATCACTTGGGGGGTGTTAGTATATCATAGTACCACTTAAGGGAGGGTGTTAGAATAATAAATTATATCCTAAGTTGTTACTAAGATAAGTTGTATGGTTGAGATCAGTCAGTTAATTATGATCCAATGGATCAGATTGTAAGCACTTGTTATTTAAGCAAGGTCATTTCAAGTTAATAACATCAAGCATTTCATTTTCTAACAACCCAACCACCTTGATGGTTTAGGGCGTATAAATTGTTTCTAAGCATGCACACAAATTTATAGAAATTAGTCTTATCTCAATTTAGCTTCTCTAAGTTGATCTTTTGCTTTATTGTCATCCTCTTTGTCATGATATTTTTGAGTGGAGAGTTTGCCCATATGGAGTTAATACAATTTCTATTGCATGCAGTTGTGGTCTAGGGAGTATTTATCATCACATTTGCATCATAGATCTTGTGTCCTTTGTTCCTCCATATCTTCTCTAATCAAATATTTTATTACAGTGACTTGTTGGCAGGGATTGACATCGGTATAGATGGAGGTGATGGTTAAGCTTATAGGACTCACCTTTAAGCAATAAATTTATCCTCTGCAAATCTGACCAAACCTACTACCTGCATCATGAATTATGGTTTGAATATTTCCACCTCAACTTTAATATCTTCTTTCAACCCACTAATAAAACTACTTTTAAAAAAGTTTCTTCATTCAAGTTATTGTATGGTTAGCCAATTTTTAAATTGAGTTTGATATCCATGAATTGTTGAGGTCTATTTTAATTTCACGAGGGCTCCTATGAAATCCTCATACTTATTAGGGTCAAAACAACCAAGTAATTACTTCTCAAATTAATCCCAAGAGAGATTTGAATGCATATTCCTCAACTATTAATACCATTGAAGTGTGTCAGTTTTGAAATTGAAGGATGCTATTGTGAGCCTTAAATTCTAGGGAACATCATGAAGAGTAAAATACTGGTCTGCCCAATATAACCAATCATCAAGGTCCTTTCCATCAAATTTTAGAAAGTCTAACTTGGGCATTTTATATATGTTATTATTGAAAAATGTATTGTGTGCTCCCCCTTCTAAACTTCCTACCTTATACTCAAATTATTTATTTTCAAGTTGGTTGTATGCTTGAGTCACACCTATTAGATGACTGTCAAAGTCATCTAATCTATTATTAAATGTGTCTTTTAGCTTGTGTTGTTGTAACATAATATTCACATTGTCATTTAGTGTCTTTATGTCAACATGTAATTGGATCCTTATTTGACTCAGCGTGGTTTGCATTTGGCTCATTTGTTCACCTAGTTGCTCTAGGTGGGCTCATTTGGTCGTGTTTTACGCATTTGAGATCTCTAAAAACACTTATGGATGACATACTAAAATTATAAGCTTGAAAAGATGATCAAAATGGGCTTATACCCTAAAATGATGATTTTTGACCTCCAAAAAAAAATTATAGGTATAATATACTAAAATGATCAACTCACAAAAATGATTACAATGCATTATATCTTAAAATGATGTCTTTTTTGAACCTCTTTTTAATCGATTGTTACCAACTAAGTGTTTCAACAACCAATAAGATATTTCATACACTCTTAACATTATGCTAGTTTTGTATGGTGCCTTTCTACATTAATCCACTGCCACCAGACAACTATCAACTCTAACAACTATCCTTGGTTGTTACTATACCTGACTATTACCATGATCAAAATACACTAGCAGACAAACAATTGCCTCTTTTGATGATTGTTATTGACTATTATTGTACCATCAATCTGTAATGGAAGTTGTCTTCTCACTATGCTCAACGTCTTATCCACCACAACGCCACGAAAAGCAAGCGCGAGGAACGCGGGCTGAATCGTGTGGACTTTAATACAAAATTTCCAAGTGCCTGTCGCAAACGCATCCGACCGTGATACCCCACGCCATTGAGCACGAAACCTGCCTCTCATTGGGCCGATCGACCTCCATTGGAGTTTCTGTTTCAAAATGTGAATTTCATCTTCATGCTATTGTTTTTGCCCCAATATCAAATAAATCATAACAACCCTTCCCTCAAACTACTCAGTCCTCACGGCTTCCTCTGCTTTCACCCCCTTCATTTCAACGACCATCGAAAAAGGGTCTGGAAAATGGAGGAATCGCCTTTTGAACAAGGAAAGATTGCGGGGCAAAGAGTTATTGACGAAAATGGCTGGTCTTTCCCATGGTTCTCCTCCCCCATCACAATCAACCCATTAACAGTGTCGAATCCTTTGTCCAAACCATTCGAGAGAGCAGAGAGTGCATCGACCACCGTCTGAAAGAGGTGGGAGCTTTGATCTTCAGAGGATTTCCCCTCAAAACTGCATCCGATTTCAACGCTGTTATGGAGGCATTTGGGTGGGAAGAGCACAAATATGCGGGCTTTGCTTCTAGAACGAGGATCGAAGGAAGAGTTTACACGGCAAACGAAGCTCCTCTGCATAAACCGATCCCATTCCATCACGAAATGTCTGTGGTAAGTCTCTCGACCTCAAACACAAACTCGTTACAAATTTCTTAACCCCGAAGCTAATTTTTATTTTTTATTTATGGAGTTTGATGAATTTCCCACAAAGCTAGCCTTTTTCTGCGAGACTGCGCCCCCCGAGGGCGGGCAGACCGCAATTCTATTGAGCCATAAGATTACGGAGAGAATGGAACAGAAATTTCCAGAACTGGTTAAAAATTTGGAAAAAGAAGGGCTGTTTTATCATACCAGACATCCCCCGAATGATAATCCCCAAAGCGTCATAAAGGGCTGGCAAACCCTTTACGGAACGGAGGATAAAGAGGAAGCGGAAAAGAGGCAAGCAACGAATTCAACATTCCCCTGCATCAAAAATTAAAACCTTATTTCAGTTTTTATTTGGCGTTCGAAATTCTGGTAATGATTGTGATTTGGTTTGCAGGGCTACAAATTCTGGGATCAAGTCCAAGGTGAGTTGGGAGGGGAACACAATGTTAATTCAGATGGGGCCTCTGATGCCAATAAGAGAAGTGGAGGGGAAGAAGAAATGCAAAGCCTGGTTCAATCTCTTAGCGTATAGAAGAGATTTAGAGACTCCCAGTATAATGGGAGACGGATCACTCGTTCCTCGAGAAGCCATCGAATCGTGCATTGAAATGACGGAGGACGAGGCCGTCGACGTCAAATGGGAAGTTGGAGATGTGGTTGTGGTTGACAATCGCTTCGTACAGCACGCAAGAAGACCCTCCAAACCACCTAGAAGAATACTGGCTGCCTTCTGCAAGTAGCACAATCAAATTGCTCTTGGGAATAGCCCTGCTATTCCTTATGTATATATATATTTTAAAATAAATAGGAGTTATGCACTTGTGAACGTTAATGAAACTTCAAAACAATAGAATCATATATTTGCAATTTTATTTTTTTAAGTTTTTATGTTTCTAAAATCATGTTATTATGCTTTTATTTAATACATAAAATATTACTTAATAATTATCTTCTAAACTTTTAACTTTTTATGAAAGATCAAAATGTCATATGTTAAATTATGATATTTAGCTTCTTTCTTTACAGGTATGATGATATTTTCAGGATACTATCTCAAAAATAGTTTATTGAGATAAAAAAATAAAAATAAAAATAATGTTATGGTTAATTAATTTTCAAATTTATTTTTCTTGCTAGTATTAATAATCTTTTGCAAATTTATGAAAGAAGAGTCTTAGCCTTTGCATAGTTATTAGTTGAAATTCCATTGAGTAAGTGAGGAAAATTTTGTCTCCTTTATTTTAAAAATTACCACCTTTATCAGTCCTTTCCCAAAATTCCATAAGAGTCACCATTAAAACTAACTTTGATGAATCCATTTTTTTGTGTATTTATATTTTATTATAGATTGACACAGAAATATTCTTTGTGTTATCTTTATTGTCATAAATCCAATAACAAAGAAGCTATCACCTATTTTTTTACACTTGAGACTTTCCATGATGTCCATGATGTCTAAAAGATATTTGTAAGAGAGACAATAATATGATTCTAAATTTGATTTTAAGATTTTTTTTTTAAATTATATTACTCCTTTCAATGCATAGATTCCAACAAATTTTGTCAAGACAAGTCCTCCATAGAATGCATTATTCTTTAGCTTTAAAATAATTAATCTAACATTTAATCAACTCTTTAAATGTTGAAGGAGCTACCTAGTATATTATCATATTTTTCGAGAAATAACCCCAAATGGTGTAAACAAAGGAACAATGTAGAAGTAAATGGTTTGATGTTTCTAAATCATTCTTATACATGACATGCCTAAAAGGTCCATAATATCTTCTTCTTTGCATATTCTCACCTATAAGAATTTTCCTTTGGATTGCTAACCAAAAGAATATTTAACACTTTGGAAGAGCCTCAAGTGACCAAACATTCTCCTAAAGGAAATCATTTGAAATAAGAAATCATGATTATTTCAAATCCTTATATTGTAACTTGATTGAATATTCATCATCTTTTGATAAATTTGAAACAAGCTCATCCTTTTGCAAAAAAGTAGGAAAATATAACTTTTGAAGCATTTTTTAATCATCAAATTTTTGGTTCAAGTCCTCTTCCTCAACCAAGTTGTTAAGAGAAATTCATGACCTAGAATTGTTGCTCACATCAATATAAATTTTGATGTATGAACCTTTACAAGCCAAGCAAGCCCAAGTAAGTGGTTGTCATTTTAAATCACAAATAAGATGATAAAGATTCAACCAAGCATTAAACAAAAAAATTGTAAAATCCCCCTATTGACTGACCACTTGATATATGTCTTGATTAATTGTAAACTCTTTGATATGACGTTCCATAGTGTTAATATCTAAGTTGGGCTCATTTTCTTTATAGTTTTTTTGCATCCTTAGAACTATATATTTTTGAAGTAATATTTTTCTCCACTCTTCATTTGATCTTTCAATAATATCCAACCAACTTTTGTACCTCATGCCAAACTCATAAGTTAACAATTTAGCAAGCTTGACCCTTCAATATTCTTTCCTTTACAAATCCCATACCACTTACAAAAGAGAAATTTAAATTTTTTCTCACATTCTTTACAAAAAAAAAAATCTATTTGAATTTTGTCAAATTCAAATATTATACCTTTAACACTCTATATCTATATGTGTGTTTGTAGCCTTTCGACCAATTTTTAAACTTAATTTTCCAACCTACCATACAAGATTTCATTCTATTAAAAATTGAGTACAAAACTCCTCTTTCTTTTCTTTGTCAAACAAAGGAAGGCCCAAATATAATGATGATAATTTTCCATTGAAACCCTAAAGTATTTGCAAATAATCCACTGTAAATTTAGGATAGTGTTAATAAAGACATTTCTAGATTTTATATTATTAACTGATAGTCCAATGGTCTTTTCATAGCATGATAGTATTGATTTAGATTTCATGGCCTTATTGATAGAGGGATGATCCAAGAAAGTATCATCCAAAAATTGATATGAGATGTCAAGAGACCATTTGTTTCAACCTAAATGAAATATCAGGCTTAGACGTAAAATTAATATAAGATAATATTTATCAATGACTACATATTAATGTTAAAATATGTGGTGGTTAATCTTCTCTTGAGGCCACGATCGACTTTTTGTTATGTTTTCCCTTTGGGCTCATGTAAACCTTGAAAAACATATATTTTGTAAGTTTTTTATATTTTATTCCTAAGGGTCAGTCTCATAAACTTGACCTAAAGATAACATGTAATTGTGTATAAATACTCCCTTTCACCAGTCATTTCTTTATTGGTTGAGTGAACTTTTTATTCTCTTTGAGTGAAGATATTTTGGTGTTTAGAGACACCCTATCATATCCTATGTTCTTTCTTTATGCTATGTATTTCTTTTAATGAGCAATACTGGGTAAAGTCTGATTCTATTCATTTTTGAAAAGTACTACGAAATTTGACATGGTATCAAAGTGAATATGAATATTCATTATTCGTTTGCTTTTGTCGGTGGTATATTTATCTTTCAGCTTCTCTTGAGGGCGATTTTGTAGGGACTAGTGATTTTTTTTTTAAGCTGATAATATAATCTAAAGAAGGGTTTCTAACAGATGATAGGACAAACTGATGAGAGAAGAAACTACTTGGCTACTATGAAAGACAAAAAGAAAAGTCTGAAATTTTTCAAACAAACCGCTAGTGCCAATGAATATGTAGGTAGGCTTCCATGCTTAGAAAAGACCTCTAAGCCACTTGAAAAGTTATAAATATGGTTTGAATTTTTTTTTACTACAAAGGCATGAGAGAAGGATCTAATTGGTTGTGTTTGATAAAATGTTTGTGTAGAGCAAACTATAATAAATATGGATGAACCATTAGCTTTTTTGAATTCTTTGCAAAATTTTGGGGAGGAGGGGGGGTCATAGTGATGACTTTTTAAGCCTTATACTACCATAAAATATCACAAGTTATATCTCATAGGATCCAAATATAAAATAGCCACAATATAATAAGGTCAAGATAATGATATGAGTAGAATAATATGAGCAAATTAATATGTATATCAAGGCTTATAATAACTCAAATAAAATTCAATAATATACTGAAATATAAATGTAAATATCCTGAATCATTCATGTACTATGCATGAAGAACAACTTACAATATTAATTGCTCAAAATGTATATAAGCTTTATTGCTTAAATTTCTCTTCCAAATGATCGTAATTCGTGTTCTCCTTGTTATGTCCTCCTTTATGTTATAGAATATTACGTCCATAATATAGCCATAGTAGTATGACTCTTTGGATACTTGACTATAGCTCTCCATATGCCAAGTCTCATGACTCTTGGCTTATCTCCTTGTCACTCACATACTTGATGAGCACGTGACACTCCAACATATGCACACTTATACATGAATCTTACACCTCTACTTGCACTATCTAATATAAGACAATTGTGCACGTTTTTACATGACACACTTGTGCACATAGACTCAACTTACACTTGGACTCTAACTCACGTAACACTTGTGCGTTTTCTGCACATTACAAATTTACATGATACTTGTGCATTTCCTACACATTACAACTTCACATTATACTTGTGCATTTCCTGCACATTCACACTTACATAGGAGGGAAAATATAACTCACACTCTAAACTATGACTCAACCCTAATCTATTATTTACAAATGTACCATGAAGGTACCATGGGGGTATATTAACATGTACCAAATAATGTAATATACTCCAACACATAGCTCAATACTTTTCATCATTTTACCTCCAAGTACCTCAAATTTGCATTTGAAAATTTTCCCTTTTCCCTCCAAAATTTGAAATTTTGAATTTTGAATTCAAAATATTTCAAGGAACTTTCTTGTAGTTTGGCCAAAAGGCAGTTAATTGGTTGTATACATGTTATGCTAATGTAAATGCATGATAGTTTTGGTTGCTCTTTATTTTGTTCTCCTCTTTTTTCTTCCAAGTATGGTATTTGAAGAGATGGCTAGCTAGGAGGACTAAGTTGCTTGCCAACAAGAGGTCTTAGGTTCAAACCTCCCCATATATTTGAAAGAAGATCATGATGTCAACATACTCTCAATGCATGCTTGTGATGACATCAACACTCCTAATGATATGGCATATTTTTTTACTCACAACGATGACATGACATGGTGCAAATCCTAAGGTGATATGTGTTAATCAATATAATAGAGTTGGTAAGTGCATGCATATTAAGGTGATATTTGAAAACTAACGTGGTGGTCCTTATAGTTGTCTGGGTAAGAGGTTCTCACTTCCCTAGGTGACACATGGTAGTTGAGGTGGTAGAACAAGTTGATGTGGTAGTGGAATAGCTTTCAAGATGTCATGTGGTAGGCTCTAACTGGACCAATGTCACTAATCGTATGGGGGTCAATATGGCATTCCATATGCCACTTAGCAAGTATATAATCAAGTTTGACCAATAATATTACCATCTCATTGAACTTGCATAGTCGACAACATATATTTTGAAGTGAACCAAATAACGACAAGTGGTACAAGGTGGTTTGTTGGTCAGTGCATAGTTAGCGGTCTTTCATCTATTTATGTGGTAATATGTGGTATTATCTTATTCATCTGAGGTATTGAACACGTTTTAATTTTTTTTAAAGGTTTTGGGGTAAATTCTAGCTATTTTTATGCTAAACTTTTGAGGGCCATAACTTTTGCATATGGGAGCATTTTGAAACTTTTTTTAGATCACAAATTTTTTCGACCTCTCTACATTGGTAGTATTGATTTTAATCACAACTAATTGTAGATTTTTTATTTTTAGTAGAAAATTTATGGACCATTATGTGCCTCTTTTGAGTGGTCCAAACTATGCAACTTGGAAAATTAAGATTAAACCTCTACTCGAAAGCAAGGGTTTGCTCAAGTATGTGAATGAGGAGCTAGACACATTGATTTTGAGAAGATAAAGTAGTTGTACAAGGGTAATAAGGACAAAGCCCATGGTGTGATTGCTCTCCATGTAGATTATGTGTATGACATCCATGTAAGTAGCACCCTTTATCCCAAGGTCCTGCTTGAGAAGTTTTATGTACTATCTAATCGGATTGACTTCACTTACATCAACAAGATAGAAGCAGAGATTGCAACCTTGTCCATGGATTCATTTGACATTGTAGATGAGTACGTCAGTCAATTCAAAAATTGGAGGATATCCAAATTGAAAGAGGCTTGCATAGAGAAAGAAGGAAAGGACAAAAGATATTGGAGAAAGAGAGGAACATAGAGTTGCTCAATATTATGTTTAATAATATATCATAAGTATATGATATAGAGGCTATGACCTTTGAAATTATACATGTGTACTTTTCAAATTCTTCTATCCCCTATTCACGAGATATTTAAGTATTTCTTACATCATCAAGCTAGGGAGAATAAATGTAAGGGTATTTATGTTTTTATTTAGACACATCCAAAGGAAGTTGTAAAAAATTAGAAAGCCAAACAAAATGAGAAAAAACCTAAGAAGCCATTTAATAAACCTACCTACGATTTTTTCAAGAAAGGACACAAGAAAGAAATTTGCAAGATGTAGATCAAGAAGTTAGAGGTAACGAAAAATGATATGTTGATGTTGCCCTCTTCTATAGTGAAAGTGAAGAAGGCTTGAAAGGAGAGGCATCAAAGGCTCATGTTGTGATCCATTCTGTATATTTAACATCCACCTCTTTGGATGAGTGGATAGCTGATTTAGAAGCAACTAGATATATGATAAAGCACGAACATTTGCTTCAGGGCTATAATAAGAGTTATGTAGGAGAACGGGTTGTAATTGGGGATAAATTTTCATTGCATGTGGCTGAAAATTGAAACATTGTGATTGGATTGTCATTTTATGAGGTACTTTATGTTCCCAATGTAGATCCTAATATTTTGTCTTTTTTCTACATTACTCACACAAAAAGATAGAATTTTAACATGATAAATAGGTTATTAATGATATAGACAATAGACTTAGGATTGTTTCTTTTGGATATTGTGATGAATCTGATCATATGTGTAAGTTGGGTGAAATATCCACCCCTTCTTCTTCAACTTCTAGCAAGAAGAATTTTGTTGCAATGATAGCTCATGTTGACGATGTGAGTCGAAAGTGATATCACAGATTTGGACATCTCAGTTATGGTTCCTTTGGGTGTATGAGTTAGTATGAGATGACTATTGAGATTCCACATATATCTCCTTTAAATGATATTTGTGAGAGATGCATTTTTGGAAAGCACCATAGGGATCCTTTCCAAGAGGAGTTGCTAGAATGGCCTCACACCCTTAAGATATCATTCATAGTGACATCTTTGGACCTATGGTTACACCTTATAAATTTTAATTGAATAATTTTAGTGATCTAACCTACTTTTCTCATCAAGAAACACATATCACTTTGCTTGCAAAAATCAAAGAAATAAAATGATTTCATCCAACCAGTTGAAACCATTTAGTCACTTGAAGCTAATCATACAAAATAAGAGATATTCCATCTGTTGTAGCCTTTTTATATTGGAATATAGTGTAGCTAATCAGAGATAATGAGAATATCCACCATAAAAAATTCTAGCATGCAATTTAATAAATAAGCTTCTCAAACGATTCAGTTTCTTTAAGTTTAAAAGAAGAATTTATTTTTATTTTTATTTTTTTCGTATTTTTAAAAGGGTTGAAAACAACATATTTAAATTTAAATAAAAATATAATTTATTCAAGGTTGATCTTTCTTCATGCCTTTCTCATTTATAAAACTTTGGCTTATATTTGGTTGTTGTGCTTTCTTGGATCACTATGTAAATACATTCATAATACAATTCAAAATGTATTTGGCTTAATCAAGATGGAAGGTAAAACAACAATATTTTTATATATGATAATACAAGTATGATTGTGGGCATATATAGGTACAATCCTTTTCTTAAAATGAAGGGACCTGAAGAAAAATTACCAAATCAACAAACAGGGACCAATGACTGATATTGTTACGTTTTGTCCACTATGAGTTGTCTTTATTGAATAGAGCCCCTCAAACGCCCTAAAGACTCATAGGTAGATCTATTAGGTTTCATAAACATACATAACAAATTTTGTATTGAAATAATTGTTTCCTTGATTTGATTTTATTCTATTCTTGAATAAGTGTTTCAATTAGATTTATTACCTCGTAGGAAAGTTTGAACTTTATATCAATTAGATTTATTGTCTTGTAAGAAACTTGGATATTTATATTTATATTGATTTCTCTAGAAGTTACAAATTTCATAGAGGAACCATCTATGAAAAAAGGGTTGTCTATGTAATATTGTGCATTTCCTTTCTAAACTTTTTAGTTCATTTAAAGAACATACTTAGTCCTCACAGCAACCTCTGCCTTCACCCCTTGATTTCTACAACCATCGAAAAAAGGTCTGGAAGATGCAGGAATCGCCTTTTGAACAAGGGAAGATTGCGGGGCAAAGAGTTATTGACGAAAATGGGCTGGTCTTTCCCATGGTTCTCCTCCCCCATCACAACCAACACATTAACACCGTCGAATCCTTTGTCCAAACCATTCAAGAGAGCAGAGAGTCGATCGACCACAGGCTGAAAGAGGTGGGAGCTTTCATCTTCAGAGGATTTCCCCTCAAAACTGCATCCGATTTCAACGCTGTCAACATTCACCTGCATGAAAAATTAAAACATGTTGACTTCAACGCTGTCAACATTCCCCTGCGGAAAAGAGGCAAGTTAAAAAGTTCGTTTATTTTTTTTAATATATAAGACGAGAAGATTATCAAAGTGTTTTATAACCTTTCTTATTTCATATTTTATTTGGCGTTCCAAATTCTGGCTATGATTGTGATTTGGTTTGCAGGGCTACAAATTGTGGGATCAAGTCCAAGGTGAGTTGGGAAGGGAACACAATGTTAATTCAGAGGGGGCCTATCGTGCCAATAAGAGATGTGGACGGGAAGAAGAATTGCAAAGCCTGGTTCAACCTCTTAGCGTATAGAAGAGATTTAGAGACTCCCAGTATAATGGGAGACGGATCACTCGTTCCTCGAGAAGCCATCGAATCGTGCATTGAAATGACGGAGGACGAGGCCGTCGACGTCAAATGGGAAGTTGGAGATGTGGTTGTGGTTGACAATCGCTTTGTACAGCACGCAAGAAGACCCTTCAAACCACCCAGAAGAATACTGGCTGCCTTCTGCAAGTAGTGTTAGAGTAAATCAAAGCAATTATAGTGTTTCAAACTTTAACAATAGAATTAACAAAATAAGACAAACACACACAGTAGAAGAGACAACGATTTTAACGTGGTTCACCCAATGCCCTTTCTTTCTCAATCCAAGCAATAGAGGGTTACAACCTACAACAAACATCTGTTGTAATTTCCTCTCTATATTTACAAGGAATCAACACAGTAATTTTTCATTGTATACTCTGTTTTTCCTCACAACTATATAGAAGAAAAAAATAGAAAAAAACTGCTTTTCTTAATACATTCCAAGATTAACACTGAGTTCCCAACATCTAATTTTTGAGATAAAAACTGTCCTGTTGTAAATCCGAAAACTTTCTCTGGTAGACTAACAGACTGTAAATTTGGAAACTTTCCTTGCCCGTCCTGCAGTAAATCCAGAAACTTTCTCTGTTTAGCCTCCTCATAATTAGGCTCCATTCCTAACAATCTCCCACTTGGAGACTAGTTCCATTGCACCATACTGCAACCAAGGATTGAAAAATTCTCATCATGGCCTCTTATTCCTTGAGGCCAACTGAAGTTGAGCAAAAGCTCAACTTTTCTCTTGACACCACTTTTGTAAGCATGCCAACAGGATTTTGTGATGTGTGAACTTTCCCTAATTTCAAATATCCATCTTCCACTACTGATCTAATGAAATGATACCTGAGTTTGATGTGTTTAGTTTTTGAATGGAATGCCGAATTCTTCGCAAGGTGTATAACACTCTGGCTATCACTCCACAACCTATTATCCTCTTGCTTCTTCCCCAGTTCTTCCATTAGTCTTTGCAACCAAACCATCTCTTTGCTTGCTTCTGCAGCAACAACATATTTAGCTTCAGTGGTTGAAAGGGCAACTATGTGTTGGAGTTTAGAAATCCAACTAACCGCTCCTCCACCTATAGTAAATATGTAGCCAGTAGTGCTCCTTCCACCATCAAGATCACGTGCCATATCAGAATCTACAAAACCTTTCAAGCATATATTAGAGCCTCAAAAATTCAAAGAATAATTTGAAGTTCCTCTCAAGTACCTGAGTATCCATTTTACAGCTTGCCAATGTCCTTTTCCTAGATTACTCATAAATCTACTCACTACTCCCATTGCGTGGGCAATGTCTGGTCTTGTACAAACCATTGCATACATCAATATTCCAATCGATGATGCATAGGGAACCTTAGCCATATGCTCTTGTTCCTTTTGTGTCTTGGGACACAAATCTTTGGTGAGTTTGAAATGCTTTGCCAATGGAGTAGCAAGAGACTTTGCATTGTTCATGTTGAATCTCTTAAGCACTTTTTCAATGTATTCTACTTGTGACAATTTTAGAGTATGACTCTCCTTGTCTCTTGTTATCCTCATACCAAGGATTTGTTTGGCTTCTCCCAAATCCTTCTTGGAAAAGGATTTAGCCAACTTCTTCTTGAGCATGTTTATATCTTGCATATTTTTTCTTGCAACTAACATGTCATCCACATACAATAGCAAAATAACATAGTTACCATTTCCAGTTTGCTTAAAATATACACGATGATCACTTTGACATCTTTCAAACCTTTGATTAGCCATGAACTTATCAAATTTTAAATACCACTGTCTAGGAGCTTGTTTTAACCCATACAAGCTCTTTTTCAGTTTACATACCCAATCCTCTTTACCTTTCACTCGAAAGCCTTCTGGTTGGTGCATATAAATTTCCTCCTCCAAATCACCATGAAGAAATGTTGTCTTCACATCCAATTGCTCCAGATACAAATTTTATATAGCTATAAGACTCAAAATAGCTCTAATAGAGGTCATTTTTACAACTAGAGAAAAAATCTCATCAAAATTAATACCTTTTTTCTGAGTGAATCCCTTGACCACTAGTCTTGCTTTGTATCTCTTATGCCCTTCATTCTCCTCTTTAAACCTGTACACCAATTTATTGGTCAAAGCTCTTTTACCTTTGGGTAGCTCAACCAAATCCCAAGTTTGGTTGTGGAATAAAGAGTCCATTTCTTCATTCATTGCAAGCTCCCACTTATTCCTGGTATCCATCTGTAATGCTTATTGAAAACATTATGGCTCACCAGCATCAGTATACAAAACATAATCAGAGAAACGTTGAGGAATTTTACTTATCCTGGTAGATCGTCTAACAACACTTTCTAGAGATTGAGGTGCTTGTTGCTGCTGCTGTACATTTTGATCTTCTACCACTTTTGGAGTTACCTTTTCTATGTGTCCATCAAGGTCTATGTATTTAGTAATTTCCTCTTTCTGTTTCTTTCCTTGCAACCGATCTTTATACAAGTTTTTTTCATTAAATATGACATCCCTACTTCTAATGACTTTTCGGTTATCACAATCCCATAATCTGTAACCCAAGCCATCAATACCTTAACCAATAAAATAGCACTTTTGGGCCTTAGCATCTAACTTATTTCTGTTCTCTTTGTCTATATGCATAAAAGCCTCACATCCAAATACCTTAAGGAAAGAATAATTTATTGGTTTACCTGTCCAAAGCTCTTCCGAAATTCCTCCATCCAAGGCACTAGACGGTCCTCTATTAATCAGATATACTGCAGTATCAACAACATGAGCCCATAAAAATAATGGTAAGCCTACATGTATTCTCATGCTCCTAGCACACTCCATGATGGTTCTATTCATTCTTTCTGCAACCCCATTTTCTTGAGGTGTTCTTGGAACTACCTTGATTCTTCTAATTCCATTTTTAGAACAAAACACATCAAATTCTCTACTGCAATATTCTCCACCATTATCCAACTTTAGACACTTTAACCTTTTTCCAGTTTCATTTTCAACTAATGCTTTCCAATTCTTGAAGGTATTAAAAACATCACTTTTATTCTTAATGCAATATATCCATGTTTTCCTTGTTGCATCATCAATAAAAAGTACATAGTAAGAGGAACCTCTAAGAGAAGTTACCCGAGCTGGGCCCCAAACATCTGAGTGCAAAAGCTCCAATTTCTCTTTCTTCTTTTCCTTGCCATCCTTGAGAAATCTAACTCTCTTTGCTTTACCATAAACACAATCCTCACTGAATTCCAAATCAATCTCTTTTAACTTAGGCAATAACTTTTTTGAATGTAAAATTTCCATACCTTTTGCACTCATATGACCAAGTCTATGGTGCCACAAAGATGCACTCTCACCTGTAGAAACTAAATTCATGGAGCAGTGAGAAAAATCAGTAAGTAAATAAAGAGTACCCACCAATTTACCTCTAGCTACTATCAATGAACCTTTAGTAACTTTCCAAGCATTTTCTCCGAATGCAACTGTGTATCCTTCACCATCAGGCTTACTTGTCGATATAAGATTTCTCTTTAAATCTGGTATGTGTCTCACCTCTTTAAGAGCCCATTGACATCCATTTTGGGATTTAATCAAAATCTTTCCAATACCCACGATTTTACATGGTTGGTCATTTCCCAACAGAACCTGTCCATAATCTCTAGAAACATAATCTATGAAGTATTCCTTATGTGAGGTAGCATGGAATGAAGCACCACTATCAATTACCCAATAATCACTATTTCTATCAAGAGATAAGATTAAAGCATCTTGTAGAATTTGTCCAATAATATTGGCTTCTGAAGTGTTACCATTATTATCATTACCTTCATTTCCATCATCCTTTCTTTGCCAACAGTCCTTCTTGAGATGACCCTTTTTGCCATAGTGCCAACATTGTAGCTTTCATTTTCCATGTGATTTGGATCTGCCTTTAGATTTGCCATGATGTGAACTCTTGCCTCTTTCTCTTCCTCTTCCTCTATTCTCAACAGTTAAGGCGATGCTAGATGATTCTGCTGTGGTTTTTCTTCTCATGTCCTCACTGAGTATCACACCAATGACATCATCAAATTCTAATTTATTTGAACTCGAAGTAGAGTTACTTACCGCCATTACCAAACTGTTCCAACTTTTTGGAAGAGAGCATAAGATTAATAAGGCCCTAAGCTCATCATAAAAATCCAATCCTACTGAATGCAATTGATTAGTGACGAGTATTAAATTCATTTAAATGATCATGCACAAATCCTCCTTCACTCATTTTCATTTTAAATAACCTTTTCATTAAGAATACCTTATTTGATGCTGATGGTTTCTCATACATCTTGGCCAACTTATCCATAACTCCCTTGGTAGTCTTTTCATTGGAGATGTTGAAGGCTACGATGGCTCCCAAGCACAACCTCACAGTACCCAATGCATTTCTATCAAGGAGACTCCACTCCTCATCAGACATAGTTGAAGGTCTCTCTGTTTTTCCCTCAAGAGGTAACTAAAGATCCTTCTGGTACAAGTAATCCTCCATCTGCATCTTCTAGAATTGAAAGTTTTGACCATTGAATATTTGAACTCTAAACATCCCTTCTTACGCCATTGCTCCCACTTGATCTAGAAATTCTCCTTTTGTCAAGTGCACCCAACAAAACAAACGCTTTGATACCACTTGTTAGAGTAAATCACTATATAAAATATAGAAAATCAATTATAGTGTTTCAAACTTTAACAACAGAATTAAAAAAATAAAACAAACACACATAGTAGAAGAGACAACGAGAATTTTCAGTCCTTTCTTTCTTAACGTTTCAGTTCATCCAATGTGGGTTACATCCACCGAGAATTTTCAGTCCTTTCTTTCTTAGTCCAAGCAATAGAGGGTTACAACCTACAACAAACATCTGCTGTAATTTCCTCTCTATATTTACAAGGAATCAACACAGTAATTTTTCATTCATTGTATACTCTGTTTTTCCTCACAACTATATAGAAGAAAAAAGAAGAAAAAAAACTGCTTTTCTTAATACATTCCAAGATTAAAACTGAGTTCCCAGCATCTAATTTTTGGGATAAAAACAAAAAAACTTTCCCTAGCTATCCTGTTGTAAATCCGAAAACTTTCTCTGGTAGATTAACAAACTGTAAATCTAAAAACTTTCCTTGCCCATCCTGCAGTAAATCCAGAAACTTTCTCTATTTAGCCTCCTCATAATTAGACTCCATTCCTAACAAGTAGCACAATCAAATTGCTCTTGGTACCCTACTATTCCTTATGTATATATATTTTAAAATAAATAGGAGTTATGCAGCTCTGAACGTTAATGAAACTTCAAAACCATAGAATCATATATTTGCAATTTTATTTTTTTAAGTTTTTATGTTTCTAAAATCATGTTATTATGATTTTATTTAATACATAAAATATTACTTAATAATTATCTTCTAAACTTTTAACTTTGTATGAAAGACCAAAATTTCATATGTTAAATTATGATATTTAGCTTCTTTCTTTACAAGTATGATGATATTTTCAGGATACTACCTTAAAAATAGTTTATCGAAAAAAAAAAAAAAATGTTATGGTTAATTAATTTTTATATTGATTTTTCTTGCTAGTATTAATAATTTTTTGCAAATCCATGAAAGAAGTGTCCTAGCCTTTACATAGTTATTAGTTGAAATTCCATTGAGTAAGTGAGGAAAATTCAGTCTCCTTTATTTCAAAAATTACCATCTTTATCAACTATTTCCCAAAATTCCATAAGAGTCACCATTAAAACTAACTTTGATGAACCCATTTTTTTTTGTATTTATATTTTATCATAGATTGACACAGATTCTTTGTGTTATCTTTATTGTTATAAATCCAATAACAAAGAAGCTATCACCTCTTTTTTTACACTTGAAACTTTCCATGATGTCTAAAATATATTTGTAAGAGAGACAATAATATGATTCTAAATTTGATTTTAAGATTTTTTTTTTTTTAATTCTATTACTCTTGTCAATGCATAGATTCCAACAAATTTTGTCAAGACAAGTCCTCCATAGAATGCATTATTATTTAGCTTTAAAATAATTAATCCAACATTTTATCAACTCTTTAAATGTTGAAGGAGCTACCTAGTATATTATCATATTTTTGGAGAAATAACCCCAAATGGTGTAAACAAAAGGACAATGTAGAAGTAAATGGTTTGATGTTTCTACATCATTCTTATACACGACATGCCTAAAAGGTCCATAATATCTTCTTCTTTGCATATTCCCACCTATAAGAATTTTCCTTTGGATTGCTAACCAAAAGAATATTTAACACTTTGGAAGAGCTTCAAGTGTCCAAACATTCTCCTAAAGGAAATCATTTGAAATAAGAAATCATGATTATTTCAAATCCTTATATTGTAACTTGATTGAATATCCATCATCTTTTGATAAATTTGAAACAAGCTCATCCTTTTGCAAAAAAGTAGGAAAATATAACTTTTGAAGCAGTTTTTAATCATCAAATTTTTGGTTGAGGTCCTCTTCCTCAACCAAGTTGTTAAGAGAAATTCATGACCTAGAATTGTTGCTCACATCAATATAAATTTTTATGTATGAACCTTTACAAGCCAAGCAAGCCCAAGTAAGTGGTTGTCATTTTAAATCACAAATAAGATGGTAAAGATTCAACCAAGCATTAAACCAAAAAATTGTAAAATCCCCCTCATTGACTGACCACTTGATATATGTCTTGATTAATTGTAAACTCTTTGATATGACGTTCCATAGTGTTAATATCTAAGTTGGGCTCATTTTCTTTATAGTTTTTTTGCATCCATAGAACTATATATTTTTGAAGTAATATTTTTGTCCACTCTTCATTTGATCTTTTAATAATATCCAACCAACTTTTGTACCTCATGCTAAACTCATATGTTAGCAATTTAGCAAGCTTGACCCTTCAATATTCTTTCCTTTACAAATCCCATACCACTTACAAAGGAGAAATTTAAATTTTTTCTCACATCCTTTACAAAAAAAAAATCTATTTGAATTTTTTCAAATTCAAATATTATACCTTTAACACTCTCTATATCTATATGTGTGTTTGTAGCCTTTCGACCAATTTTTAAACTTAATTTTCCAACCTACCCTACAAGATTTCATTCTATTAAAAATTGAGTACAAAACTCCTCTTTATTTTATTTGTCAAACAAAGGAAGGCCTAAATATATTGATGATAATTTTCCATTTAAAACCTAAAGTATTTGCAAATAATCCACTATAAATTTAGGATAGTGTTAATAAAGAGATTTCTAGATTTTATATTATTAACTGATAGTCCAATGGTATTTTCATAGCATGATAGTATTGATTTAGATTTCATGGCCTTATTGATAGAGGGATGATCCAAGAAAGGATCATCAAAAAATTGAGATGAGATGTCAAGAGACCATTTGTTTCAACCTAAATGGCATATCAGGCTTAGACGTAAAATTAATATAAGATAATATTTATCAATGACTACATATTAATGTTAAAATATGTGGTGGTTAATATTATCTTGAGGCCACGATCAACTTTTTGTTATGTTTTCCCTTTGGGCTCATGTAAACCTGAAAACATATCTTTTGTAAGTTTTTTATAGTTTATTCCTAAGGGTCAGTCTCATAAACTTGACCTAAAGAAAACATGTAATTGTGTATAAATACTCCCCTTCACCAGTCATTTCTTTATTGGTTGAGTGTATTTTTTATTCTCTTTGAGTTAAGATATTTTGGTGTTTAGAGACACCCTATTACATCCTATGTTCTTTCTTTATGCTATGTATTTCTTTTAATGAGCAATATTGGGTAAAGTCTGATCTATTCATTTTTGAAAAGTACTACGCAATTTGACATGGTATCAAAGTGAATATGAATCTTCATTATTCGTTTGCTTTTGTCGGTGGTATATTTATATTTCAGCTTCTATTGAGGGCGGTTTATAGGGGATAGTGATTTTTTTTAAGCTGATAATATAATCTAAAGAAGGGTTTCTACAAGATGAGAGGACAAGCTGATGAGAGAATAAACTACTTGGCTACTATGAAAGAAGAAAAGAAAAGTCTGAAATTTTTCAAAAAATCCGCTAGTGCCAAAGAATTTTTTGGTAGGTTTCCATGCTTAGCAAATACCTCTAATCCACTTGAAAAGTTATAAATATGGTTTGACAATTTTTTTACTACAAAGGCATGAGAGAAGGACCTAATTGGTTGTGTTTGATAAAATGTTTGTGTAGAGCAAACTATAATAAATATGGATGAACCATTAGCTTTTTTGAATTTTTTGCAAAATTTTGGGGAGGAGGGGGGGGTCATAGTGATGAATTTTTAAGCCTTATACTACCATAAATTATCACAAGTTATATCTCATAAGATCCAAATGTGAAATAGCCACAATATAATAAGGTCAAGATAATGATATGAGTAGAATAATATGAGTAAATTAATATGTATATCAAGGCTTATAATAAATCAAATAAAATTCAATAATATACTGAAATATAAATGTAAATAGCCTGAATCATTCATGTACTATGCATGAAGAACAACTTACAATATTAATTGCTCAAAATGTATATAAGCTTTATTGCTTAACTTTCTTTTACAAATGATTGTAATTCTTGTTCTCCTTGTTATGTCCTCCTTTATGTTATGGAATATTACCTCCATAATATAGCAATAGTAGTATGACTCTTTGGATACTTGACTATAGCTCTCCATATGCCAAGTCTCATGACTTTTGGCTTATCTCCTTGCCACTCACATACTTGATGAGCACGTGACACTCCAACATATGCACACTTATACATGAATATTACACCTCTACTTGCACTATCTAATCTAATACAATTGTGCACGTTTTTACATTACACACTTGTGCACATAGACTCAACTTACACTTGCACTCTAACTCTCGTAACACTTGTGCGTTTTCTGCACATTACAAATTTACATGATACTTGTGCATTTCCTACACATTACTACTTTACATTATACTTGTGTATTTCCTGCACATTCACACTTACATAAGAGGGAAAATATAACTCACACTCTAAACTATGACTCAACCCTAATCTATTATTTACAAATATACCATGAAGGTACCATGGGGGTATATTAGCATGTACCAAATAATGTAATATAATCCAACACATAACTCAATAATTTTCTTCATTTTACCTCCAAGTACCTCAAATTTGCATTTGAAAATTTTCCCTTTTCCCTCCAAAATTTGAAATTTTGAATTTTGAATTCAAAATATTTCAAGGAATTTTCTTGTAGATTGGCCAAAAGGCAGTTAATTGGTTGTATACACGTTATGCTAATGTAAATGCATGATAGTTTTGGTTGCTCTTTATTTTGTTCTCCTCTTTTCTATTCCAAGTATGGTATTTGAAGAGATGGCTAGCTAGGAGGACTTATGTTGCTTGCCAACAAGAGGTCTTAGGTTCAAAACTCCCCATATATTTGAAAGAAGATCATGATGTCAACATACTCTCAATGCATGCTTGTGATGACATCAACACTCCTAAAGATATGACATATTTTTTTACTCACAACGATGACATGACATGGTACAAATCCTAAGGTGATATGTGTTAGTCCATATAATAGAGTTGGTAAGTGCATGCATCTTAAGGTGACATTTGAAAACTAACGTGGTGGTCCTTATAGTTGTTTGGGCAAGAGGTTCTCACTTCCTTAGGTGACACATGGTAGTTGAGGTGGTAGAACAAGTTGATGTGGTAGTGGAATAGCTTTCAAGATGTCATGTGGTAGGCTCTAACTGTACCAATGTCACTAAACGTATGGGGGTCAATATGGCATTCCATATGCCACTTAGCAAGTATATAATCAAGTTTGACCAATAATATTTTACCATCTCATTGAACTTGCACAGTCGACAACATATATTTTGAAGTGAATCAAATAACGACAAGTGGTACAAGGTGGTTTGTTGGTCAGAGTATAGTTAGCGGTATTTCATCCATTTATATGGTAATATGTGGTATTCTCTTATTCATCTAAGGTATTGAACATGTTTTAAATTTTTTTAAAGGTTTTGGGGTAAATTCTAGCTATTTTTATGCTAAACTTTTGAGGGCCATAACTTTTGCATATGGGAGCATTTTGAACCTTTTTTTAGATCACAAAATTTTTTGACCTCTCTGCATTGGTAGTATTGATTTTTTTCACAACTAATTGTAGATTTTTTATTTTTAGTAGAAAATTTATGGACCATTATGTGCCTCTTTTGAGTGGTCCAAACTATGCAACTTGGAAAATTAAGATTAAACCTCTAATCGAAAGCAAGGGTTTGATCAAGTATGTGAATGTGGAGCTAGACACATTGATTTTGAGAAGATAAAGTAGTTGTACAAGGGTAATAAGGACAAATCCCATGGTGTGATTGCTCTCCATGTGGATTATGTGTATGACATCCATTTAAGTAACACCATTTATCCCAAGGTCCTTCTTGAGAAGTTTTAGGGACTATCTAATTGGATTGACTTCACTTACATCAACATGTTAGAAGCAGAGATTGCAACCTTGTCCATGGATTCATTTGACATTGTAGATGAGTACATCAGTCAGTTCAAAAATTGGAGGATATCCAAACTGAAAGAGGCTTGCCTAGAGAAAGAAGGAAAGGACAAAAGATATTGGAGAAAGAGAGGAACATAGAGTTGCTCGATATTATGTTTAATAATATATCATAAGTATATGATATAGAGGCTATGACCTTTAAAATTATACATGTTTACTTTTCAAATTCTTCTATCCTCTATTCACGAGATATTCAAGTATTTCTTACATCATCAAGCTAGGGAGAATAAATGTAAGGGCATTTATATTTTCATTTAGACATATCCAAAGGAAGTTGTAAAAAATTAGAAGGCCAAACAAAATGAGAAAAAATCTAAGAAGCCCTTTAAGAAACCTACCTATGATTTTTGCAAGAAAGGACATGAGAGAAATTTGCAAGATGTAGATCAAGAAGTTAGACGTAACGAAAAAATGAGATGTTGATGTTGCCCTCTTCTATAGTGAAAGTGAAGAAGGCTTGAAAGGAGAGGCATAAAAGGCTCATGTTGTAATCCATTCTGTATATTTAACATCCACATTTTTGGATGAGTGGATAGCTGATTTAGAAGCAGCTAGATATATGACAAAGCACAAGCATTTACTTCAAGGCTATAATAAGAGTTATGTAGGAGAACGAGTTGTGATTGGGGATAAATTTTCATTGCATGTGGTTAAAAATGTAAACATCGTGATTGGCTTATCATTTGATGTGGTACTTTGTGTTCCCAATGTAGGTCCTAATATTTTATCTTTTTTCTACATTACTCACACAAAAAGATAGAATTTTAGCATGATAAATAGGTTATTAATGATACAGACAATAGAATTAGAATTATTTCTTTTGGATATTGTGATGAATCTGATCATATGTGTAAGTTGGGTGAAAGATCCACCTCTTCTTCTTCAACTTCTAGCAGGAAGAATTTTGTTGCAATGATAGCTCATGTTGACGATGTGAGTCGAAAGTGATATCATAGATTTGGACATCTCAGTTATGGTTCCTTTGGGTGTATGAGTTAGTATGATATGGCTATTGGGATTCCACATATATCTCCTTTAAATGATATTTGTGAGAGATGCATTTTTGGAAAGCATCATAGGGATCCTTTCCAAGAGGAGTTGCTAGAAGGTTTTCACACCCTTAAGAGATCATTCATAGTGACATCTTTGGACCTATGGTTACACCTTATAAATTTTAATTAAATAATTTTAGTGATCTAACCTAATTTTCTCATCAAGAAACACATATCACTTTGCTTGCAAAAATCAAAGAAACAAAATGATTTCATCCAACTAGTGGAAACAATTTAGTCACTTGAAGCTAATCATACAAAATAAGAGATATTCCATATGTTGTAGCTTTTTTATATTGGAATATAGTGTAGCTAATCATAGATAATAAGAATATCCAACCATAAAAAAATTCTAGAATGTAATTTAATAAATAAGTTTCTCAAATGATTCAGTTTATTTAAGTTTATATGAAGAATTTATTTTTATTTTTATTTTTTTTCATATTTTTAAAGGGTTGGAAACAACATATTTAAATTTAACTAAAAATATAATTTATTCAAAGTTGATCTTTCTTCATGCCTTTCTCATTTATAAAACTTTGGCTTATATTTGGTTGTTGTGCTTTCTTGGATCACTATGTAAATACATTCATAATACAATTCAAAATGTATTTGACTTAATCAAGATGGAAGGTAAATCAATAATATTTTTATCTATGATAATACAAGTATGATTGTGGGCACATATAGCTGCAATCCTTTTTTTAAAATGAAGGGACCTGAAGAAAAAATACCAAATCAACAAACAGGGACCAAGGACTGATATTGTTACTTTTTGTCCACCATGAGTTGTCTTTATTGAATAGAGCCCCTCAAACCTTGCCCTAAAGACTCATAGGTAGATCTATTAGGTTTCATAAACATACATAACTTTAATTTTCGTTGGGAGCTAATTTTGTATTGAAATAATTGTTTCCTTGATTTGATTCTATTCTATTCTTGAATAAGTGTTTCAATTAGAGTTATTGCCTCATAGGAAAGTTTGAACTTTATATCAATTAGATTTATTTCCTCATAAGAAAATTGGATATTTATATTTATATTTATTTCTCTAGAAGTTACAAATTTCATATAGGAACCATCTATGAAAAAAGGGTTGTCTATGTAATATTGCACATTTCCTTTATAAATTTTTTAGTTCATTTAAAGAACATACTTAAGAATCCAAGTATGTTCATATGTGGATATCAACATTTTTTTTTAAAATAAAAGATCAAATAAAATATACTCGATTATTGAACTTGTGGAAGTTCATTTTTACTTGTTCCACTTTGAATCTAAAAATATATGCAACTGAAATAACATTTAAATTATTAATTTTTTTAAGAGATACCTACTCATATTTTTTTGTAAACATTTCATGTAGCCAACCAAGAAATATGTGGAATTTCTACCATGTGTCTAACATGAGGAGATATTGAGCTTGTATTTCGTATAAATTTAGTTGAAAGAGATTCTTTCGATGGCTTGGACAAACAATCCTTTTATAAATGTAGTTTTGAAGATCTAGTTATGTTTGAGGTGATCAATTTTTGTGAGTTCTCATTACATTTAACTTATATGAAAATGGACTTTGTAATTAGTGTGTCACCTGCACGGACATGATGTATTATATATATAAATTTTATATAAATATTGTTCATTATATGTAGAACAGATTTATTTTTTAAAGTAAATTTTCAATGTTCCATACAATTCTCATAGAAGAAATCTTCCGAAATTCTAATTATAAGAAACTTTAAAAAAAAAATCATTAAACTTTTATGCTCATTGGAGGTTCTTAGGACCCAAGATATAAAATTAAAAGTAATATTAGAGTTGGAATAAAGTTGATTTTTAGCCATGCTTGAAACAATTGGCATGCTTATGAATATAAACAAATTTAAGGTAATAAACATGAGCTTTATAAGCATTTAGGTTTTTTTCAATTTACCTATAACTTAGTCATAAATTTATTTGATTAATAATGGAATACAAGAGTGACAACCCCAATTTTAGCAAATCTGATATAGAATATTCACCATGAGTGCCGTCACAATAGTGGAGGAGGAATAGGAAGAGCGCATGAAAAAATCTTAGCAAGAGCTAAGCAACAACAATAGTGATAGTAAGAAGAAGGTTATATAGAAAGGACATGTAAAGAATCATATAATGAATTTGAGGTGCCACATCATAGAAAAATGTATAAAGTCCATGCAAAAGGCAAGGAGGACATGACAATGACACGTACATATAAAGTCTGCATAAGGGAAAAATATAGGGTGATAATAGAGACAAAAGAGTTGCAAGGAAATAAGTTGTACCGCCTTATTAAGTTCAACCCTACGTATAAGCATCATAAAAACTCATTTATATATGTAAACATTAAATAGAGAGGAAATATACTTATAGTTCAACTATGAACCGACTCACATTGACTCATATGTGAGATAGTTAGATGTGAGAGACCAAAATAAAAATTGGAAGAGAAAATATGTGCTTATTGTACTTCAATGATAGTGGAAATAGATACACACTTTATCTTGGAATGGAAAGCTGATAATGATATTGGGATAGTTATGTTGATAAATAAGCGGTAGTTCTATGTTTAAATTGTTTGAAGAAATAAAATTAAAGAACCTAGAAGAAGTTATCAACAAAATCAATAGCAAAAGATAAATTCTTGAGAAAGAGAAAACTTTGGTTCAACTTTGTTTTCCACATAAAATTATTTTATTTTAAAAGAATAAGGAAGATAACATATTGTGTTTATAACAAATCTTTGTCGTTCCACAGGTTTTTTTTGGTCAAGTTGACATTAAATGTTTTATAATATATTTATATCATTTACATTATTATTTGAATATAAGTATGGATATAAAATATACATAGTTTTATGTTGTTTACTATATTTAACTATAAATTATGGTATAAATTGGTATTTTATTTGAAGTCAGTTCTAATTTAATCTTTCCTCTTGACCGTTTGCATACTATTTCCAATATATTTACACCATTATTCTACTAAGCTTAACATCTTTACAGGAAATATTTGAGTGCAAAATTCATAATTTTCTTTTGCATATTATATACCCATTGTAGTAATATATTTATAAATTCTTGAGGAGCATAATCATTATGTTTACCTCTTATATATAGATAGATAGATATATAGTGGTAGATGTTTACAATCTTACTTCATTATAAATTAAAATTTCTGACATTTTTTTTAGCGAAAAAGCCCTTGTAGGTCCGCCTTGGTCTAAGAGACCACAAACAAGGGGTTCTACACCGTCAAAGTCACCTGGGAGTCGTGCTTGGCCCTGCCCGCACCAACATTATCAATTGGATTTTGGGTACCCAATTCAAATTTTTGGTAGGGTGGATATTTGAACCTGGGACCTCCCTTGGAGGATTGTCCTCTCGTGTCCAAATCACCTACAACACCTGGGTTAAAATGTTTGACATTAAAAAATACAAAAATAATAAAGTTTTTTATGAATACGAAAAATGAAAAATATGTATATGTGCTAATATTGCCCTCTAGTGTCCAAATCACCTACAACACCTGGGTTAAAATGTTTAACATTAAAAAATACAAAAATAATAAGGTTTTTTACGAATATGAAAAATGAAAAATATGTATATGTGCTAATAATATAGAAGATATAATATTTTTAATGGTTAAAGGGAAGTGGATTAATACAAAAAAAATATATGACTCATCACTGTACTAGGGTCTATTCTATTTAAGTTACTAATTATTCAAGAAATTATATAAGTAGATCACATTTTTCTTTTTATACAAGAGTTGGATCATTTTTCTTTAAGCCTACTTATGTGAATATAAGATTTTTTTTTTTTTTTAATGGATAAATGGAAATGGATCAAGATATTAAACAACACATATTGTTTGGAAGAAATTATAAATCGATAGAGATAGGGCAAATTTTTATAAAAAACAACCCATATTTTAGGAGCCATATATTTATATAGAGTTGTTTGATTCAGATGATTTTTATGTCATTTTGTGTAGAATGTGAAGAGCTTTGAAATGAGTGATTATAAAAAATAATTCAAGCAATATTGAGGGAGATACGGCCAAATGAATACAATTGTACAGAACAAGGGCAATGTTAGGGTAGTTTTTCTAGAAAAACATATCATTGTTTAGGAGTCATATATTTGCAAAGGGTTTTTCAATTTAGATTATTCTTGGATCAATTTGTGTGGAATTTGAAGAGATTTAAAATGAGTAGTCATATGAAAAATTCCAACTAATATTTAAGGAGTTACAACCTATGAAGTCAGTAGTTTGGAACAAGGGTAGTGACAATTTTCAACTCATTGGAAATAAAATTATAGGTATTCATCATCCAAGGTTTTACTCTATGGGATAATGATTGGGCTTTTGGTATGCCACACTAGAAGACGATACTTGCCATGGGTACTGGCGAGGGTTATAGTAGACATGCGAGACTAGTAGGTGAGGTTTGCATGAGGCTCATATGTATTGGCCCATTTATACAAGATGTTGTACAATATCGTGTGCAACAACATACAAGGATAGTATGCACAACGTTGCTCCAAATATGGTACTGGGAGCACACAGCCATCCATAGACCACATACACTACCATGGACCATCACCTAACTTAGAGTGACCAACAACATTCAGATGGGCCCGATACTTTGAGCTTGTGTAGAGGACACACACTAGTATCTTGCCATTGGGGAGGTGGGTGATAGAAAAGTTATGAGACTATATGATTATATCACAATCATGGCATTACCCAAGGTGGGTAGAGGATGGGTACAAGCTAGCTTAGGTATAGAGGATCAAGTGGGTGACAATCAAGATGAGCTAGAGCTCTTTCTATTTAATTGGGTATAAAAGTAATTTGGCATCCTGCAAGAGGTATCAAACTTGGAAGATATTGGAAATCAAACTAAATTCATTGAAATAGATGCGTACATACATAATACAGTACATGACCATAATTAGCCAGTAACTTATTTTTCATATTTTAGATTTAATATGATCTATTGTAACTTTAATATTATGCATGTTGGCTTCTAGACTGCCAACTAGTTAACTTAACTTATAATATGAGACAACTGGTACATGCAGGTGTGAAGGGACCCATCAAGGGTTGGAGGAGACCCTTCTGTGGTGAGGTTTGCGGAGGACCTGGAAAATCCTCTATATGTCAACCCAAGTATTGATGATGTTGGGGTGGCTCTTGAGTACCAGAGATGATACAGGGGCATAATTTCCCCGAGGATATTACCATTTATGCCAATGTATAGGTGTCAAATTATAGTATGGGACATGCAACTGGCACTCTAGGAGGCCACCAGATAGACTGTTGAACAAGGATAGAGGGGGCCAGGTCAACCTTAAAAAATTCAAGTGGAGGTTTGGGTGGAGATGATGATGATCAGTATGACTATTATCACTATCTCAGGCATGGCAGTGGCAAGGACAACATGAGTGACCCCCATGACTACACAAGCTAGGGAAAATAGGTCATGATGATCTTGTTGGAGATATCAAGGAGATGCAATATAGGATGACTTGTATGCAACAAGATATGAATTTGATCCTAGAGTATAGGTCAAAGAGGATAGAGGTGTTGTAAGGAGTGATCAATGACATAATTGCAAAGCATGATCAAACCATCATAGAGTGGGATATAGAAGTGGCAGTGTAACACCCCAAGTTCTTTATTTTTGTTCACATTTTTTTTTTATATTTTCTTTTCTAGTATGAGCATGTTGAGTTCATCTTCATGAGTACCATTCCACTGCAGATGAAATACTCATGAGATCGAGATTGGCCAAATCTCGTGTATTTGCCCATTTTGAACTTCACTCTCCTCTCGAGATCCTAAGTTCAGGTAGGGGGTTTATTTTCCTTTAGGGCCCATAACACCTAGAGGTGTGACGCATACTTTCCCCGTGTCTTGTCATAACCTTCAATACTTATGACATAAAAGACATAGCACATACATGCTCGAGCTAGACGATCATCCTTTTCCCAAGGAGCATCATCTAGGGTCTTACCAATTCCTTGGTAACCACTCAACATCTTGTGTTGATTAACCAACATGATATCCCATACCATCGTGCTGTCGGATTAACCTAGTCAAGAACAATTCACCACTCTGCACTAGCAGGGATAACCTAGAAGGGATACCCATACAACCCTTCGTAACCTCCCTTTTTGACATTTTTTCGTTCGAAGTGCAGTTAGAGCCCTGAAAGAGGATGGTTGCCTACCCGCAAGCATCTTTAATAGTTGTTGCACAAGATTGTCCCAACCACAATCTTGAAATATAGAACCAAGGTTGTCCTACCCACAATCCTTGGGTTTTATATACAAGATTGTCTCACCCACAATCTTGAGATGATTTCAAGGTTGTCCTACCCACAACCCTGGGTTGCGAAATAAGATTGACCCTTCCACAATATTATAAAAATTTAACTATAAAGTTTGCCTAAGAATGTTTTCATAGGTTTACTAATGGCCTGGTTCCGTTATTATCTACAAGTTTCGTTGTTTACCTTGTTGAAATCGTCATTTAATTTTCCTTTTCATAAGTATGATATAGGAATGCTATTTAAACATTACATTCAAACTAAAGAAAATCCCACATATACTAACATGTATCTATTCAGATTCTTTTAATGGTTTCTATTTATAAATAAAAAGCTTTTCATAAATTTCATATCCACAATCCTCTTCTCATCTAATATCCTAGAAAAACTTTAATATAAAATCATGAACTGAATTACTCAACCACAAGCTACAATAAGACTATATTATCATATTAATTATAACATCCACGTATGATTCGAAAGGTTGCTTTCATTACTGTGAAATTAAAGTAATATTAGTTGTACAACCCAGATAGGGTGCTTTTCACTAAACCATACCCTATATAACACTCGAGTTTCCTTCAAATATTTCCAATACCACATCAATTTATATTGTCTAATTCAATACAGTCAAAATTTAAATCTACAGGTATATTAATTTTTAAAAGCATTCGGTAATGAGTTTAAATACGTCTATCCATACTATACGGGTTTAAGTTACTCTCATTTCTACTTCGAATTTCATTATTCCCTATGTTTATTGCAGTCTTGGATACAACACTCCTAATATTGGATCAAATTTAAAATAATATGTGCAGCCAACAACATTACATTTAAGAGATTCTCTACATTCTCATCCAGGAATACACCCTATGGTGGAATACCCTTCATTACTTTAAGGAAGTCTCCTTTCACACCTACATCTCAATTTTCCTTCACTACCATTTACCATGCTATAAAATAGACAAAACCCTATTAATTAAATAACATTCACTGAGTTTTCTTGATACAACCCATTTGAAGGTATCTAATACAAGCTACTACAGTTTCCAAAATCATAATTCAAGTTCTTTAAACATGTTGTTCCCATTCTATGTTATCTTCACATAACAAGAATCACTCCAAGCATATCAGTTTTCAAATTCATCAATGCAAGATTCATGACAACTTCTATGTCTACGTTTCCATAAAACAGATTGTTTTATTAAGTTCAAAGAGCATGCAATTTAACCATATTACAAATACAACAGGGTATCCCAGTTCAATAATCTCAAACTATAATTTCAAGCTTCATATTAAAAGACGCAACATACCTTCAGCATATGAATGGAGTTACAAAGTCCTTCTGAAAACATTTTGATTATATAATGTTCTATTTGATTATATAATGTTCTAGAAAGTAAGCTATATTGCTATCTTGCCGGACCAACATGTAAATTCAATCACCCAACTTCCTTATCATTCAATTTTACATCAAATACAAACTTTAATATTGGGTTTACACCAGTTTAAATTGGAATTCCTCCTTTCTCTGAGAAACAAGAGAATTAACAGGCCTATACAAAGGCTTTACGCTATGGAAACTAGTAGTTATTTCTTAACACCAGAATGCATGAAAACTATCGACAACAGGTCTAAACAATGCCTTTAACTCCACCGTGTTTCAGTTTCAAACACAAGTTTTGAAGAATTTACAATAATACAATAAAACAAAATTGGAGCAAATATTATCTTCTTATTATCTGGAATAATTCTGGCAAAGTTTTAGTACTTTGTTACAATCTTCTCATAAGCTCTAGAAGAGCTCACACACTTGCTACAATGAAAAATTCTTCATCATAAAAAAAACCCTAAAATTAAGGTTTTACTACTCCCTTAGTAAAAATATCTGCTAGGCACATAATCCTATCCACCATACCAGGTCCAAGCATTTCGACATCAAGTACCACTTCATTCGGGACATGGTAGAGAAGGAACAAGTTAAATTGAGGTATTGCTCCACACACAATCAAGTAGCAGATATTTTTACTAAGGGAGTAGTAAAACCTTAGTTTTTGTTGCTAAGGGACTTGATAGTCAGTCCCCTTACCAGCAAGGGGGAGAATATTAGTAATATGGCTAGCCATACATTAAAACAAAAATTTGGGCCGTTAGATGACATTTTTTGCCTTGGAAAGTGTCTCCTCTTTGAGGAGACAAAATGAAATTGTAGATCTTCAAAATCTGTGCAATTTGAAAAAAAAACGGGCTCAAATGGACACCCGAGTCAAAAGTTATGGCCAAAATACTGACATGTAATAAACACCATCGATGTAGATCTGATAGATGTGATTTGCTAGGGTTAGGGTTTGCTTTGTTTTTTTCTTACTTAAGGCAGTTTTAGGGTTTTCTTTTATGAAGAAGAATTTTGCATTGTAGCAAGTGTGTGAGCTCTTCCAGAGCCTATGAGGAGATTATAATTTTTTTCAGAGTGCACAAATTTTGAAGCTCTACGATTTCATTTTGTCTCCTCTAAGAGGAGACACTTTCCAAGGCTGAAAACATCATCTAATGGCCCGAATTTTTGTTTTAATGTATGGATGGCCATATTTATAACATTTCCCCCCTTGATGGTAAGGGAACTGACTATCAAGTCCCTTAGCAGCAAAACTGAGGTTTTACTACTCCCTTAATAAAAATATCTGCTACTTGATCGTGTGTGGAGCAATACCTCAATTTAACTTGTTCGTTCTCTACCATATCCCGAATGAAGTGGTACTTGATGTCGAAATGCTTGGACATGGTATGGTGGATATGATTATGTGCCAACTTAATGGCACTCTGATTATCATAGAATAAAGTAGTTAGAGTCCCTTGCTTCACCCCAATCTCTCTTATCACCTTTTGAAGCCACAATGCTTGTGCACTTGCCAATGTAAGTGCAATATACTCTGCTTCAGTAGAATACAACACCATTGTATCTTGTTTCTTGGAACTCTATGTCACCAAACCTAAACTAAGAGAAAAGCAGTACCCACTCGTGGATTTCCTATCATCAATATTACTACCCCAATCACTGTCACTGAATACCACTAACTTCAAATTCTTTTCCTATGAGTAGTGGATCCCATAATCAATTGTTCCACGAACATACCTCAAAATCCTCTTCGCTGCCTTCAAATGTAACTGTGATGGATTAGCCATATACTTGGAACACTGTGAAACAACAAAGCATATATCGAGCCTAGTGTTACAAAGGAACATAAGGCTACCAACAATACTCATGTACTCTATTTTGTTTGCCCTTTCAGCTCCATCCTCCAAAATCAAGATCTCCCCATGTGTAATGGGTGTTGCTACAGGTTTACATTCACTCAAACCAAATCTCTTCAGCATATCCCTTACATATTTGGATTGAAAAACAAAAATCTCATTACTAGTTTGATGTACTTCCATCCCAAGAAAGTAACTCATCAAACCCAAATCAGACATCTCAAAATCCTTCTTCGATTCATGTTTAAAATAATCATTCAATTAAGAACTACTCCCCATAAATAACATATCATCAACATAAAGGCATACAATAAGAATATCATTACCTTTACTTTTGTAGTACAAAGTGGGCTCACTCTTACTCCTTTCAAAATTACACTGTAGGAAGTAGTCATGGATTTGTTAGTCTTACAATGGCACTGAGAGGGGGGGTGAATCAGTGTGGCTCTTTATAACTTAAAACTTTAACTCTTAAAGCCAAAACAATGAAAGCTTAAAATCACATAAAGCAAATGTAACAAGAGAGCATCACACACAACACAAGATGTACCGAGGTTCACCAGTTTTGGCTACTCCTCAAAAATAGACTGCTTGGACTCCCATCCAAATCTAGCCTTTGCAAAGCAACAACTTTACAATCAATTTACCAGCACCCACTGGAAGGAGCACCAACCCCTAATTTATCTACACCAACAGAAAGGAGCACCAACCCCTAATTTACCAGCACCAACTGGAAGGAGCACCAACCCCTAATTTATCTACACCAACAGAAAGGAGCACCAACCCCTAATTTACCAGCACCAACTGGAAGGAGCACCAACCCCTGATGCCAAGCACCAACTTGGACTTCTGTTCTGAATCTAGATGATTGACATAAAGATGCCTTCACTTTTACAAGACCCTGATTGGTCTATTGCTTTCTCAACATTGCCCACTCTTTACCCAGCACACACCCTGCTCACTCGCCTCCTGCGCACTCTCTTTCAGCAACACTTTCACACTCTTTCGACAGCACTTTCACACATTCAGCGGCAACTTAATTCTCTATGCGATTGCCCTTTTATAACACTATTTCTCAATGAGACTCCTCGTCTTCTGTAACTTCTGTAATCCTGCATGCAGCCTATTAATAGCCACTGCTGATGGTAACTCCTTTATAGCACAGTATTTATTACATGCAACCTATTAATAGATCTGTCTCTTATGTGGGACTTTCAGTATAACTATCGCTCGACGGTTACACTACTTTACGGGCCCTGTAACTGTCATTCTATCTTTAATGCACTGTGCTTATTTTAGCTTGCATGATTTCTATCTGTAATTGCACCTGTAACTATCGCACTAACTCTAGTTAACTCTTCTTATTTTGGCTGCATGATTTTCCTCTACAACTGCCCCTTTAACTGTCGTTCTACTTCAGTTAACTATCCGTAATCGTGTTGTTGCGACCTATCATGAAATCGTGACACTTCTATCTCTTTGTACTCTTCTCACCTTTTACCCATGAAAATATGACATGTCATGATATCATGACATTTTTGCCTCCTTGTCCTCTTCTTAGCTTGCACCCATGAAAACACGACATGTCACGATATCATGACACTTTTCACCTTCTTACACTCTTCTTGGCTTGCACCAGTGAAAATAGAACATGTCATGAAATCGTGACACTTTCTCCTTGAGCTCTTCTCTGTCTCTTGCCCATGAAAATGGAACATGTCATGAAATCGTGACACTTTCGCTTCCTTGCACTCTTCTCTGCTTGCACTAACGAAAACATGACATGTCATGAAATCGTGACACCTTTCACTTCTGTACACTCTTCTCTCAAGCACTAGCAAAAATGACATTAAAATGATGACACTTTCTTTCTTTTCTCACTGGAAAACATGACATGTCATGAAATCATGACACTTTCACTTCCTATACTCTTCTCTCCGCGAAACAATGACATGTCACAGAAATCGTGACACTTTCTCCTTGTGCACTTTCTCCCTTTCGCTCGTGAAAAACATGTCATGAAATCGTGACACTTTTCGTACTCTTTCTCTTGGAAACCGACATGTCATGAAATCATGACACTTTTTATCCTTAGCGCTTCCTCTTGCAAATTGTCATGAAATCGTGACACTTTTCTTTGCGAGCTCTTTCTCTCAAACATGTCATGAAATCGTGACACATTTTCGTCCGTACTGCCTCTCTTGCAAATTGTCATGAAATCATGACACTTTTCTTTGCAAGCTCCTTCTCCTCGAACATGTCACAAAATCATGACAGTTTTCTTTGCTTGCGCCTTCTCTCCAAACATGTCACGAAATCGTGACAGTTTTCTTTGCTTGCGCCTTCTCTCCAAACATGTCATGAAATCATGATAGTTTTCCTTGTGCTTTCTCTTCCAACATGTCACGAAATCATGATAGTTTTCCTTGCGCCTTCTCTCTCTTCGAACATGTCACGAAATCATGATAGTTTTCCTTGCGCTTTCTCTTTCATCCAACATGTCATGAAATCGTGATAGTTTTCCTTGCGCTTTCTCTCTCTTTCAACATGTCATGAAATCGTGATAGTTTTCCTTGCTTTCTCTCTCTTCGAACATGTAAAATCATGATAGTTTTCCATTTTCTCTCTCCTTCGATATGTCATGAAATCATGACAGTTTTGCCAGTATTTTCTCTCTCCTCCGATATGTCGTGATATCATGACATTTTTGCCAGCATTTTCTCTCTCCTTCGATATGTCACGATATCGTGATAGTTTTTCTTTTCGACCAAACATGTCGCGATATCGCGACAGTTTTCTTACTTGTCTTTTTCTTTGATCTTTTGAATGTTGGCCACTTCTGTCTTCTTGGAAATTCACTGTACATGCTCTGACTGACCTCTGAACTCCTGTCCACTACATCAACTGATCTATCTATCTGTGTTGACAACAATGACAATACTATTTTTGCACCTTGCTCAACAATCTCCCCCTTTGGAATTGTTGGCAACACTCATGCAATCTCCTATAATTCTTCTCCCCCTTTGACAATAATACCAAAGGGCTACTGTAGACTCCCCCTGAGTCCATGCACAACATTCTCAGGCACACGTTATGACAGTTAGCAAAAATTACAAATATGAGCACAAAGATAATTAAATATATAAATTCTCCCTCTACGTACAACACACTATCGCTGCAATATATTCTACTTCTACTGTGGATAAGAAAACTGACTCTTGTTTCTTACTGTTCCATGTGACCAAACTATCTCCATGATAGAATGCACCTCCACTGGTACTCTTTCTGTCATCTACACATCCTGCCCAAATCTGCATCTGGAAATCTGTCCCAGCATTGTCCTCAAATCTGTCCCAGCATTGTCCTCAAATCAGCTCACAAGTTCATCAAGAAAAACTTGCTTAGCATGAACCCACAAAGAGAATTGTTAGAGACCCAATGTGATTCATCAACCTCATAGAAGCATAAAGAGAATTGTTAGAGACTCAATATGTTCTATACTTAACTCCCAATCTCAATCTCAACTCAATCTCAATCTCAAAAGAATAAGATAGATGTAGTATGCTTTTCTCAAGAACATGAAACACAACCCAACAATTGCCAACCATGCAATAACTCATATAACAATGATACTCATGTTCTTTCCACAACCTATATCTTTTCTCAACCAATTAGGGCTTTAACAACAATGCTTATAGACAAGGTTTAACCAACATCATTCAACTCAAGATTAACCTTGAAGCATTCAACCGATCACTACATGAAAAGGAAACTAGTAGACATCCTTTTCCTTCCAAAGGTATTTGAACAAAACAACCACCAACATAAATCACCAATGCAAAGAATAACTTGCTCAAATCAATCTCAATGGAGTAAGCCCAAATCATGTATCAAGTAAAGCATTAACTTGATCAAAACAACCTCTATGAAAGCAACTCAACCATTCATCACCAGGCTGGAAATCATCTGGCTGCTCATTATAAGCCTCTTCTTCAATCTTCCCATTCAACACGTTGATTTCACATCTGTCAACAAAATTGACAAGTGACTCACACTTGTACCAACTTTTGTCCAACACTGTACCAACACTGCAATTTTACTGCCAACTCTGTGCAAGCATCAAACACAGTACCACAAAACCAACCAAATCATCTGAACTGTTATAATCCTTAACTTTTGACAGTGGCAGTGAGAACCATCAACAGTACAACAATGACATATAGCAATATTACCAATAAAGACAACTCTCAATTTAATCACCACCCTTCACGGCACTACCACAAACAACTATATGAACAGAAAACACACTTTGACAGCTATACAACAACTCCCCGACTACTTTCCTTTCATCCTCAGATAACCACACAAATACATAGGAGCATTAAAATAAAACTTTAACATTGCTCCCCCTGAGGATGTGCTACCTGGAGTTGCTTAGTGCAATAGAGGAGTAATCTCCTTCTATCCAAGGAGACACGATTTCCTCTCTTCTTTCTTTCTCCAGTTTTTCTTGAACTTAGGCTGAGGGTTTTCACCTGCATCCCCATTTTGAACCTTTTTGTGAACCTGAACATTTCTCTTGGGTGGTTGTCTCTTGTGCATTCTTGATGGATAATTATTTTCCTTTCTGTGTTGCACTCTTTGTGTCTGATGGAATCTACGGTCTTGCCTTAGATTAGATGCAGAGGTGCTTGGACAAAACCTTGCTATGTGCCCATGACCATTACATTTAAAACATTGCACATGGTGTTCACTCAGAAGAGCAGATGTATTTCTACCAGCATAACTCCTTGATTTATTATTCAATCCACAATAAATTGCCTGGTGACCATAATGGTTGCATCTAAAACAATAGCCGTTAAAAGCATTATTATGAAAAGAGTGAGAGTGAGAGAACCTCTTTTGTTGTGGTTGCTTTGCTGTAGATCTCCTTTGAGATTTTCTTCCTTTTGAAGATTCAGCTTCAGGATTTTCTTGCTTTGATCCTTCAACAGTGGATTTCTTCTTCTCTGTAGATTTAGAAGATGAAGGTTGTTCAGCTTCATATCCAAGACCAAGCTTGCACATGGGGCTTCTTTGTTGCCTTATCATTTTATCTAGCAGCTCTGTGCTCTTCTCAAATTTGAGATTTGTATTGGCCTCTTCTAGTTGTTTCCTCAATAACACAATCTCCTCTTCTTGTTTGCAGCAAACAATCTCTTTCTCATTGATCTGTGACTTCAAGGCTTCTTCTATTTTCTTGGCTTTGTGAATTTGTAAGAAGAGATCTTCAATATCACCCTCATATTCTTCCAACTTCTTGGACAGTCTTTTGTTCTTTTTCCTTTCTAAACCCAACTCTTCAAGTGCAGCGATCAACTCACCTCTTAGATTTACTTCAGCCTCAACCTCAAGGTTTTCATCACATTCCTGTTCTTCTTCTGTGTTTTCTTCTTCGAATGCCATGAAAAGAGCTTCACCTGTTTCCTCTTCAGAATCCTCACCGAAACTGTCTTCTGATGAACTGACATTCTTGGAGATGAAACTTTTCTTCTTGAAGTTGCCCTTTCTGAAATTTGTCTTTTTCTTCCAGTCACTTCTTTCTCGGTGCGATTCTTCATCACTTTCATTCTCCTTATTTCATGGACATTTAGCTGCAACATGCCCAATGCCTCCATAGCTGAAACATTTAAATGGTAGCTTTCCTCTGTATTTTCCTTGTCCCCTTTTTAGTTTTTGGACAAAGTTTGCTTCCATCTCATCTGATGTCTCTTCATCTTCGGATTCTTGTTTTGCTTTCGTATTTTTGTGGGCTTTAAAAGCAGCTTCTCTGTCTGTGGGATCAGACTTTCCTATTCTCATCTCATACGCAGTCAACGAACCATGCATCTCATCCATACTAAACGTATTTAGATCTTTGGCTTCTTCTATAGCTGATACTTTAGAATCAAATCTTTTGGGAAGAGATCTTAATACCTTTTTTACGATTGCAGAGTCTTCGATTTTCTCGTCGAGTCCTCTAATGGCATTAATGACTTCATTTACTCTCAGCATATATGCCGCTATGTTCTCATCGTCATTCATCTTTAACGCTTCGTACTGAGTTCGATGAGTTTGCAACTTGGCCTCCTTGATCTTATCGTCTCCTTCATGAATGCTCTTCAATTTGTCCCAAATTTCTTTTGCCGTTTTACAGCTCATGATCTTTACCAGTTCACTGTTTGCTACACCGCACATGATAGCATTCTTTGCCTTTGAGTCATTCTCAAACTATTTCTTATCGACAGCATCGGTTGGAGGAGTGGTGGGTATTGTGTATCCACTTTCTACTGAGTCCCATATGTCGTATCCCAATGCACACGGATATGTCTGCATCCTGATTTTCTAGAATGCGTAATTAGTCCCGTCAAACAATGGAGCTTTGTTTGATGAGAATCCTTCACCAACTGCCATTGTGTCACTTCCCAGATCACCTTAGCCGATTGAGCTTGTTCAGGAACTTGGCTCTGATACCAATTGATATTCTCACAATGGCACTGAGAGGGGGGGTGAATCAGTGTGGCTCTTTATAACTTAAAACTTTAACTCTTAAAGCCAAAACAATGAAAGCTTAAAATCACATAAAGCAAATGTAACAAGAGAGCATCACACACAACACAAGATGTAACGAGGTTCACCAGTTTTGGCTACTCCTCAAAAATAGACTGCTTGGACTCCCATCCAAATCCAGCCTTTGCAAAGCACCAACTTTACAATCAATTTACCAACACCCACTAGAAGGAGCACCAACCCCTAATTTATCTGCACCAACAAAAAGGAGCACCAACCCCTAATTTACCAGCACCAACTGGAAGGAGCACCAACCCCTAATTTACCAGCACCAACTGGAAGGAGCACCAACCCCTGATGCCAAGCACCAACTTGGACTTCTGTTCTGAATCTAGATGATTGACATAAAGATGCCTTCACTTTTACAAGACCCTGACTGGTCTATTACTTTCTCAACATTGCCCACTCTTTACCCAGCACACACCCTGCTCACTCGCCTCCTGTGCACTCTCTTTCAGTAGCACTTTCACACTCTTTCGGTAGCACTTTCACACATTCAATGACAACTTAATTCTCTATGCGACTACCCTTTTATAACCCTATTTCTCATTGAGACTCCTCGTCTTCTGTAACTTTTGTAATCCTGCATGCAACCTATTAATAGCCACTGCTGATGGTAACTCCTTTATAGCATAGTATTTATTACATGCAACCTATTAATAGATCTGTCTCTTGTGTGGGACTTTCAGTATAACTGTCGCTCGATGGTTACACTGCTTTACGGGCCCTATAACTGCCATTCTGTCTTTAATGCACTGTGCTTATTTTAGCTTGCATGATTTCTATCTATAACTGCACCTGTAACTATCGCACTAACTCTAGTTAACTCTTCTTATTTTGGCTGCATGATTTTCCTCTACAACTACCCCTTTAACTGTCGTTCTACTTCAGTTAACTATCCGTAATCGTGCTGTTGCGACCTATCACAAAATCATGACACTTCTGTCTCTTTGTACTCTTCTCACCTTTTACCCATGAAAACATGACATGTCACGATATCATGACATTTTTGCCTCCTTGTCCATTTCTTGGCTTGCACCCGTGAAAACACATGTCACGATATCATGACACTTTTCGCCTTCGTACACTCTTCTTGGCTTGCACTAGCGAAAACATAACATGTCATGAAATCATGACACTTTTCTTCCTTGAGCTCTTCTCTGTCTCTTGCCCACGAAAATGGAACATGTCACGAAATCATGACACTTTCGCTTCCTTGCACTCTTCTCTGCTTGCACTAGCGAAAACATGACATGTCATGAAATCGTGACACCTTTCACTTCCGTACACTCTTCTCTGCAAGCACTAGCGAAAACATGACATGTCATGAAATCGTGACACTTTCACTTGTACACTCTTCTCTCCCTAGAAAACAAATGTCAATCGTCGACATCTTTCCTTTTCACTCTTCTCTCTCCTAAAAATGACATGTCACGAAATCGTGACACTTTTCTCCTTGTGCCTTTCTCTCCTTTCACGTGAAAAAACATGTCACAGAAATCATGACACTTTTATTTAAAATGTCAGAAATCATGACACTTTTTCTCCTTAGCGCTTCCTCTTGCATATTGTCATGAAATCATGACACTTTTCTTTGCGAGCTCTTTCTCTCAAACATGTCATGAAATCATGACACATTTTCGTCCGTACTGCCTCTCTTGCAAATTGTCACGAAATCATGACACTTTTCTTTGCAAGCTCCTTCTCCCCGAACATGTCATGAAATCGTGACAGTTTTCTTTGCTTGCGCCTTCTCTCCAAACATGTCACGAAATCGTGATAGTTTTCTTTGCCTGCGCCTTCTCTCCAAACATGTCACAAAATCATGATAGTTTTCCTTGCGCTTTCTCTTTCGTCCAACATGTCATGAAATCATGACAGTTTTCCTTGCGCTTTCTCTCTCTTCGAACATGTCACGAAATCATGACAGTTTTCCTTGCGCTTTCTCTTTCGTCCAACATGTCACGAAATCGTGACAGTTTTCCTTGCGCTTTCTCTCTCTTCGAACATGTCACGAAATCGTGACAGTTTTCCTTGCACTTTCTCTCTCCTTCGAACATGTCACAAAATCATGATAGTTTTGCCAGCATTTTCTCTCTCCTTCGATATGTCGTGAAATCATGACAATTTTGCTAGCATTTTCTCTCTCCTCCGATATGTCACGAAATCGTGACAATTTTTTGCATTTTCTCTCTCCTCCGATATGTCGCGATATCGCGACAGTTTTTCTTTTCGACCAAACATGTCGCGATATCGCGACAGTTTTTCTTACTTGTCTTTTTCTTTGATCTTTTGAATGTTGGCCACTTCTATCTTCTTGGATATTCACTGTACATGCTCTGACTGACCTCTGAACTCCTGTCCACTGCATCAACTGATCTATCTGTCTGTGTTGACAACAATGACAATACTGTTTTTGCACCTTGCTCAACAGGATTCTAACATACCAAGCTCTTAGAGCTTGCTTCAGCCCATATAGAGCCTTCTTCAACCTGTAGACTTGATCTTCTTTTCCTTGGACAATAAAACCTTGTGGTTGTTCCACATATACTTCTTCATCTAAATACCCATTGAGAAATGCACTTTTGACATCCATATGATGCATCCTCCACCTTTTATGAGCTACCAATGATAGCAACATCCTTACTATTTCTTGCCTTGCCACTGGAGCAAATGTTTCCTCATAGTCCAAACCATATTTTTGAGTGAAACCCTTTGCTACCAACCATACATTGTACCTCTCAATGGATCCATAACTATTATTCTTGATCTTGTAGACCCACTTGCATCCTACACATTTCCTATCCTTGGGCAAATAACACAACTCCCAAGTATCATTATTTTCAATAGAATGCATTTCTTCTTGCATAGCCTTCATCCACACTTTGTTAGTACTAGCATGATCAAAACATGAAGGCTCAAAAGCATCAACAACAAATTTTGAAACTTGTGAAACAAGTGCATAGTTTACAACATCATCTTTGGGATCTCCACTGTCATCATCTCTATAAATATGTAGGTTCTTTAACCTCTCTATTATTGCATTCATATCTATATGTTGACTCCTTGTCACCCTCTTATAGAAATTCTTATCAAGAATTTGATATTCTGGGTGATCCTTCAATATTATTTTACCTTTTCCTTTTGTCGGTGGTGATGGAGGTGGAGAACTATTGGAAGAACCTTCTCTTGGACTTGAAGGTGCATTTGCAGAAGATGAATTGGAAATTTTTTCATGGCTGGGATGAACTGAAACATGGCTTGGTACCACCTTCTCTTCACCAAAAACATCTTCAACAAACAATTTTTGTGATCCCCAACTTCCCCCTTCATCAAAAATTGTATCTCTAGATACAAATATTTTATGTGAAATAGGATTAAATAACCTGTAAGCCTTAGATTGCTCATTGTACCCAGTAAAAATACATTTTTTACTCTTTGCATCCAACTTCTTCCTATTCTCACCATTAACATGCACAAAATCCACACATCCGAAAACTCTAAAATAATTTACATTTGGCTTCTTGTTGTACCAACATTCATAAGGGGTAATATTCTCGACTCTTAGTAGGACTTCTATTTAAAATGTAATTAGCAGTCCTAATTGCTTCAGCCCAGTAAAACTTACTCATACCTTTTTATTGCATTATGCACTGTGCCATCTCCACCAAAGTCCTGTTCTTTCTTTCAGCCACCCCATTCTATTGAGGTGTGTAAGGACTTGTTTTTTACCTTTTAATCCCAAAATCATTACAAAAATCATAAAATTCATGAGAATAGAACTCACCTCCTCTATTTGTCCTCAAACATTTGATATAATGACCACTCTTATTTTCAACTAGAGCCTTAAAATTCTTGAAGTAATTGAATGCCTCATCCTTATGCTTAATAAAATAAACCCAACAATATTTGGAGAAATCATCAATAAAAGTCAAAAAGTAAGAAGCTTTACCCATAATCTATGTCTGCATTGGTCCACAAATGTCACCATGAACCAAATACAATGGATTTTGGGCCCTCCATGCTTCACCATGCAGAAACTTCCCCCTTGCATGTTTTCCAAGTGCATAGCCTTCACAAACCTCCTTGGAGTCTTCAAATTTTGGCAACCCATAGACAAGTGGTGAAAGCATCTTCAAACTCTTATAATTTAAATGCCCAAACTATAAATGCCATAGCTTCTCCTTACCTTCTACACCAAAAAATGCTATAGCTCCCCCTTGATCTAAAAACTCTAATGGGAAGAGCCTGTTCTTGGTCATATTTACAGTGGTAATAAATTTTATCCTCTGATTATAAATTTTGTACATTCTATCCTCAAACAGTAACTTATAATCCTTTTCCAACATTTGGCCAATGCTCATTAATGAATGCTTCAAACGGGGTGTATAGTAAATATCTTTTACCTTCATTATTTTTCCTCTCCTGGTAGGAACCTCCATTTCTCCTTTTGCAACCACCTCCAAGCTCTTCTCATCCTTAAGCCTGATACTAGATTGATAAGAAGAATCAAGAGATGAAAATACATCCCTCTTGCTATTCATATGGTTTGTGCACCCACTGTCCAAGATCCATGTATCCTTTGTGCTATTATGTATAGAGAGGAAAGCTGCTTGCTCCACTTTTTCTTGAATCATACAAAACAAAGTATCATCCTCATAGGAATCCTCTTTTCCATAATGTGCTAATTTTTTCAGCCTGCAATCCCTCTCATAAAGGCCATATTTGTTACAATTGTAACACTGCACATTTCTCATATCTCAACCTCTACCTCTTCCTCTTGCACTATATCCTACTCTTGTAGCATGATCCTAGTCATTGTTTGAATCTTAAGATCTTCCTTGAACTCTACCACCGTAGGAGTTGTTGGCATTTTTGCCACATTAAATTTTTTGACAAAATTTTGCCTAAGTATGGAGCTTTAAATCGGCAAATCACACGTAGAAGCGTTGGCATTTTCTCTGGCCCTAAAATAGGATGATAAAGTGGATGAATTGATCTTTTGATGTCTCATTATTGCAGATCTTTTCGCAAGCTTTCCGGCGATATATTACAATAGGTGATCGGGTCAGCGGATCAAAAGTTATGGCCCCGGAAGCAAATCCAACAAAAGTCCACTTCGGGCTTAAAAGAAAATTCTAAGGCATGAGGGGCACTTCGCCCAGAATGCTGCCGAAGTTGCCACTTCGGGCTCTTTGGTCGCCGAACCTCCACTTCGGCCCCAACTCCAGCGAACCTCCCCGTCCCGATGGTGAAAGAAGTTTAAGGCTGGCAGGTCACTTCGCCAGCAAAACAGGGTAAGATAAGAAGCTTCGCTGAACAAAAAGAAGGAAAGGGGCAGCTTCGCAAAGAAGGGACAGGAAAGCCTAAGTTCGAGCCCGGAAAATTTCTAAGGCATGGAAGGAGCTTCGCTCGTGAAGCTGCCAAAGCACCTACTTCGGGCAAAAAAGTTGCGAAGCCGTGATTGTAAGTTGCCAGAATTTTCTAAGTCAGCGGGGTCACTTCGCTAGAATTTTAGCGAAGCATTCACTTCGGCCACAGTTTTAGCGAACCTCCAGTTGGCAGAAAATTTTTTAAGGCAATAGGGGCACTTCGCCCAGAATTTGGCCAAAATGCCACTTCGGGCCTCCACTTTAGCGAAGCTCATGTCGGCCGCGAAGCTCCATGTCGGCTCCAAACCTCATGTCGGCCGCGAAGTTCATGTCGGCCAAAATGTCTAAGTCGGCCAGAAAACAATAACTTCGCCAGCGAAGCTCAAGTCGGCCCCCGAAGTGCAATGTCGGCCGCGAAGCTCAAGTCGGCCTCCACTTCAACGAAGCAATGTCGGTTGCGAAGTTCATGTCGGCCACGAAGCTCATGTCGGCCTCCACTTCAATGAAGAAATGTCGGTCATGAAGTTCATGTCGGCCAAAGAGTCCAACGTCGGCCAAAAATGCAAGGTCGACCGCGAAGCTCACGTCGGCCAGAATCCCAATGTCGTCGTGAATCCCAACGTCGCCCGAATCCCAACGTCGGCCAAGTCGGCCAAAAATCCAACGAACTGCCAGTTCGGGCCAATTTCTCAACGAGGCTTCTCCGGAACCTTTTCTGACGACGGTGCTTCTCCCAAAAAGCACACATTCCAAGGCCGGGTATTTATCCAAGGCAATTGAGTGTTTCATAAATGCATTTTTTCTGGCCCGAAAGACCCGGTGCCCATTTGTAGCAATAGGATACGAGTTATCAGCCGTAGAGAAGGGCAAGGGCAACTTGTGCATCCACTCGAGCACCTCACCCCGGGGCAGCCCAGGACAGTTCAACGGCTCATAAATGCAGGTTTCCCCGATTGACGCGGCCATGGTAGCTTATTAGGGAAATAGATGTGAAACCTCAGTGGCATAAAAGGGCGAGCGCGCATTTTCCAGCTCCCAAGGGCGTACTTCTGAATCCGGCGCATTAATGGCTAAGAGGGTCGGGTCCTCTATAAAAACCCTAGCATTGTAATGAAAAAAGGGGGGAAATTTTGCTAGAAAATTGTTGTAACTTGATTTCTGCAATTGATATTAAAGACTTTGGGCTCATTTCTCTCTTGTATGCTGCCTTCTGTGATTATTTCTGCTATTCTGTCTTCATTTGTATACCGTAATTCTGAATCTTGAATTTAGGTGTGTAATTGGGGACAAAACCCTGGAATTCTCCTGAAGGATACATAGGGGAGACAATATTGCGTTAAACTCCTTTTATGCCGCCTGTGGTTAGTGGTTTCTGTTACATTCACATATTTTCCTAATTGCTATAATTCTGAAATCTGGATTTAGGCGTGGGAGAATAGTTGAATCCTGGAACTCTTCCAGAGGATACATAGGGAACTTTGCGTGGTGTTCATTTATGCATTATTCTTGGTATTTATTGCTGCTATTTCAAGCTATCAGTTAGTGATCGTGTTGCTGGTTCTTTCCCACTGTGATATTCAGCGGTTTAATTTCTTTCCTGTACCCTTTACTCTTTTTATCTCTTTCCTGCACCCTACTCTTTTTATTTCTTTCCTGCACTCTCATCTTAGAAAAATAGTAGTTTAGTAAAGGAGTCGGCCTTTCTCCGGAGATTGGCACGGAGGGCATCTCTTCCCCTCGGCCTTTCAATGTTGGTCCAGGTCTAGGGCGCGTATACATCCCAAAATCCTTTCCTGTGGCAGATTTGTGACCAACAGTTTTTGGCACGCCCGGTGGGACGAACAGTCTCCATATTTTAAGGAAGCCCGAGTTTGGTGAATCTCTGGCTTGCCTTCATCTGGAAAAATCACCTGGCGACTCTGACTGAGCTGAAGATCCAGATTTCTTGATCGTAGGCGCCTTTTAAAGCTGAAAGAAGACACCCCGGAGGAATCAAGGTTTGGTGAGCAGCCTTGACCTCACAAGCGGAGAAAAGAATGTTCACCTGGCGACTCCGACTTAGTGGCAAGAACCGTGATCTCTGCAGACCACTGCTATAATGGCGAGGGTATGCTATCCCAGCTGGGATGATCCTGGCCCTCTGAATCTCCAAAGTTGGCACGAGATTCCCAAAAGTGCCCTGAAAACCTTGACAAAATACAATGGCACTAAGGGAATGGCCCGAGAGCACCTTGAAGATGTTGCTGCTCTAGCGACCCTCCATGGCATAACCCACGAAGATGTCATGATCAGACTTCTGGTCCTATCTCTGGAAGGAAGGGCGCTGCAGTGGTACAGACTGCTTGGGCGTAAGAGCATCTGCTCATGGGATGACTTAGCGGGAGCGCTCATCAAAACATTTGACGGCTCTCAGGATCCCTTCCAGCTTTTGATGCACCTCTCCACCATCACGAGAGCACCTCAGGAGAGCATCACAGACTTCAATGTTCGATTCTATAGAAGTTGGAAGAGAATTCCAGGGGAGATCCAACCGACACCCGCCCAGGCCCACCTCTTCTATGTTCGGGCTTTCCACCCGGACATAAGCCTCCTCTTGCTGCAATCAGGTGAACATAGATTCCCTCAAATATTTGAGGAAGCAGTACAAGCAGAGCAACTTCTGCTCCTATCAAGAAAGTGGCAATGGGGAGAAACTCCATCACTTTCTCCGGTAGTTGCTGCTCCTGTCTATCCCGCGCAGTATTCACCATGGCAGATCCCTCATACTGTGTAGAGACCTAAAATGCAGTTGTGTGGAGCTCAAGAGGCAGATCTCGTCCAAGGCCAACGATGGGAATATTCAAGAACTGCACCAGCAATGAATAATATGGTTGCTTGCAGTTTCCATCAGGAGATGGGCCAAAAGGGGGAGCAGGGTCTAACGGCGAGCTTTGAGTGCGAAGAGGGCGCCATTTTGCACCCTTTTTGTATCCCTGAGCATAGCACACAAGTACTCGATCGAGACTCAATAAGCATGCCCCATCAGGAGGCTGACCCTGAGGAGATCCTGGCAGAAGGCCTATCGCCGAAAAAGTCTTGTTGTCGCATCAAGGGGTTGGAGGAGCCTGTACTCAGCCCACAGCCAGTGGACTCTTTAAAGTGGTGGTATTGGCTCCAACCATCACTATAGCCGGTACCCGAAGAAAGCCCCCATGTGGCAAACCTCTTTGCCACATTATTCATCAACTGTATGAGTATTGGTATCCATGACAACCTGCCACGTTGCATCCTGTTCGCAACATGGAGAACTTCGGGAAGAGGCCAGCCGGACTTCAAAGATCGACTGAAGTACAATCAGATCTGGTCCGGACACTGCAGGTTCACCGGATAGGCACCCGAAGCCGGGTTTGTGGTGGCGGCATGCCAATCATGTCGCAAACTTTTGTGTAAATACTGTAAATAGCCCGGCTGGTAAATAAAGTGCCGAGGGCACTAAGTGTTGCTTAGGAGCTTAAGTACAGTTTTCTGTTTTTAGTTTAGTTTGTGTTTCTTTTTAGCGCTCCAAAGAGATAGCAGTTTTCAGGTGTTGTTTTTAGCATCCCCTGGCACAGCAGTTCAGTGCCATATAAGGCGCTGTCATTTTCAGATCAAGCGCTTGGGCAATTGTACAGCCAGAATGGGCAAGAGGAGCGCTGAGAAGAAAGAAAAGGCCCCAAAGAAGTTGGAGGAGTTTACCGCCACCAATGGACAGTCAGAAGAGGGGACAGAGGGATGACTCTGTTGCCCAATGGATAAAGGCCTGGGATCTCTGCATTCAGACAAGCTAAATGCCCCGCGAGCCGCCAAGAATGTTGGCATTTTTGCCACATTAAATTTTTTGACAAAATTTTGCCTAAGTATGGAGCTTTAAATCGGCAAATCACATGCAGAAGCGTTGGCATTTTCGCGGGCCCTAAAAGAGGATGATAAAGTGGACGAATTGATCTTTTGATGTCTCATTATTGCAGATCTTTTTGCAAGCTTTCCGGCGATATATTACAATAGGTGATCGGGTCAGCGGATCAAAAGTTATGGCCCCGGAAGCAAATCCAACAAAAGTCCACTTCGGGCTTAAAAGAAAATTCTAAGGCATGAGGGGCACTTCGCCCAGAACGCTGCCGAAGTTGCCACTTCGGGCTCTTTGGTCGCCGAACCTCCACTTCGGCCCCAACTCCGGCGAACCTCCTCGTCCCGATGATGAAAAAAGTTTAAGGCTGGCAGGTCACTTCGCCAGCAAAACAGGGTAAGATAAGAAGCTTCGCTGAACAAAAAGAAGGAAAGGGGCAGCTTCGCAAAGAAGGGACAGGAAAGCCTAGTTCGAGCCCGGAAAATTTCTAAGGCATGGAAGGAGCTTCGCTCGCGAAGCTGCCAAAGCACCTACTTCGGGCAGAAAAGTTGCGAAGCTGCGATTGTAAGTTGCCGGGATTTTCTAAGTCAGCGGGGTCACTTCGCTAGAATTTTAGCGAAGCATTCACTTCGGCCACAGTTTTAGCGAACCTCCAGTTGGCAGAAAAAGTTTTAAGGCAAGAGGGGCACTTCGCCCAGAATTTGGCCGAAATGCCACTTCGGGCCTCCACTTTAGCGAAGCTCATGTCGGCCGCGAAGCTCCATGTCGACTCTGAACCTCATGTCGACCATGAAGTTCATGTCGGCCAAAATGTCTAAGTCGGCCAGAAAACAATAACTTCGCCAGCGAAGCTCAAGTCGGCCCCCGAAGTGCAATGTCGGCAGCGAAGCTCAAGTCGGCCTCCACTTCAGCGAAGCAATGTCGGCCACGAAGTTCATGTCGGCCAAAGAGTCCAACGTCGGCCAAAAATGCAAGGTCGGCCGCGAAGCTCACGTCGGCCAGAATCCCAATGTCGGCCGCGAATCCCAACGTCGGCCAGAATCCCAACGTCGGCCAAAGTCGGCCAAGTCGGCCAAAAATCCAGCGAACTGCCAGTTCGGGCCAATTTCTCAACGAGGCTTCTCCGAAACCTTTTCTGACGACGGTGCTTCTCCCGAAAAGCACACATTCCAAGGCCGGGTATTTATCCAAGGCAATTGAGTGTTTCATAAATGCATTTTTTCTGGCCCGAAAGACCCGGTGCCCATTTGTAGCAATAGGATACGAGTTATCAGCCGCAGAGAAGGGCAAGGGCAACTTGTGCATCCACTCGAGCACCTCACCCCGGGGCAGCCCATGACAGTTCAACGGCTCATAAATGCAGGTTTCTCCGATTGACGCGGCCATGGTAGCTTATTAGGGAAATAGATGTGAAACCTCAGTGGCATAAAAGGGCGAGCGCGCATTTTCCAGCTCCCAAGGGCGTACTTCTGAATCCGATGCATTAATGGCTAAGAGGGTCGGGTCCTCTATAAAAACCCTAGCATTGTAATGAGAAAAGGGGGGGGAACTTTTGCTAGAAAATTGTTGTAACTTGATTTCTGCAATTGATATTAAAGACTTTGGGCTCATTTCTCTCTTGTATGCTGCCTTCTGTGATTATTTCTGCTATTCTGTCTTCATTTGTATACCGTAATTCTGAATCCTGAATTTAGGTGTGTAATTGGGGACAAAACCCTGGAATTCTCCTGAAGGATACATAGGGGAGACAATATTGTGTTAAACTCCTTTTATGCCACCTGTGGTTAGTGGTTTCTGTTACATTCATATATTTTCCTAATTGCTATAATTCTGAAATCTGGATTTAGGCGTGGGAGAATAGTTGAATCCTGGAACTCTTCCAGAGGATACATAGGGAACTTTGCGTGGTGTTCATTTATGCATTATTCTTGGTATTTATTGCTGCTACTTCAAGCTATCAGTTAGTGATCGTGTTGCTGGTTCTTTCCCACTTTGATATTCAACTGTTTAATTTCTTTCCTATACCCTTTACTCTTTTTATCTCTTTCCTGCACCCTACTCTTTTTATCTCTTTCCTGCACTCTCATCTTATAAAAATAGTAGTTTAGTAAAGGAGCCGGCCTTTCTCCGGAGATTGGCACGGAGGGCATCTCTTCCCATCGGCCTTTCAATGTTGGTCCAGGTCTAGGGCGCGTATACTTCCCAAAATCCTTTCCTGTGGCAGATTTGTGACCAACAGTTGTTGGCATGCCCGATGGGACCAATAGTCTCCATGTTTTAAGTAAGCCCGAGTTTGGTGAATCTCTGGATTGCTTTCATTTTGCAAAATCACCTGGCAACTCTGATTGAGCTAAAGATCCAAATTTCTTGATCGTAGGCACCTTTTAAAGCTGAAAGAAGATACCCCATAGGAATCAAGGTTTGGTGAGTAGCCTTGATCTCATAAGCAAAGAAAAGAATGTTCACCTGGCGACTCTGACTTAGTGGTGAAAACTGTGATCTCTACATACCACTGCTATAATGGCGAGGGTATGCTATCCCAGTTGGTATGATATTGGTCCTCTGAATCCCCAAAGTTGGTACAATATTCCCAAAAGTTCCTTGAAAACCTTGACAAAATATAATGGCACTAAAGGAATGGCCCGAGAGCACCTTGAAGATGTTGCTGCTCTAGCAACCCTCCATGGCATAACCCATGAAGATGTCATGATCAGACTTCTGGTCCTATCTCTGGAAGGAAGGGTGCTACAGTGGTATAGACTGCTTGGGCATAAGAGCATTTGCTCATGGGATGACTTAACGGGAGCGCTCATCAAAATATTTGATGACTCTTAGGATCCCTTCCTGCTTTTGATGCACCTCTCCACCATCACGAGAGCACCTCAAGAGAGCATCACAGACTTCAATGCCCGATTCTATAGAAGTTGGAAGAGAATTCCAAGGGAGATCTAGCCGACACCCGCCCAGGCCCACATATTCTATGTTTGAGATTTCCACCCGGACGTAAGCATCCTCTTGCTGCAATCAAGTGAACATAGATTCCCTCAAATATTTGAGGAAGCAGTACAAGTAGAGCAACTTCTGCTCCTATCAGGAAAGTGGCAGTGGGGAGAAACTCCATCACTTTCTTCGATAGTTGCTGCTCCTGTCTATCCCGCGCAATATTCACCATGGCAGATCCCTCATACTATGCAGAGACCTGAAATGTAGTTGTGTGGAGCTCAAGAGGCAGATCTCGTCCAAGGCCAACGATGGGAATATACAAGAACTACACTAGCAATGAATAATATGGTTGCTTACAATTTCCATCAGGATATGGGCAAAAAGGGGGAGTAGGGTCTAATGATGAGCTTTGAGTGCGAAGAGGGCACCACTTTGCACCCTTTTTGTATCCTCGAGCATAGCACACAAGTACTCAATCGAGACTCAATAAGCATGCCCCATCAGGAGGCTGACCCTAAGGAGATCTTGGCAGAAGGCCTATTGCCGAAAAAGTCTTATTGTCGCATCAAGGGGTTGGAGGAGCCTATACTCAACCCACAACTAGTGGACTCTTTAAAGTGGTGGTATTGGCTCCAGCCATCACTACAACCGATACCCAAAGAAAGCCCCCATATGGCAAACCTCTTTGCCACATTATTTGTCAACTATATGAGTATTGGTATCCATGACAACATGCCACATTACATCTTGTTTGCAACATGGAAAAATTCTGGAAGAGGCTAGCGGGACTTCAAAGATCAACTAAAGTACAATCAGATCTGGTCCGGACACTGCAGGTCCATCGGATAGGCACCCGAAGCTAGGTTTTTGGTGGCAGTATTCCAATCATGTCATAAAATTTTGTGTAAATATTGTAAATAGCTTGGCTGGTAAATAAAGTGCCAAAGGCACTAAGTGTTGCTTAGGAGCTTAAGTATAGTTTTATGTTTTTAGTTTAGTTTGTGTTTCTTTTTAGCGCTCCAAAGAGATAGCAGTTTTTAGGTGCTATTTTTAGCATCCCTTGGCACAGTAGTTCAATGCCATATAAGGCACTGCCATTTTTAGATCAAGCATTTGGGAAATTGTACAGCCAGAATGGGCAGGAGGAGCGCTTAGAAGAAAGAAAAGGCCCCAAAGAAGTTGGAGGGATTTACCGCCACCAGTGGACAGTCAGAAGAGGGGATAGAGGATGACTCTGTTGCCCAATGGATAAAGGCCTGGGATCTCTGCATTCAAACAAGCTAAATGCCCCGTGAGCCACCAAGAATATTGGAATTTTTGCCACATTAAATTTTTTAACAAAATTTTGCCTAAGTATGGAGCTTTAAATCGACAAATCATATGTAGAAGCATTGGAATTTTTATTGGCCTTAAAATAGGATGATAAAGTGGACAAATTGATCTTTTTATGTCTCATTATTGCAGATCTTTTCGCAAGCTTTCTGGTGATATGTTACAATAGGTGATTGGGTCAACAGATTAAAAGTTATGGCCTCAGAAGCAAAGCTAACAAAAGTCCACTTCGGGCTTAAAAGAAAATTCTAAGGCATGAGGGGCACTACGCCCAGAACGCTGCCGAAGTTGCCACTTCGGGCTCTTTGGTCGTCGAACCTCCACTTTAGCCCCAAATCTAGCAAAACTCCCTGTCTCGATGGTGAAAGAAGTTTAAGGCTAGCAAGTCACTTCGCCAGCAAAACAGGGTAAGATAAGAAGCTTCGCTGAAAAAAAATAAGGAAAGGGGCAGCTTCACAAAGAAGGGATAGGAAAGCCTAAGTTCAACCCCAAAAATTTTCTAAGGCATGGAAGGAGCTTCGCTCGTGAAGCTGCCAAAGCACCTACTTTGGGCAGAAAAGTTGTGAAGCTGCAGTTGTAAGTTGCCTGAATTTTCTAAGTCAATAGGGTCACTTCGCTAGAATTTTAGTGAAGCATTCACTTTGGCCACAGTTTTAGCAAACCTCTAGTTGGCACAAAAATTTTTAAGGCAATAGGGGCACTTTGTCCAGAATTTGGCCGAAATGCCACTTCGGGCCTCCACTTTAGCGAAGATCATGTCGATTGCGAAGCTCCATGTCGGCTTCAAACCTCATGTCGACCAAAATGTCTAAGTCGGCCAAAAAACAATAACTTTGCCAGCGAATCTCAAGTCGGTCCCCGAAGTGCAATGTCAACAGCAAAGCTCAATTCGGCCTCCACTTCAGCGAAGCAATGTCAGTCGTGAAGTTCATGTTGGCCAAAGAGTCCAACGTCGATCAAAAATGCAAGGTTGGCCACGAAGCTCACATCGGCCAGAATCCCAATGTCGACCAGAATCCCAATTTTGGTCACAAATCTCAATGTCGCCCAGAATCCCAACGTCAGCCAAAGTCGTCCAAGTCGACCAAAAATCCAGCGAATTACTAGTTCAGGCCAACGAGGCTTCTCCGAAACCTTTTTTGATGACGATGCTTCTCCTAAAAAGCACACATTTCAAGGCCGTGTATTTATCCAAGGCAATTGAGTGTTTCATAAATGCATTTTTTCTAGCCCGAAAGACTCGGTGCCCATTTGTAGTAATAGAATACAAGTTATTAGCCGCAGATAAGAGCAAGGGCAACTTGTGCATCCACTCGAGCACGTCATCCCAGGGTAGTCCAAGACAATTCAACAGCTCATAAATGCAAGTTTCTCTGATTGACGTGGCCATGGTAGCTTATTAGGGAAATAGATGTGAAACCTTAGTGGCATAAAAGGGCGAGCACGCATTTTCTAGCTCCCAAGGGTGTACTTTTGAATCTGGTGCATTAATGGCTAAGAGGGTCTGGTCCTCTATAAAAACCCTAGCATTGTTATAAAAAAAGGGGGGGAACTTCTACTAGAGAATTGTTGTATCTTGATTTTTGCAATAGATATTGAAGACTTTGAGATCCATTTTTGTCATAAATGTTATATTTTGTGTTGATTTTTGTTATTATTTTTCTTCATTTGCATACTATGATTCTGTGTTCTGGATTTAGGTGTGTAATGAGGGATTGAACCTTGGAATAATTCAGAGGATTATGTAAGAGATTTAATATTGCGTTAAATCCTTTTTATGTTGCCTGTGCCTAGTGGTTTCTGTCAAGTTCTTGTGTTTCCTAATTGCTATAATTATGAATTCTAGATTTAGGCATAGGAAGATACTTGAACCCTATAACTCTTCCAGAGGATACATAGGGGACATAGCGTAGTGTTTATTTTAGTTTTATTCTTCATATTTATTACTACTGTTTCAAGGTATTTGTTGATAATCATGTTTTTGGTTCTTTCCCACTAAAATATTTCTCACTTCTTATCCTATCCCCTTTTATTTCTTTCCTACACTATCGTCTGAAAAATACCAAGTAGTTTAGTTCAGGAGCCGATATTTCTTCGAAGATTGGAACGAAGGGCATCTCTTCCCTTCGGCATTTCAATTTTGGTCTAGGTCTAGGGCATGTATATGTACAAAATCCTTTCCTGTGGCAGATTTATGACCAACATGAGCCTCTTCTACCTCCTCTTCCATTTATTCCTCTTCCTCTGGAACCCCTACCGTGACCTCTTTCTCCATAATTCTCTTTTTCAAAAAAATCTTATTCCTCTGTAGAACCTCCTTCTTTATCCTTCTTCCTCTTGGCAATTTGCTCTTCATGAGATGTGAGAGATCCAATTAATGAGTCTATATCCATTTTCGAGAGGTATTTCTTTTCTTCTATGATAAGGGATGCATTGTCAAACTTCTTTGTCAATGTTCTTAAAACCTTTTTAATTACTATATTTTGATCTATGATATCTCCAAGTGTGGCCATTTTATTTACTACTGTTTTTACCCAAACACAGTAATCTCCTGTAGTTTCATTCTCCTCTTGTTTGAGATTTTCAAAATCTCTCTGCAAGTTCTGTAATTTCACCTCCTTAACTTGGGTACTCTCCTGGTAATTATACTTCAACGTCTTCCAAGATTCTTGAGTCGAAACACAGGCAAAAATTTGGGGAAAGAGATTCTTGTCTAAAGCTGACTGGATGAAAGCCAAAGCTAAATTATTTTCTTTCTCTTTCTCTTGCATATCCTTCTTTTGATCCGCAGTCAATGCACTCCAGTATTTTGGTTCGATGAACCCAGCTTCAATGATGGCCCAAACCCCTTTTGCCTTCAGAATTGTCCTCATATGGATGCTCCAATATTCATAGTCGAAACCATTAAATTCTAGTATCAGAATTGAATTGGTGTTGTTTGCCATAATAGCTCCCTTCAATACGAACTAAGATCTCCGAGAAGCTTCTGTAAAACTTGTAGCAAAAATTCCATAGTTACTTGAAACCAATTTCTCGATCACCTCGCTCTAATACCAAATGAAGAATTTACAATAATACAATAAAATAAAATTGGAGCAAATATTATCTTCTTATTATCTGGAATAATTTTGGCAGAGTTTCAATACTCTATTACAATCTCCTCACAGGCTCTAGAAGATCTCACACACTTACTATAATACAAAATTCTTCATCATAAAATAAAACCCTAAAACTACCTTAAGTAAGAAAAAGCAAAGCAAACCCTAAACCTAGCAAATCACATCCGTCGGATCTACATCGACGGTGTTTATTACATGTCTTAGTATTTCGGCCATAAATTTTGACTCGAGTTTCCATTTGAGCCCGTTTGTTTTTCAGATTGTATAGATTTTGAAGCTCTACGATTTTGTTTTATCTCCTCTAATAGGAGAAACTTTCCAAGGCTAAAAATATCATCTAATGGGCCAATTTTTTTTTTTAATGTATGGCTAGCCAGATTTCCAACAAGTTTCGATATAGTTCAGAGATCAAAGTGGTCAAACTACTATGCAATGCAGCTAACCTAGCGTGCAATCAATATCTATATCTTTCCATGCAACATACATATTTTCCAAGCAAGAACTTCCCATATCACCATGGGCATTCATCGCAGTTTAGAAGTAAAGTCTTCAATTTCTTTTTCTAAAACAACATGCAAGAGGAACATTGCAAACCCAACCACGAATCAGGTCTAACACGTTGTCAAACAAATCCTTCCCTTTTCTTCATAGCATTCAATTACATGCGACACATTTTCCCACGCATGTACCATAAAACGTAATTTTTCCCTTTATCATAATAGAGTATGGGCAAGCCATAAATCTTAAACAGGCAATATGTTTTTTTTTAAGTCTTGCCTCTCAAGCACACATAGTTGTTTCATTCTTTTATTTACATTCAGAAAACCAACATTGGTTATATTGAATAACACAAACACACAATATTATGTTTGCAACATTATAATTTAATTTAAGCTCACAGAAATATATTTTGTTTCAAACTCTGCTACTCACTCATATTTCCAGCAACGATTTATCAACCAAAACTCATTATTAAACATACAATTATCTGGACATTCTACTAGATTTTAGCCAGTTCACTTACTGTTTGATGCTATCACTCCCCTTGCACTGCAAAGTCCCTTCCTTACCATCGCCAATAATATTCTTCCTCACGCTTTCTCCCTCCTTTTTTCTTTCCAAGAAGAAAATATAAAACATCTTTCCCTACTCCTTCAAGCTCACCTCTGTTCGTTGGAGATTCCTCTCCAATGAACATGCCATATGCCAAGTGTACCACACTCCCCACATCCAACAACAAACTAAACGTAATGCCAGGTTTTGCCGATGATTTCCACCATATATATTTTAATTTATAATGTCAAAACATACACATTGCCACTCACAATACTATAATGTCCAAAACATACACATTGCCACTCACAATACCATAATATCCAAAACATACACATTGTTGAATAAAGACCAACCTCTGAAAAGTTATAAAGACCACTTAATTCATTGCCAAATTATAATTATATCCTTAGGTCTATGTAAAATTTTCTTTTTACATTATATATATTTTTATTTTTTTAGGTTAAATAAATTCCTTCTAAAAGCAAACATTAAGTTATACATACACAAGTAGTTTAATTATTATTTTGCTTTGCCACATCACTTATTTATCTTCATTTCTTATTGAAAATTATGGCTCCCATGCTTATTAGCATCTTCCTTGCCAATCAAAACAAACATAGTTTAGCAAACATCAAATAGTCCTACATATGCAACTACATGTTATGCATCTACATGGACCGCTGGCGAATGCATTGCCTATAGGGTTCTTAGCCCCTACCAACTGGCGAATACATCACCGCTCATCATTTCCCTAACTTACCTTGCATTGAACAATCCTGCGGTCCGTTAAGATGATATCCATATTTTACATGGTCTTTGTCATCCAATACCTATCCTCTACATCCATAGATACATTAGCAATATCTCATCCTTGCAAAAAAATTAGGCATATAATAGAGTAGAGTTTTGGAGGGTTATTACATACTCCCCCTAAGACTAAACATAGTCCCTGTGTTTACTTTCACTATATGAAGCATGTAGATAAAAGATCAATATTATCATGATAATAGAGAATTCAATTCAACACATTTTCAAATTTATACTTTTTCAAATTTGATCATCATCTATTATCAAAATAGGCATAAATTTATGTGTCATTCTTCTCAACCAAGATATAAATATATTCAAAATAAACTATGATATGAAACATGCACAAATATCAAGTAATGTATCATACTTCACAAACCAAGATATGATACTGGTACTGTTTAGTCAAAATAAAACTATAGCATGATGATGTCAATGTCCAATCATTAATCAAACAAAAATAGAAATTGTCTTTTCATGATGGCCACATCTTCCCACGTGGCACTATTTTCAGAAAATTGGTCCCATTGGACCTTGCATTGCTCGATATTCCACTTTCTTAGTTGCTTTGTTCGATAACCAAGGATCTTAACAGGTTGCACTTCAATGCATAGGGGATCATCCATCTGCAATTTTTCAACATTCCAAACATGTGAGGGATCAGGCACATATTTCTTCAAAAGGGACACATGGAATGTATCATGAATTTTTGACAAATTGGGTGGCAAGTCTAATTTATAGGCAACTGGGTTTAGTTTGTCAATAATTTTGAAAGGCCCTACAAATCGTGGGCTAAGCTTAGAGGATTTAATAGAACTTTTGGTAGGTTTAACCCTCAGGAATACTCTATCTCCCACATTGAATTCCCTAGGTGTTCTCTTAAGATCCGCATAGCTCTTTTGTCTATCTGAGGCTTCTTTGAGACTTTGACGAATGTCATTGAGATGGTCTTCCATTTCCCTAACCATATCCAGCTCGATCATCACCCGATCCTCTAGATTACTCCATGTTAATGGCATTTTGCACCTCCTCCTATACAAAGCCTCGAATGGAGCCATACCTAGAGAAGTATGGTAGCTATTATTGTAAGCAAATTCTACCAAAAAAGGTAATCTTTCCACTTCATCTGGTGATCCATACAATACATGCGGAGCATATCCTCTAAGACTTGATTCACCCTTTCTGTTTGTCCATCTATCTCAGGATGATAAGCAGTACTAATATTGAGCTTTGTTCCCCATGCCTGATGCAATATCTAAAAAAATTTGGATGTAAATCGAGAATCCCTGTCCGATATAATTATTTCAGGAAAACCATGTAGCCGAACCACTTCCCTGGTAAATTTTTGGGCTATAGTGGGAGCTCCGTCTTTAATATTCCTAGGCAGAAAATGTGCTACTTTGGTCAATTTATCCACTACCACCAAGATCGCATCATGCTAAAAATGGTTTTTAGGCAATCCCACAATAAAATCCATAGTCACAACTTGCCATTTATGTTGTGGAATATCATGTGAAATCAAACGGCCAAATGGATGTAAATATTCAACTTTCACTTTTTGACATTCCAAACACCTAGCTACAAATTCAACGATGTCCCTTTTCATTCCTAGCCAATAATATTATTTTTTCAAATTCTCATACATCTTTACATATCCAGGATGTGCGAAATAAGGAGCACTATGTACTTCTTGCATAATCATATTTCTCAAATCTGGATTTTTAAGCCCTACCAACCTGTTTCTAAAAAGTAATGTATCTTCCCTAATTCTGAATTCTCTTGCTTTATTAGATTCTTATTGAATTAATTCTCGACACTTCTAAGAATATTCATCGTTTATTTGCAATTTTCTGATTTGGTCAATTATATCAGATTGAAAATGGGACATTGCATTGATATGCCACCTTCTACTTAAAGCATTAGCTAATTTATTCTCCTTCCCTTTTATGTACTCTATATCAAAATCATATTCTACTAGAAATTCTATCCAATGTCTTTGTCTGGCATTAAGCATTGGTTGAGTAAAAATGTATTTTAAGCTTTGATGATCTGTTCTAAGCTCAAAGGATTTACCAAGTAGATAATGTCACCACATCTTGAGAGCATGTACCACAAAAACCAACTCTAAATCATGTGTGGTGTAATTAATATCATATTTCTTGAGTTTCCAAGACTCATAAGAAACAACACCATTTTATTGCATAAGAACTCCTAAACCTTACAGAGAAGCATCAGTACACACTATAAATGATCGTGTGGGATCTACTAATATAAGAATAGGTGCTAATGTTAAATTCTCTTTAAGATTTGTAAAAGCCTCTTCACACATTTCATCCATTTAAAAGCTCTTCCTTTCCTTTGAATATTGGTTATTGGATAAGCTATCTTAGAGAAATTCTAAATAAATCTACGATAATATCTAGCCATCCCCATAAAACTCTGTACTTCAAAAATATTTATTGGAGCAAGCCAATCAATAATAGCCTCAATCTTCTTCGGATCAATAGCCACTCCTTCAAAAGATATTACATGTCCTAGATATTGAACCTGAGTTGCATAAAACTCACATTTGGATAGCTTTCCATATAACTGATTCTTTCTAAGTATTTCAAGGATAGTTCTCATATGAAAATCATGCTCTTCTTTATTTTTGGAATAAATAAATATATCATCAAGGAATATCAACACAAACCGATCTAGTTGTTCATGAAACACACTATTCATCAAATTCATAAAAGTTGTTGGTGCATTGGTCAATCCAAAAGGTAATACTGTAAACTCATAATGACCATATCTAGTTTGGAAAGCAGTTTTATGAGTATCTTCTTCCCGAATTCTCAATTGATGATATCCAGATCTAAGATCAATTTTGGAGAAGATTGTGGCTCCTTTTAATTGATCAAACAAATCATCTATTATGGGTAAGGAGTACTTATTCTTAACAGTCATCTTGTTTAACATTTGGTAATCAATACATAACCTTAAAGTCCCATCCTTCTTCTTCACGAACAGAATCGGTGCACCCCATGGTGAAACACTAGGTTTAATATATCCTTTCTCTAAAAGTTCTTGCAACTAAGTCTTAAGTTCTTGCAACTCTATTGTAGTCATCCTATATGGCGCACGGGCTATAGGGGTTGCTCCTGGTAAAAGCTCTATAGAGAAATCAAACTCCCTTTGGGGTGGAAGACCCGATAATTCCTCTGGAAAAATATCTCAAAAATCATTCAATACTGGATAGGTTTGAAAAAGACTTACTCTAGACTCATTTTCCTCCTTTTTATTAAGTTTAACCACAAATATTCCACTACTATTTTCCAGTGCTCTTTTAACTTGCATTGTTGTCAAAATATGTGGCTCCACTGATTCACGTTCATAGAAAATTCAAATCCTTTGCTTGGTATCATCAATAAATTCCATCCATATTTTCTCAAAATTTAATAATGCCTTATGCGCCTTAAGCCAGTCAACACCTAAAATTATGTCAAAGGCATGCAATGGAGCTACATACAAATGCCATCAGGTTTGTCCTTGTGGTAACATTATTATAGGATCAAATAGACATTGATCTACAGTATAGGTTTGCCCATACCCATACTCGAATTTCCACCCATTAGCCATAAATCCAGGTTTTTTTCGGTATGTCCCTTAAAATATTTGGCGATATAAAACTATCAATGGCTCCGAAATCTACTAAAATGCAAATATCTCTACCATAAATTTTACCTTTCAATAGGAAAGGTGTTACTTGGCCATTGAGTTTGAGATTACTTGTTGCTGCATAAATATTATGAGCAGGTTCCATAGGTTCTTTCTTCTTATCAGCTTGCAATGGACATTTATCAACATAATGAGGCTCCTGATAAATCCAGCAACCAATTCATGGTGTCTTTTCTTTCTTATTTCCCTCATTATCTTCCTGAATATCATCTCTTTGTGCATTTATTCTTTGATCAGTTATTTCCCTAAAATTTATTTGGCCTCCTCAAAAATTTGAATTTCCTTGGCTTCCTTGATACCTGTTCTTATTTCTATCAAACTTATTTCGGTTCCCATTGCCATGGTTCTTGGTCCAATTTCTATCCCCTTTCATTGGACCCACATTTTTATTTTTCTATGACTCTTCCTTTTTAGAGGATTGTTGGTAAAAAGCTTTCTTCACCTTGATATTATCCTCTTCTTGTCTAGCCAAGTCACAAGCGACAGTTAAAGTAGCAGGTTTCAACATAAGAATCAGGTGTCCAATTTTTGGATGCAACCCTAGGAGAAATTTCTGGACTTTAATCTCATTTCTTTGCTCATATTCAGGCATATATTTAAGCAACTACACAAATCACTGATAGTATTCAATCACAGTCATATTTCCTTGAGTTAACCTTGAAGCAAAGTTTTCAATTTCTTTTTTCTAAAAAAACATGCAAGAGGAACATTGCAAACCCAACAATGAATCATGTCTAACACGTTATCAAACAAATTATTCCCTTTTCTTCATAGCATTCAATTACATGCGAAACATTTTCCCACGCATGTACCATAAAACATAATTTTTCCTTTTATCATAATAGAGTATGGGCAAGCCATCAATCTTAAACAAGTAATATATATTTTTTTAAGTCTTGCCTCTTAGGCACACAAAGTTGTTTCATTATTTTATTTACATTTAGGAAACCAACATTGGTTATATTGAATAACACAAACATGCAGTCTTATGTTTGCAACATTATAATTTAATTTAAGCTCACAAAAACATATTTTGTTTCAAACTTTGCTACTCACTCATATTTCCAACAATGATTTATCAACCAAAACTCATTATTAAACATACAATTATCTGGACATTCTACTATATTTTAGCTAGTTCACTTATTGTTTGATGATGTCACTCCCCTTGCACTGTAGAGTCCCTTACTTACCATCGTCGCTACTCTTCTTCCTCATACTTTCCCCCCTCCTTTCTTATATCCAAGAAGAAAACATAAAACATTTTTCCCTGCTCCTTCAAGATCGCCTTCGTTCGTTGGAGATTCCTCTCCAATTAACATGCCATATGCCAAGTGTACCACACTCCCCACGTTCAACAACAAACTAAGCGTAATGCCAGGATTTGTCGACGATTTCCACCACATATATTTTTAATTTATAATGTCAAAACATACACATTGTTGCTCACAATACTATAATGTCCAAAACATACACATTGCCACTCACAATACCATAATGTCCAAAACATACACATTTTCGAATAAAGACCAACCTCTGAAAAGTTATAAAGACCACTTAATTCATTACCAAATTATAATTATATCCTTAGGTCTATGTAATATTTTTTTTCTTACATTATATATATTTTTATTATTTTTTTCTATTTTTAGGTTAATTAAATTCCTTATAAAAGCAAACATTAAGTTATACCTACACAAGTAGTTTAATTATTATTTTTCTTTGCCACATCACTTATTTATCTTCATTTCTTATTAAAAATTATGGCTCCCATGCTTATTAGCATCTTCCTTGCCAATAAAAACAAACATAGTTTAGCAAACATCAAACAGTCCTACATATGCAACTACATGTTATGCATCTACATGGACCGCTGGCGAATGCATTTCCTATAGGGTTCTCAGCCCCTACCAACCGATGAATACATCACCACTCATCATTTACCTGACTTACTTTGCATTGAATAATCCTACGGTTTGTTAAGACGATATCTATATTTTACATGGTCTTTGTCATCCAATACCTATCCTCTGCATCCACAGATATATTAGCAGTATCTCATCCTTAAAAAAAAATTAGGCATATAATAGAGTAGAGTTTTGGAGGGTTATTATAGGTAGAGAAGGATGCAACAAGAGCTAAGGTAGAGTGTCTCAAGGAGAATATGGGTTAGCTAGAGTAGGAACAATAGGTGTGGTCAAAGGGATGGTCATTGTCACCACCAACCAATAGAACTAGGGGATCCATCTGCTATAGGAGGAGCTATAGAGGACGATGGAGGACCTATAGGAATCAGTGTAGAGGGAGACATTATACTAGATGTTATACTTCTAGGTAGGTCCAACATATCAAAGGGTATCTCTTCCATCCTCCCTATGGTCTCAAAATAGATCACAGTCCCAGACATAGGTTGTTTCATAGTCCATGAACATGCCAACATCGGGACCACCTCCAACAGGTAGAGTAGAGAAGATGAGCTCACAGATTTAGGGTGGGGATCGAGATGACATGCCAATTTTGAGTGTGGCATGCATCCCTAGGCTAAGATATGGTTAAGTTTTTGAACATACCTCCATCGAGACCATCGCTAGCAAGTAGAGTAGAGGAGATAGTCTCACAGAGCTAGGGTGGGGATAGAGATGATATGCCAATTTTGAGTGTGGCATGCATCCCTAGGATAAGATATGATCAAGTGTGTTAGTTTTCTTATTGTGTCACACTGACACATCATCTTACATGTACTGCCACTTTTGAGTGATATATACCTTGCTACTTTGTTAGTTATTATGTGAGTTATTGTGTGTTTGTTTAATTTTATTATGCATGATTGGATGAATAAATGAGATGATATAAATGCATGATTAATGAGCTTAACTAATGATGACTATATGACTAGATGTATACAAGAAAATAGTGGTGGAAGAAAAAGAATAAGAAGAGGAGAGAAGTAACTCTTTAGCTGAATTTACACCCTATAAAGGGGGACCTCAAATTTTTCAAAGAGAGAATTCACAATTTGTATGGACGGATTGTAAATTTTCAGCAAGAGAAAAAAGAAGAAAATGGAGGAATAATAGAAGAAAGAAGAAGGAGAAAGTTACCAAAATATAAAAGAAATCAAAGAGGTGCTTAGATTATGCTATTTGAATCAACATAGATTGAGATAGATCATTGTGATTAATTAAATATAAAGCCAAGAAAAAGAGATAAAATGAGTGGAACCCTATAAGGATGTATGCTTGCAAATGGCCTATGATGGAGTAATGCTCACTAGCAGTGATGAAGCTATCCTATAGGGGTGTAGTTCTTGCTAGTTACTGAAGGTATAGCGATAACTAGTAAGGATGTGTGCTCATAAATGGCCTAAGGTGGAGCAATGCTCGTTGGCAGCCATGAAGCTATTTTGTAAGGGTGTAATTCTCACTAATGAGAATATGCTGGTGGAGCGATACCCACTATGGTTGTGTGCTCACTAGTGACAAAAATGAAGCGATACTCGCTATTGGTGTGTGCTCACTAGTGGCTGAAGGTGGAGCAAAACCTACAAATGATGTGTGCTCATAAATGGCCTATGGTGGAGGTAATGCTTGTTGGTGGCCATGAATCTATCTTGTAGGGATGTAGTGCTCATTGATAGCCAAAAGGAATGTAACTCGATAGGGGTGTAATGCTTGCTTATGGTCAAAGCAGTGTAACCTGGTAGGGGTGTGGTGCTCACAAAATATGATTGATTAAGTAAAGCAAAACAAAAGTGTATTATGTGCATGTGCTAGACATAAGTAATATATATGAGAGAAGAAGATAATATTGGAAAAGTATTGTGTGTTTATGTCCTTGTTGAAATTTCAAGAGGTAAGAGATGTGTGTGGAATAGTCAGTGGTCGTATGAACATCATAAATAATATTCATGCTGTATCTACCCTATTCTATGAGGATCCCTTAACAAGAAAAAGATCAATAAGGAAAAGTGTGATCAAAAGAAGATGTGTAGATAGAAGAATAAAAATAAGTGTATATCATTTATCTTGGAGAAAAAGAAAAGATGAATGAAAAATTTCAAAGGACAAGGATATACAAGAGATGAAGAAATATATCTCTTGACTTGGGGAATTCTTTACGACTAATTAAACTTTTAAGGCCAAGAAATATAGATGAATAGAGGAGAAGAAGAAAGAGAACATATATCACTTGGAAAAAATTTAAGAATTGTTTATATTTTCAAGGTCAAGGAACATATGAGATAGAGAAGAAATGTGCTTTGTGCCAGATGCAATAATGTAAAAAATACATAAAAACAAGTTTCCCACTAGCATAAAAATACCTCATGTATGTATATGAACAAAAGAGGTAATAATTAGCATCATAGTGGAATAAAGTGAAAGATGTGCCATAGGTTGGAAATTCGCTAAGCACCAGTGACCTAGTGTGAGTGCAATGCATATGAGCTAACCTAACTAGGTATCATCACTTGCCTCATTATGAAGTCCCTGAAAATATATATGATCAAGTAGTTAGATGCAAGTATGATCAAGTAGTCATATGCAAGTATGATCAAGCAGTGAAGTAACTATATGATAAGCATAAGTATAAAAATAAGAGTATGTCAAGCATTTTATGCAAGATATGACAAACAGTCATGCAATATGAGAAAGTAAACCAATGCAAGTTGGCACAAAAGAAGTGGAAGGAGTGAGATGAGATGATGAAGAAGAAGAATATATAAGAATGGAGAAATTATCAATGATATAAGAGAATATAGATGTGAATTCATGCATAATATCTCTTTAGGTGTATTATGTTCATTGGTTATTTAAGAGCTTTATTATCTAAAGTTGCTAAGTGATAGGATTCTAAGCCAAAATTGGTCGTTATGACAAAGAGGCCTAGCCATTTGGGTTAAAAATTACCATTTAGATCTACATGAGCATCAACATTCTTTTGGTTTTATTTTAGGAAAATATCCCCAACTTCAAAAGAACAATTGTGATCTTTCTTAGAATAAGTTTACTTAAGTCTATTTTGATAGGCTCGAAGATGCTCTAAGGCATGTATGCGCTTCTCATCCAAGAACTCCAATTGGTTTAAATGGGATAGGCAAAAGTCAACACATATTTTGATTTCGTCTTCCTTATTAGCAATAAGAACGGTGACTCCTAATTACTCAAGGTCTTCAGGAGATAGGAATTTGATCCTCTTGAGACTTAGAAGTTTGGACATGGGTGACACAAGGGACTAACCCATCAAAGAAAAAGCTATTTTGAAGGATATTTTCAAGAGCCATATCACAAAGAGTATCCTCTTCAACATATTCTCTAGGAGTCACTATTAACTTAGGATGAACTAAGATTATAACATTACATAACAACATGGTGGAGGGGTAAGGAGGTCTCTCATCCTCATCATTCCACTCTAAGCCATGATGATCTATGAATTTGGTATAAGTAACAACTTGATCATTATCAGTTTGTAAGAATTTATTTTTATTAGGTATGTAGCCTATGCCACATCTCTTGGGTCATAGTTCAACTTCCAAAGGCTCTTTGACACCTTGTTGTTGAGGTACCAAGCCCTTACCTTCATATCCCATACTATATGGGATATACTTAGGCAATGGATAGTCATTGAATAAGTAACAATGAGAAAATATTCTTTCTACGGGGGAGGGGTTATTACCACGAATCACCACTTCATGGGAAGTTCTTGAGTAGATAAAGGTACACATGCCGACATGTACTACTTCACCCTTTTTAGGGGGTAAACCAACAGTTCAAAATGAAGGTGGTAACTTAGCTAGATTAAGAAGAGAACTTTACACTAAGTGATTGAATTGATCCTTTGATGGAATAATGGTTAGTGGTTCCTCACTAATTCAATTTTTTTTTATTTTTTTGGTGGTTCTTTGATATGGATAATATCTATAGAAAGTATAAGGATTAATATTGAAAAAAGAAGACGAAGAAGAAGAAATTGTGGAACAAGAAGAAGAAATTATGTGAAGAGATATGGTTGGACAAAAATTGATGTTTGATTGGGCTTGCTCAACCATTGAATAGTATTAGAAAGGGTGAGGGTCACCGCGGATGGTGATAATTTTATTTTTAAATTCATATTTCATATTCAAATATTGGTGAAGAGTAGAAGGGGTAATCCTCATGGCATGAATCCAATGGTATCCAATAAGAATATTGAAATATATTGGGCAAGATACCATATAAAACAAGGTATCTAAGATCTTGGATCCTGATCTAAGATGGAGGGACATAATACCGCAAGCCTCTTGAGATTCATTAATCTGACTTGGTTAAATCTTCCTCCCTTAATCCAAACTTTTGGAAGAAATTGTAACTACATATGTTGAGGAAGGAACCATTGTCTACCAAGATTCTCTTGATAAATGTTTTTCCAATATATCCATTAATGTAAATGGGAGAATCCCCTTGCAATGTTTATGAAGGAATATCATCATCATAAAAATATATGTGGTTAACTCCAAGAGTACCTATGACATTAGCTATGTCACTAGGGGGAAGGTCTTGTGGGACAATTTGTTGGCTTAGAAGTTTTACTAAGGCTTCCTTGTGGATAGGGGAAGTCTATAAAAGTTCCAAGAGGGAAATCTTGGTTGGGGTACTAGCTAATTATTGTTTTAAATTGAAGGAGAGTGTAGGTTGAGGTTTTAAGACCAAAGTGGATTTATCTACACTTGTGGTCTTCTTTTGGGGGTTCCTCAAGACTAAGGGAGGTCTAGAGGGTTGGTTGGATGTGGAACTTATTTGCCTTTGTTTTTGTTGAGTTGGTTGAGCCTGAGGTTGTTGCATTGTATTTATCGCTATCATACCAATCATATTATTGTATGGGGTGGAACATTGTGGTAGGACACTTGACTGATTGATTTTAATCATGGTTAGGTAGGGGATTTTGGAAGATTCCCATATCTTGATTAGTTGTTGGTTTTTGATTGGATAGTGGTTGATGATTTGGAGGTTGGTGGTTAGGAGTATGTTGGGAATCACCTATGACAAGGCAACCCTCATATATCATGTCCTAAGCCACATGTTTTAATCACTTACACTAATTTATCATGTGTTTGTCCACCCTATGGTACTCATAGTGTTGGTCAGTCTTATACCAAGTTGTCATTGTGTCAGGCTGTCTAATGATAGGTAACTCAATAATTTAAACCTTTAAGAGTTGTTTAAGGACCTATGATAGTGGTTGGTTTATTTTAGTAAAATTTAGTGGTGGGGGTCATTGGGGTTTGCTAAGTACTAACTTTTATAAGGTACTAGTAGTATTGACATTATTGATCTGTCTATTTCTATTACCCCATCACCAACTACATGTTTATTCTTATATTATGTCTTTGTCAGTATTTCCTCTTCTTTCCTTAATTTAAGTTACTCCCTTCTTATGAAGGCTTTCTCAACTCTTATAGCTAGGCCTATAGCTTTTTCAAAAGAGGCAATGGTTGTTGTCTCTAGCTCATATGAAATCTAATCTTGTAGGTTATTAAAAATATCTCCAACATGTCTTGAGTAGGTGGGGTATATCTTAATCTTCCAACTAAAATCCACTAAGATAGAAAATCTAAAAAAAAATTATATTTACCTTGTATTAGGAGGTATAAGTCTTGGATGGTTGCTCCTTTTTCACATAAGCTCTAAATTGTTTAATAAAATGACATGTTTTCTTGTCCATACATGGCTAAGAAAGTAGACACTTCCCTATTCAAAAGAGGACATCTAAAATCTAAATCACAAAAGGAGGATAAGGATTTCCTCCCACTCTAAGAGGGTATAAAAATAAGCACAGTGTAGGTAATGGGATTATTGACTCACACTAAACCAATAATGTGAACATTATGGTGATCCTTCAAAATATTTTTATGGAGAAGACCCAAAAATCCAAACCTAAGAGAAAGGTTTTCCTAACTAGACCAAATTGTTGCATCTATTATAAACCAACTCCTTGGGACCAAAATGGTAGAGCTTCTATCCATCAAGCCCTTACATACTAAAAGCAAAAATGTTTCTTAGTTCTGCCTTGAGGAGCATTGTGTATTTCATCATGTTAATAGCCATTCAAGCAATAGGTGCAAGGTCCTTATATATGTTAGAGTTAGATTCTATTACATCATTTGGGTCATGTAAATGTACCTTTCTAGGTACATACTTAGGACATTAGATTACTTTAGGGGGAAGTTATCTAGTTACTTTATGCAATGTAATAAATGCACAAGTGTCAATGTGCAAGTTGTAAATGTGCAAGGTGTCCCTTGTACAACTAGGTAGAGTGTTGGCCAAGGAATCTATCTTCCATTATAAAAGGGCCTCATTGTAAGAGATTGGTGAGATAATAGGTAGTAGTAGAATAGTTGTGTAACTCCATTAGTGATGGAGTACAATGTAGTCCTATAGCTTCTTGCATGGAGTGTCCATTTCCTCCATAGCAACATTGTATTCATTTTTATCATTTCTATTTATAGCATATTTTTGCAATCTCATAAATTTACTTTCTCTCATATTTTTGCATCTTGTGATTGCCATCTCCCATTGTGATCTACCTCAAAATCTAATAGTGGTATCAGAGCCATGGTAGATCTAGCCACAATAGATCTAGCTACTATAGATTGAGAGGAGAACCACCATTATTATTGAGCCTAAATTTTTGTGAACCTAATTCACCATAGTGCACAGGCTCTTGCAAAAATATTTAGAAGAATCAAGGTGGTAGGGAGAGCTTCGAGAAAGTACTATTGTTAAAAATTGGGCCAATCACCATAGCTTCGATTTTTGCAAACCGGATGTGCCTTTGGACCCATTGCATGTAAATTTTGTTGCTTTGAGATTGTTTGGTAGAATAGACTGGAAAAGAGATATTGTGAGATTCATTTGGCTCAGAGTCTTCCCATAGAGTTGCAGGAAAACTCATGAAGATAAGGACTCAACATTTGATCCACTAGTTTGATGAATCAACTAGTGAAGCTCATCTAAGAGATCTAAAAAGTTTACTATTGCTTGAAGTTTCTTTTATTGTAGGGAACTAACTCTCAGATGATTGGGACACCTCCTACAATAGAAATCTAGGAGATTTCAACTTCGTTTCTCAAAGGTCAGAGTGCCTTCATAGTGTAGAGATTAGTTGTTGCAAGAGAAGAATACTACAGAAGAGACTCTAGGAGAAAGAGTCATGGTGAAGTCTAGAGATTGAAGATCTCCATCGATAGAGTCAACTTCACAGTAGAAAAGGCCATAGAAGCCTTGATCCTAAAGAAGACTCTAGAAGAGAGTACTTGATTTAGAAGCAGATTCAGATTTTAGTACTAATAACTTGTTGTAGGGAAAGGAGATTCAGTGAGTTGGGAAACTTCCTACAAGAAAGTTAGGAAGAGTATCTTCTTCAGAATCAATCCAGCACCTAAAGCAAACTTGAAGGTGAAGAGATCAGGTGAAGATCTCATTGAAGAAACTTCCATTCTTGGAAGAATGAGAAGGACTAGGAGAGTCCTATTCAAATCTAGAAGTAGCAGAATCAAGAGATCTAGGAAGGAGATCTCAATTCTAGAAGTTGAAGAAGGTCTCAAGGAAGACCAAAGAAGCTACAAAATCGAAGACCTAGGAGAGGTCTCAAGGAAAAAGGCTTGGAGAGCCTTGTTGCTGAAGCAAGATCATCAAAAGAGTTCCTAGAAGAACTCATTGGAGAAATTCTCCATCAAGGAGAAATTTTTTGATAAGGGAAAGAATTGGGACAATTTTCACCATCCGAAACAAGCCCAAAAAGGAGAAGAATAATTGGCAAGGAGTGCCAAAGAAGATATAGAAGACCTCAAGACATTCAGAGTCTTGAGAAGAAGATCCTGCTTGAAGTTAGAATTTGACAAGAAGACTTGAAGATAGAAGAAGCTTACCAAATCTGAGAGATTTGAAGATTACCTTTCACAACAAGAAGGCATAAATATTTCTCCAAATCTACAGTAGAAAGGAGAATATTACTAGAGAAGAACAAGCCACCAAACCCTAGGCTCATGAAAGAAAGTTCGAGACCACTTTTTGGTGAAGGAGGAGCTTTTTGGAAAAGCTAACAAAAGTTGCAGAACTCTATCTAAAGCAACAAGCTTGATCTACATCCTCTACAAAAAGCTTTAAAAAAGGTAAGCAACTATTGGTGCAAGTAGATTCATTAATTGGATTACTTATCATATTTGTTAAAGCACCTTATATTGGATCAAAGTTGCAAAGAGGAAAATTGAATTATAGTCTTCAAAAGTGCAAAAAGAGAAAAATTCCTTTTAAGGATCATTTGCACATTAGGAGTTGATTAGATTTCAGAGTTACAATTATCTATCAACTACCTATCTTCTACTTTGGAAAAAGAGAAAAAGAAGACTAGATCCTACAACTTTGTTTGTAGTGAAATTTGCAAGGGTTCATTCCAGATTATGCTTGAAAGGTTGCAATGGAATTGTTAAGTGCATTTTTGAGAAATTAGTGGAGCAATAAGGTGAGATTATTGTTACCATTAAAAGTGCATCTATTAAGCACTATACTAGTTGATTTTTTAACTAGTTATTCTCAATTAGTTTGTGTTGTTAAAAGCACAAAAACTAGCATAAAATCTGTAGCACTTTCATGGCCAAAAGAAGCCACCATTACAAGAAAAAATGTGGAGAAGAAAGCCACCATTGAAGTCCTTGAAGGAAGCCTCAAATCGAGACCTTGGAAGTCTCAAGATTCAAGGAGAATGTAAGGGTTTCATTTCAGTACAGAGTGCAGGAATCCTTATTCAAAAATAACATTTCATTAGCTTGGATTGACTATCATCCAAAGAAGAAGAAGCAAGAAGGATTACATAAAAAATCTTCATATTGGTGCAAGATCTATCTATTACAAAAGCACCTCTTTTGTTCTTTTGAAAGGACAAAAGTATTTCTATTTATAGGGGGTAGTAAGGATGTTATATCTAGCAAATTTCTAGCAAGAGGAAGGATCCACTGAAGAGGAAGGCTCACATGTCCAAGAATCAAGGTGTTCAAAAACACCATTTTCCTCCATCAAATCCAACCCTATAAGCAGCACATCACCTACAACATTGAAGCCATTGAAAGAAGGCATTATCACTTGTGTTTACGTAAAAAAAGGGCAGCATTCAGTGAGAGATTATCTACGTAAAAGGCTAAGCAAAAGGGCTACCTATTGGCTGTTACAAACAACACTATCTTTCAAGCACTAAAGAAGGGCACAAATCGGCATTAGAACAAGCTACAAAACCTGCAAATAGGTGAAGAGAAAGGAGCTATACCTAAGGCATCCATTGAAGCAAACATCCACCAAAAAGGAGCTCAAAAGTGTGCCATAGAACCATGGAGCAATCCAATTGTAGCCATCCATCATCCTCACCAAGCCAACATGCAAAAGGAAGCTTGCATCTCAAGAAACATAGCAAGCTCACGTAGGATGCAAAGATAAAGGAAGAATTAGGGTTGCAAGCTCATATTTGAAGCGTTAGAAAGAAGGCTTACATGCACAAGCCTTGAGTGCCACTTGGCACAAATTCTCTAAGAATCCCAATATTCATGAAGACCCAAGCACTCACCTAAAAGGGAGTTACATACATTTGGAGGGAGTTAAGAATATTTGGAGGTTACCACCAACCTCATCATTGCCAAAGGTACATTGAAGACACCTACCTTGTAACGCTTCAAGTGACACTTGTCACGACTTGCAAGAAGTTCATCCTATTTAAGGTACCTATCTTGGAAAAGGAGGAAGAATGAAGTCAAATCATTTTATGCATTGAAGCTCACTTGGAGGAGAAAGGCTAATTCAAGCCATACACCATTCAAAGGTGTAAGAGAAGCATTTAAGACACTGTCATAAAACCAGCAAACCAACGCTTGCATTTGGAGGAGCTTTGTCATAAGCAAAGCATATTTCAAGGAGTTTTTGATGCCATTTGTGGAAGAGAAGGAGCACCATCCTAGGAGGAAACCAACATCGATCAAAGAGGGCTTTGACTGCCCATGAGCGCTACACTCCACAAAGCTACGAATCCACCACCTCACAACATTGAAGGATTATTAAGGTAAAGGTTGATTTTATTATTTGCTTGCTTTAAACCTAAGGTTTTTGGAGTTATAAGGGTACATTATATCTACTATTGCAATATTCAGCATTAGTGATTTATTAAGCAAGCATATTTCAGAATTATTAATATTTGCAAAAGGTAACCTAGGAGGAATAAGGGTTATTACTGAAATTTAAATTATTTGCAAATATTATTTTCTAATTTTTCCAAATTTGGGAGTTATAAGGAATACAACATCAAATTAGGAATTGGAAATTAGAAAACATTAAAAATCAACCATAAGGGGTATTTAAAGAGGTTTATTAAATATTTTCAAAGGTTGGAATTTTTATAATAGTGTTGTCTCAAAAACACTTAAAGGAGGCAAAATAAATCCAACATCAAAACCTCTTCAAAAATTGAAATAGTGCTTAGTTCAATAGGAGTAATAAGGAGATAGAAAAGTTGATTTTGGTGTTTACAAAATTTCACAAAATCAACCCAAAATTGAACTACAATTTACAAAAAGCACTATATTGATCATATATCCTATCCAAAACACCCTAGGGAGTCATAAGGCATTCTACAAAACTTGGTAATATTAGCATCCATAAAAAATTATCAAGTTCTAAATTCATTGGATAGATGTAAGCTTTCTACAAAACCTAAAAACTTATTAGGTTTGTGAACTCTCATCATTAGGGAGATATAAGGAAGTCTACAAAACCTAAGGGTTAACAAAGGTTTTATCAAATCAAGCTTATATATTCTAAGGGTTACATATACCTTAATATTGGGAGCTATAAGGTATACTACTAAAATTCTCTCTTTTCTTCTACTTCTTCAAATGGAAAAAGGAACATCATACAATAAGTGCAAAAATTGCTCTAACAAGAATCACTCCACAAAGCATGAAAACACTTGGTACATTGACTTAGGTGCAAGTCATCATATGATAGGAAATCTACAATGGTTTGACTGCCTTGAAGTCATCAAAGGCTACAGACTAAGAATTGTAGATAGCCAAACTTATCCTATTCATGGATATGGATGTGTAACACCAAGAAAATCATTTCCAAATATTTTGCTACAAAAAGTATTGTATGTTCTTGGATTAACATTCAATCTCATTTCAGTAAGCAAGTTGGTGGAAAATAACTATATGGTCAACTTTAGATATATGAATGGCATCAATACATGTCTTATCATAAATCAAGGTGAGATAGAAGTGACAGGATCAATCCATGGAAACACATATATCCTAGACTCAATGGAAATATCACAAGATATTGTTATATTTCAAAATGATGCTAACACATTTCCAAAAGAATAGGTTGGAGAAAATGAAGAACCAATACATCATAAAGGTAAGCATAGAAGAATCAAAATAAAAAATATGAGGGGACAATTGCACCATGCTCTACTCAGCCATCAACAATCAGAGGAAGAAGCAGAACCAAATGAAGATACTCACAGAGAGAACAATACAGGAGAATGGATAGAAGAAGATGATGAACCTGAACAAGTCAAAGAGCATATGATGGAAGAAGATCCATATTGAAGACTAAAGTCTTCAATACCCAAATAATGTAATACAGGGGGGTGTTAGAGTTAGATTCTATTACATCATTTGGGTCATGTAAATGTACCTTTCTAGGTACATACTTAGGACATTAGATTACTTTAGGGGGAAGTTATCTAGTTACTTTATGCAATGTAATAAATGCACAAGTGTCAATGTGCAAGTTGTAAATGTGCAAGGTGTCCCTTGTACAACTAGGTAGAGTGTTGGCCAAGGAATCTATCTTCCATTATAAAAGGGCCTCATTGTAAGAGATTGGTGAGACAGTAGGTAGTAGTAGAATAGTTGTGTAACTCCATTAGTGATGGAGTACAATGTAGTCTTGTAGCTTCTTGCATGGAGTGTCCATTTCCTCCATAGCAACATTGTATTCATTTCCATCATTTCTATTTATAGCATATTTCTACAATCTCGTAAATTTACTTTCTCTCATATTTTTGCATCTTGTGATTGCCATATCCCATTGTGATCTACCTCAAGAGCTAACAATAAACCTCATCCAAGACCTAATAGATAAGGTTCAAGTTGTATTTACTAGCTCCAACCCCCAATCCTCTTCTAATAAAGATCTTGGGATCTTCCAAGATCTGTTGCCAAACCATGACCAAAAGGCAACAAATAATGTCCAATATAGGAGTGTTTCACCCCAAAATAAAAACATGGTGGAAATATTCTTCTTCTTTTGTACTTTATGTTGTAACAAGGCAACAACACAAAAATCCTCCAAAAAATCAATCTTGTAGACCTTCTTTGGTCCTTCATTCAAAAATAGCATCTTCCTATAGATGACCACTACTAATCATTCAATCAAACAAAGATAATGGTGATTTCAATTTGCATCAACAAATTGAGAACACCTCAACAAAAATATATCTTCTTGAACTCATGAGGACCTCTCTGGTGCATAGGGACATCATACTCAAAATTTGAAATAAACAGGTAATATAGAAAATGACTTATTACATTCCATTTCTTCCCTTGCCTTTATAAAAACTCCTATCAATCCTAACCCTAATACTCAAGGGTCGAATTTACATGCAAGTGGGGGACCCGATCTAGTAACTCTTACTAAAGAAACAATTACATCTTTATCAACTCTTCCTACAATTAGTAACAGTTACATCATATGGACCATATGTCTAGGAACCCAAGGTTCTTATGCATGTTACTAGACATTTACATATTAATGTTATGATAGGGTCCTAAAAAATGGCTATATATCTAATGAAGAAGTTAGGATTCAATCATATACACTTAAGAAGTATGAAGTTTATGTAGATAAAGCTCATAGAACATTTTTTATTTGTTAGGAGGTAAGGAAAGATATACCTAATTAAATATTAATGGATATGCATTATCTAGAAGTTTTCCCTTGTCTATCTACTCTATTTACATCTTGAGTCATTTCACCTTTAGACATAAACAATTAAATTTATTGTAGGAGGTTTGTAATTAGCCATCTCCTTGATTGATATGATAATGATGGAGAACAACTTAGTCAATTTCTTAACTTGTTTCTTCTCCATCCTTGATTTTATGGTGACTATTTATAGCTTACCCCTCATTTTTGCAAGATCATATTGTTTTACACCCAAAATATGGTCATGACATGATTTAGTGGCTTTAGTATATTTCTCATACTTAGACAAGGGATGTATCATTCATTGTATTATTCAACTTCCTTCTTCTACCTTGATATATATCCTTTAGTTATTGCCAGTTATATTCTTGAATCCTCTACTTAACAACTTTGACCTTGGACCACACTAGTTTTTCCCATAGCCTATTATTTTTCTTAGACTCATTTGAGGCATATCCAAAAACTAATTTTGGATCAATTTCTTGGTGTTCCTTTCCATCCCATTTTTAAATAAGGTTTTATAGCCTAGCTTTCTTAATTAGTTTTCTCTTCAGTATAATTTGTAGGTGGTTGCTCCTCCTACTATTCCAATTGCATCTTCCCTGTAATAGAGGTAGGTCTTGATAAACCATAGCTAAGTGATAACTCACATGCTTTATCATGTGCCCACAATAAAAATGCCTAACCTATCATGCCAATGTGTCCCAACTAACACGATCCCCTGGCATGGTCAATGCACATGACTAATTGCAATAAAAGCCTCCTTCACCAATACAAGATGAGACCTAAACATGATGTGGGTCATAAAGTCATCCTTGGTTAATAGTATTTTATAGATTCAAATATAATGAAAATTAAACATTAGAGGAGTCTTATTTTCTTATTCTACCCATTTAAAAATTATACTCCTAATTGGAAGGTGGGTCAATGAAGCCCATAAAATCCAATTCTTGATTTTCAATGGTTTAATTGATAATTATGGCTTAGTGGATTCTCATATAACTAAATAAGTCTTTGCATGTGTTAATACTAATCATAATGAGTTACATAATATTTTTCCAATAGAAGTTCAGCTCTTATTAACAAAGTCTCCTTCATAAGGCTCATTACGATAAGATTTAAGATATTGTGGGCTTTATTTTATTGAACACATCACATGATCAGGTCTAGTCTTGAAGTGGCATTCCTCAATCCAAATGTAAGGGTCACTTTATCTGATTGAGCGACAAGTTTCCTTTGGAGACTGTATCCAAGTAATGTGCATAGTTTGTGAGAATATTGAGGATCTAGTTGAGAAGAAATTTCTTCTTTTGGTTTAGAAATAATGGATGGTTCAAAATCCTTAGACACTCTTCTTGATCATGGTTATAACTCATTACAATTGATAAAATTGCTAGAATTGGGAGTACTCTATTAACTCCTAACTATTCACTAATTATCTCATTTACTATTAGGGTTTGATGTTGGTTGTGCTAGTAGCTATAGTTATTATTTTAGAAGTTGAGGATTAGAAGAATTAGGTGCAAGTAAGTAAGATTTTTATGGTCGGGGTGGTTGGTGATGTTGTCAATTTGGTAGTGAACACTACATATTTTGTAGGTTCTATCATGGTTGATTGGGATATTGTTGTTGGAACCAATGGTTTTATCAATTCGTCCAAGGGTTGCAATTTTGAGAGGGTAGCCATGGTCACCTTGTGGAAACTAAGCATTCAAAAATTAAGAGATATAAATATGATTGAGCTCAACGACTCATACCTTGAATGTTTGTTGACGTTACCATAGTTTTCTCTGATTTGGTATAGTAGACCTATTATACTACTTGGGTTCCAATTTGTCATGTTTCTTTGATTTCAAGCATCACGGGATAGTTGCTCATTTTATGATCTTACTAGCAAACACAATAAAACTTGACCTTCTCTAAGGGTATTCATATTTTATACAGTTCTCTATGTACCTCAAATAAAATACTACAAAAGCCTTCTCAACTTTATCCTACATCTATTTGGCTTGAAATGTGTCCAATTGAGAGGCCAAGGAAGGAGACATATTTGTCTTAAGATCTTCAAGTATGTTTTCAATTTCAATTACATTTATACAAACTAATTTTTTTGCTACTAAAATAGTGCCGCCACTTACTTCTATATCTTTTCGCATGGTAGGTTTTGAGTAGCTTCAACAAAGAGTCATAGTATCCTTAAGACTGAACTAATAAATATCTTCTTCATACATTAGGTTCAAATATTCTACACACTCTTCCCATATTCTTGATAAGAAAATGATCTTCAAGATCTTTGCATCCAAACATGAATGTTTAGACTATAGAAGAGTAAACTAATTTTTTTGAATATAATCTTCTATGGTCTTCTCTTCTCTTTATGTCATTCAAAGGGCCTTGTCTCTTCTCTAGATTTGCAAGTCTTGATATTTTTGTAGAAGTTTTGTTTTTATAGTGTTCCATGTGTTGACATTCCTTCCATCAAGCCCGAGTAAACTAAATTTTTTGAATATAATCTTCTATGGTCTTCTCTTCTCTTTGTCATTCAAAGGGCCTTGTCTCTTCTCTAGATTTGCAAGTCTTGATATTTTTGTAGAAGTTTTGTTTTTATAGTGTCCCATGTGTTGACATTCCTTCCATCAAGCCCCATGAACTAGCATAAAGTTACATCCTTGAGTGTGGATAAAAAAACCTAAGTTTATGTGCATATCTCTTGTAGTCATAACTCATATACAAAAAGTTAAAATAAATCTTTTGGATCTTCTATAATCAACCCATGAAATATAGGAAGCATGAATGATGGAATGTTCTTCATCTTGGCTTCCTCTTGAGATTCCTATATAGGAAATGCAAGGTCACCGTGGCATATATTTTTTCTACCATATTTATTAAAATTTATGTTGTCCAAGGTGTCCAGTAAGTACTCCTTTGTGATATATTAGCTTTGAAAGGTTGACATGGTAATCTAACTAATTGTTGATTTACCTCAAGCGGTACATTTCTTGTAATGTAACATCCTCCCAACTCTTCAACTATAGAATGGTTGTCTTCTCTAGGAGGAACAATATCTTCAAGTATAGACTTAAGAACATGCCTAAATCTAACCATAGATCCTTCAAATAATACTATAGGATCAACAAATCCCATAGTCTACTCTATAGTTCTAAAAAAGTTATGATTTCTCGTTATTTTTCTTCTTCTAATTAGGTCATTCATATGAGATGGGTACCTTTCTAGCTCTTCATATTACACCAATTCTTGTGTTATTTAGCAAATATCTTCCTTTTTCATACTTGGGTTAAGACATACAACACACATGGATTAAGGTGCAACTGCAAAAATAAAAAAAAACATCTTACAAATAATCACTTAGGTTGAATGCCAATCTTCAATCTGACCTATCCCTGTAGTTTATAGAAAGGAAAAAATCTCTAAAAGGACTATAATTTTAGCACCTCCCCAACAAAAATGATAAAATTGATTAGCACGTATATCAATCTATATAGATACACTTATAAGACAGATTGTATATATATTACAAAACTAATAGAGACCCTAGCCTATATGCTCCTGTAAATTGAATCTAGCTCTTACCAAGGGTTGATAATAGAGTTGCTCATTCCAAGAACTCCAGAAGAAGAAAATAAATTATACATATATATTACAAAATCAAGGAACATAATTCAAAACTATAAAAACTAGAATGAATGAAAACTATAGAATTTTGTCGACACACATAACAACGTTCCAAATGCTTATCACAAACGCATCCTACAGTGATACCCCACGCCATGGAGCACGCAACCCGCCTCTCATTGGGCCGACCAACGTCCTTTGGAAACTTTAATTTCATCTTCATGCTATGGTTGAAATAAATCATAAAAACCCTTCTCTCAAACTACTCAGTCCTCACAGCAACCTCTGCCTTCACCACTTCATTTCTACAACCATCGAAAAAAGGTCTGGAAGATGCAGGAATCGCCTTTTGAACAAGGGAAGATTGCGGGGCAAAGAGTTATTGACGAAAATGGACTGGTCTTTCCCATGGTTATCCTGCCCCATCACAACCAAGATATTAACAGCGTCGAATCCTTTGTCCAAACCATTCGAGAGAGCAGAGAGTGGATCGACCACCGGCTGAAAGAGGTGGGGGCTTTGATCTTCAGAGAATTTCCCCTGAAAACTGCATCCGACTTCAACGCTGTTATGGAGGCATTGGGGTGGGAAGAGCACAAATATGCTGGCATAGCTTATAGAACGAGGATCCAAAGAAGAGTTTACACGGCAAACGAAGCTCCTCTGCATAAACCGATTCCATTCCATCACGAAATGTCTATGGTAAGTCTCTCGACCTCAACCACAAACTCGTTACAAATTTCTTAACCCCGAAGGTAATTTTTTGTTTTGTTTTTAATTTATCAGTTTGATGATTTTCCCACGAAAGTGGCCTTTTTCTGCGAGATTGCGCCCCCCGAGGGCGGGCAGACCGCAATTCTATTGAGCCATAAGATTACAGAGAGAATGGAACATAAATTTCCAGAACTGGTTAAAAAAATGGAAAAAGAAGGGCTGTTTTATTATTACAGACTGCCTCCTAAAGATGATCCCCAAAGCTTCTCAAAGGGCTGGCAAACCCATTACGGAACGGAGGATGAAGAGGAAGCGGAAAAGAGGCAAGCGACGAATTCAACATTCCCCTACCTGAAAAGTTAAAAAGTTCCCTTTTAGTTATTTTATTTGAGAACGAGGTCATACTATATATATGTAAGACGAGAAGATTATCAGAGTGTTTTACCAAGCTATACATGAGTATGTTTTATAACCTTACTTATTTCAGTTTTTATTTGGTGTTTCAAATTCTGACTATGATTGAGATTTGGTTTGCAGGGCTACAAATCATGGGATCAAGTCCAAGGTGAGTTGGGAAGGTAACAAAATGGTAATTCAGAGGGGGCCTATCATGCCAATAAGAGAAGTGGAGGGGAAGAAGAAATGCAAAGCCTGGTTCAATTACTTAGCGTTTGTAAGAGATCCAGAGACACCCATTATGATGGGAGACGGATCACTCGTTCCTCGAGAGGCCATCGAATCGTGCATTGAAATGATGGAGGACGAGGCCGTCGACATCAAATGGGAAGTTGGAGATGTGGTTGTGATTGACAATCGCTTTGTACAGCACGCAAAAAGGCCCTCCAAACCACCGAGAAGAATACTGGCTGCCTTCTGCAAGTAGCACAATCAAATTCCACTCCTCTTCCACTCCTCTTGGTACCCTGCTATTGCTTATGTATATTTGAAAAAAATAAAAAAGACGTATGTCCGTTAATAAAACTTCAAAACCATAGGATCATATGCTTTCAATATTTAAACTTTCCCTATATATTACTTTTATTGTTCGCTTTCATTAAAAAAAAATATTAAAAATATTACATTGTCTCTATGTTAATTAGATTATATTTAATTTTTATTTATTTTATGTTTTTAAAATTATATTATTGACATAATTTTTTTTTTTACATAAAAATTATTTAATGGTTGTCTTTTTTAAATTTGAATCTGATGAGGATCAAGATAAAAAATGTGATTTGTTAAATTTTTTTGATAACTAATGTAATTCGGGGGACAAAAACGAAAGAATATGTGCGTGAGATGAGAGGTTGAGGCAGAGGGGTTTACACGGGCGTTGGACGAGGATCTCGATTGGGATCCAATGTTGTGCTTGATCCAAGAGGTGAAGGAGCAATTTTTTTCATCGACAAATTTCATGATAAAGATTTCTTGCGTGATTTCAAGCTAAAGGAAACCGAGGAGATTGAATCATTGAGAGGAAGAGTTTTGCACGAAAGGTCGTGCGAGGATTTACTATCATTAAACCGTGAGCAATCTGCATTAGGGATTGTTAATCCCTTGTTCGGAGATTCAAAGATAGCCTCGAACATGACTCTGGCATTGAGTCGAAGCTGCATGGCGTTGGAAATGATAACGGCTCGATTGGTGGCGTCTCTTCATAGGGCAAGAAAGATAAATAAAATGGTGTCGAGGTATTTGAAAATAATGCAAAGACGATTGGATGCCAAACAAGAGGGAGCCCGATAGGTGAAAATATTTTAAAGGGCATTTTTCAATCTCCAATGTAGAAGCAATGTGAGGTACTAAATGGGCCGATAGAGGGAGTAAAGAGGATGTTAATCATCCTGAAGGAACACAGGTTAGCACAGATTCCTAAAGATTTTTCAATCATGATTCGACCATGCAAGGGCTGGAAAAATGTTTTACGAAGGTAACAAAAAATGGAGGACTGAGCAACGAATTGCATGCAAATGCAGATTTATACAACGAAGATTTGTTGGAGGATGAGGCTATCAGATTAAACAGAATGTACTCCATGTTGGTAGATTTAGGTGAGGATGAGTTTACTTTTATGGCAAATGAACATGAAGAGTATTTGGCAGCAAGGAATAACCTCTTGAGAAATGGAGTTATTTTGTTTTTTTTTTTTGTTTTCGCAAAATGTCCTCGAAAGTTGATTTTCAAAAATGGGTGTGACTAAATTGGGAGGCTAAAGGATTTCATGTGCAATCCTACTGGGGTTTGGGAGGATGCTATATTTCTATTCTTTTTTATTCTTCGAAAGCTGCCAAATTTATGTTGCAATTCGGGACATGGTCTATTGTGGGTTCGGTTGTGTTTGCTCAATCATGGTGGTCAAATTTTGACCCTAAAGATGTTTCGCAGGTTAGATATCCTCTCTGAATCAAATTTATTGCCATGAAATCAGAATTTCAAGGTATGATTCTTTCCATGGATCAAATATTTGGACAGATTCTTATTGAATCCTCTTCAGGTATGTCTTTTCGATTTAGCCCAAGGGTGTGTGTAGAAGTTGACCTGCAAAGGAAGTTGCATAAATGTTTGAAAATCGTCACACAGGAAGGGGTAATATCATAGGAGGTTCATTATTTAAATTTACCTAATACCTAATTTTTTTGCCAGTCTCAGGATCACTTAATCTGTGATTGTCCTTTGATAAAACTTTGGAAGGCAGAAAATAAGAAGGGTTTGACGGGACCTGACTCTTCTATAGCTAGTAGGAAGGTTTAACCCAACAAGGTTACTAATGAGGAGACTCAAGAAATGGATATGGATGCAGGAAACGAGCAACAAAGAAGACACTGGTTGGAAGTTGGTTCAAAAGAGGCAAGAGGTAGAGGATTCACTAGATAGACCCTCTAAATTTAAGAAGGGCTCCTCTTCCTCTAGGGAAATATCCAGAGACGTTAATATTGGCTCCAAAGATACTCCTCGGGATAACAAAATATCAGATATTGGTAGGAACCTCAATGAAGACTTAGAGGCTACGGAGGGTAGAAAGAATAGCAGAAGCTCAGCTTTAGAAATAAGTAGATCTCTAGCTAGTAGGTCTATGTAGGTCAACAATCGGTTTGAAGCCCTTAATACTGAAGTTTCTCAATAAAAGTGGACTTCAATTCATGGAATGTTAGAGGAATGTCTATTCCCACTAGGAGAAGTTTGGTTAGTAAGTTTTTATGTTCTGTTAGTGTTGATGTAGTTTGTCTTAAGGAGGTTAAGGTGGATGGCTTTGCTCTCCACAACTGTATGGATAACAGTTGTTTTGGGGTCTGGTGGGATTCTTCTCATGACAGAGGTTCTGGTGGGATAGTCCTTGCATTAGGTCTTGGCTAGCTGTGTTGTTGATTGATTAGGGAGAGGATCTGTTTGGTAGGATTTGTTGGGCTACTTTCCTGATTGTTGGCTAGGTAATTGGTATTTGTTTTGTTTATGCTTCTAATTATTCTAGTGAGAGGACTACCTTGTGGGATTGAATGAGATAAATTTTATCGATGCTAATTGGATCATGGGGGGGATTTTAATATGGTGGAATGGGATGGAGATCATGAAGGGGGGCACGATGGTTGTATTGCAGGTGCTAAGAAGGACTCTTTGTGTAGCTTGAAGGCTTCTTTACAAATATTTGATGCTAATTTCAGGTAAAAGTCTTTGGAATCAGGAGGATGGTTCTCTTGGTCTAATAAGAGAAAAGGGGGAGACAAAATCATGTGTCATTTGGATAGGATTTATGTGGACAAAAATATGTTTACATGTATTCGTCAAGGGAGTAGAGCTATTTTTTGTGGATCTTTCGACCTTCGATTATGATCATTTCCATATTAGCTCTTCCATTTTATTTGGTGGAGTTGTTATGGTGGATAAGAAACTTTCCTTCAAACTTAATGTTTCTCATCTGGATTCTAAATCCTGTAGGGACTTGATTCATTGTGTTTGGAATTTGGAGCCACGTCTGGTTGGATCTAGATGGATTGGTTGGTGGGAAGCGACTATCAAGCGCATTGTAAAATTTTTGAGGGGCTAGGGCAGATTGGTTGCTAGGAGAAGGAAGGGAAGATTAAAACATCTCAGGAAGGACTTGGAGGTAGCCAGAAGAGACCTTGAAGGTGATTCTTTTAATGTTTAGCTTCAGGAGAAAGCAACGAAGTGTGAACATGAAATCAGGTGCTATGAGGATTATGTTAGCAGAGGTGCCCGTATTAGAAGTAGAATTCATTGGCTTCAGCTAGGAGATGTCCCCTCTCAGTTTTTATTCAGTCATATTAAAAAGAAAATTGCTGCTGAGAGAATCACTACTTTTCACACTACTGATGATAGATTGGTGGAAGATGATGATAGTATCTGAGCTGCTATTGAATATAATTTTTGTAAGATCTTTTTCGTATATCGTTTGAGCCCTTAGGTTTTGGAGGCTAGAGAAGATTTTAAGAAGTGTGTTCCTAAGAAGGTATATAGTTATGAAAATGATCGTCTAGCTGATTTCTTTTCAAAGGATAAATTGTTTGAAGCGCTTAAGAAAATGAAGGATGGTAAATCTCCAAGCCTTGATGGCATTCTTGTTGAATTCTACAAAGTTTGTTGGGATACTGTGGGTAATGACTATACTAATATGATTCAGGAAGTGTTTGAGAAAGGCTCCTTTTTTGATATGCTTAATCAAGGTCTGATTAAGCTTATCTAGAAGGCTAACATGAAAGAGACTATGAGGGGATTGAGACCTATCACTCTTTTACATGTTTCCTATAATATTGTGGCTAAGGCATTGGCTCTTTTCTTCAGAGATGTTGTTGCTAGGATTGTGATATGGGATAAAATAGGTTTTATCAAGGGCATGTTAATTTCTAATACGGTCTTGACTGCTTGGGAGACTTTGTAATGGGCACATAAAAGTGGGTAGAAAGTCATTATGCTTAAGATTGACTTTGACAAAGCCTATGATCAAGTGGATTGGTCGTTTATTTTTAGTAATATGGAATGGCTTGGCTTCAAAAAATAGGTGTTGGATAAAATCAAGGTCTTATTCACCTGTGCCTCTGCTCAAGTTGTAGTTAATGGTAATCTCACTAATCAAATAGTCTTTTCAAGTCAATTAGACAAGGGTACCCTCTTGCTCCCCTTTTGTTTTTTATCACTGCTGATGCTCTAGGTTATATGTTAGAATTGAAGAGAGGTGTGAGTTTAATCAAAGGGATTGATACTCCTGGAGGTCCTGTTATGAATAATCATTTTGCGGATGATTCCCTTCTTTCTTTTTAGTTGGATGCCTTGTCACTGCAGAATGTCAAAGGTTGCTTGGAGTAGTTTTATAAATCCTCTGAAGCCATCATTAGTGAAGAAAAAGCAAACTATTGGCTGATTGGTAGTGATACTCTTCCAGATAATTTCTCTCCTAGTTGGTGAAGGGTGAAGGATGGCAAAATTGTTAGATACCTTAGAATCCCGTTTGGCAAGGCCCTTTATATGAAGGGCATGTGGGATTGGTGTCTTGAGATATTTGCAAAGAAAATTTAGTTATGAAAAAATAAGCTCATATCCTTTGCTGGTAGAATAATTATTGTTGGAAAAATATTGCAAGCTTATCATATTTATTATTCTTCATGTTGGCTACCCAATGCTTCTTAGTTTGGAATATTGGAAAGGATTATTAGAGGCTTTATTTGGTCTAATTTTGATGGCTCCAAGAGAATGCTCTCTATCTCTTAGAACTATTGCATTATTCCCGAGGAAGGTGGTATGGGTCTTTTGAAAATTCAGATGCAGGGTAAGGTGTTGGCAGCCAAATGGGTGGTTAGAGCATTGGAAGGAGTTGATCCTTAGCAAAGGCTCTTGAGATATAGAATTCAGAACTATATTCATGTTGATCATGTTAAGGGGGATTTTCATATTGAGGATATTGTGGGTCATCTTGTTCAATTTAAAATATGGGGTTGTATCCTTATTAAGAGGATCTAAGAGGCATGAAAGACGATTGGCTCTACGATTTATTAGGCTTATATGGAAGAGCATAGAGACTATATGATTCCATATAGATCTATTTAGTTATGGAAAGACAATGGGGTGTATACCTCGAACCTTCCTTGTCTTAGATGCAAGAGGTGGTTAAGAGGGGAATTAAGAAATGGGTAAATTTATGGGATTCAAGAGTCGTTGATTGGATTAAGTGGGAGGATCTTTGCAATAAGTTTAAGTTGAAAGCATTTGAAAGGGATGCTATTGTTCATATTCATTCTCTAATTCCATATAAATAGTAGTATAAGTTAAATGGTGGTTTGCTTGGCCCTATCTGGCGTGATTGGAGGTGGAACTTTTAGGGGAGCATCATTTCTTACAAATCCACTAAGATTTACAAAACTCTATTGCATAAGACTTCTTTGCATATCTTGTTAAATAGATGTTGGGACATTGTCTGTCTAGAGAAGAAGTAGAAGAAGAGGCTAAAGCAGGTTTGGAAATTCAAATTATCTGCTCAGCTCAAGGTTTTTCTTTGGTTTCTTATTTTCCAAGGCATTCGTTGCAAGGCAAGGTTAACAAGGTGGATGAATATCTCAGACCTCTATAGTAGTTGTGGCAGAAAAGAAACTATTAAACATATATTTTGGGATTGTAGTGTAGAAAGGAATATTTGGAAAATATTGAAGTGGACCTATTATCCTATCCTAGGTGATAGGCGGAGTTGGAAATTGGTTCTATTGGGAGATGCCTTTGGTTACCCTCATCATTTTAGGGGGTGTGGACTGTTATCAAAGCAGTGACTTTGTATACTATTTGGAAGGTGAGATGTCATTTAGTTTTTCGAGATGAAGCTATTCCTGCTTCTAGGATTGTGTCCAATGTTGTTATTGATATTTAGTTCCAATGTAGAGCCTGTAAGAGGCTTATAATCAAAGATCTCAAATACTGCTCTACTCAAGACAAGTCAGATGGTTGGATGTCCTTGAGCAAATTTTTGTAATCTGTTGCAATGTCTTGTATTTTAATTTTTTGTATTAATATAAGCAATATTTAGAAAAAAAAAAGTTTTTGATAACTAGTTTCTTTCCTTATAGTGATGTAGTGGCAAAGGTAGGGTAGATTAATTCTCAATAATACACATTTTAGTCTATGATGACAAGTTTCTATACAGATGACGAATAACTACTAAACTCAACAATCCTTCAGCCGACGATGATGACACTCTCCATTTTGACAATAAGCATGGAATCAAAATTCACCTTTATCGATGTCAATAGCTTTCTTAACAATAGGGTTTACCTGGTGAATGTCGATAATCAGCTTCGATGTTGATGACACCAACCAATCGATCAGCTCCTCGATGATGGTAGCAAGTATTCGATATCCAAATATTTAACTACTTTTTTTGCACACATATGATGATATTCTTGATGACAAAAGACTTACATTGGTGGTTCCAAACAACACTCTATAGGTTGTAGGTCAGCAACATCCTTTAGGACGTGTTCTTGTATTCGAAAAATTCCTCTCCAACTCCCTTCAATATGGTAACAAGCGATGATAGTGCTCTGACTTCTAGGCACTGATAGCACACCTTTGATAGCAATTTCCTTGTAGTAGCTTCCAAGAAGACTCTTGTATTCTCCAACTGCATCAAGTCAGTTGTAGCTAATGCACTCTTTCTAACCTATAAATACAATATGGTTATACCTCTTTTGGTTGTTGCTAGCACTTTCTTAGGCTGATAAGAGTGGGGATTCTTCCCTATCCTTAGAGAGTAGAGAGAAAGCTCACCCCCTACCAATTCATAATATGTAAATCGAATGTCCTAACTTCTTAAAAACACACAAGATCCAAGGTATGTGAATGGAATAATAATGGAATTGAAATTGTATTAAAAATTATGCTTCCATGATTGTTATGGGTTACAATTCAGCAATTTGCCTAAATTATTGTCCTTCTTAGAAACTCTACTAATTTTCTCTACCATCCTCTTTCCTCTCACAAATCCGTTCCAATTTATAAATTTAAAAAGTTAGCTAATCTTCAGATTCCACCAGACAGTTCAGATTTTGGATGATTGACCTTCTATTTCTGATGCTCCAGTTTATCTACACATGGATGCTCCTACATCATACTTACTGGGTAACATAAATATTTCATGAACATTGCTAAAATCTTCAAAGGACACTTTGTATTTGGACATCTTGAAATTTTTCATCCATGTTGTTGCATCAACTTCCTAGTTCTTCTATTTAACCAAATACTTTAAATATGTCTTTTCTCTTATCTTTCTCGCCACTTTGGAATCTATGATTACTTCAATTTCATCGTGTTCCTTATTTGGTAGTTATGCTATCCACTTCTCAATTGAAATATCAATAGTAGTATCTCCATCATCATCTCTAGGTTTATCATAGTATGGATAGAAATCGACTACATTAAATATCAACGAAATATCGATGCTCTATGGAAGCTCAATTTTATATGCATTGGGAATAAACTTCTTGGAGACCTTACAAGGCCCAATATTTTTCTAGTTGAGCTTGTTGTAAATGCCTTTGTAAAACCTTTCATTCTATAAATGCACCAAAACCAAATATCCAACCTAGAATTTCTATGTTCGATGCTTGAGGTTAGTATGTTGTTTGTATTTCATGATATTCTTTTTCAAATCAACCTTCACTTCACAATGTAAGTCTTGCATATACTCGATAAAATCCTATGCCAAAGCACTAGGTTTCTACAATTCAGTTGTGCTCCGCAACTCATCTACTCCTCAAGGACGAGTTCCATACACAATCTGGAATGAACTTTTGGTTGTGCTCTATTTACATAATTGTTATATGCAAATTCTACCTATGCCAACACATTATCCCACAACTTTGGCTTCGTACCAACTAGACATCGCAAAAATATTTCAAGACTTCTATTCACTACTTCGGTCTTTCCATCAGTTTGTGGGTGATAAGCTTAACTAAAGCTAAATTTGGTAATCAACTTCTTCCACAAGATATGCCAAAAATAATCAATAAACTTCACTTCTCTATCTAACTCAATGCTTTTTGATAAACTATGCAATTTTACAACTTCTCAAAATAACAAATCAAAAATATGGGTAACATCATATGTTTTCTTACAAGGTATGAAATGTGCCATCTTTGATAATCTTCTTACATCCATATTCATTCCTAGACAATAGCAACTTGCACAAATTTGTCCCATCATTTTTTCTACTTCAAAATGTGTAGCTAGTCCTCCATTATATTTTTCTCTTATCTGGTTCTCCCTCATGGAACTTCGTGATATGCACTACTTTCCCTTGAACAATAATTCCTCTTGGATAAAATAGTCTAACCACAAAATTCTATCTTCTATAGTAGAATTACTACATGCTACCCAAGCTTCCTTGAAGTCTACATAATCAAAATAAAGCTCCTTCATAGTATCAAAACTGAATTTAATCTACATTGTGTTCACTAATATATTTATTCTGCTTAAGGTATCAACTACTCAATTCCAATGACCACTTATGTTTTTCAAGACAAATGAATATCCTTGCAAAACCTCCACCCACTTCATATACTTTTAATTCAACATACTCTAGTTGTTAATAAACCACAAAGTATTATTATCTATGAACAAGATAAACTCTTTTGGTATCAAATAATGCCTCCACTTCTTTAGGGATTGAACAATGGAATAAAACTCTTGGTCATAGATCAAGTATTTTCTCTGTCTCATTTAGCTTAATGTTGAAATAGACAATGGATTTACCCTCTTGGCCCAAGACTCCTATCGCCTTCCCACTTGTATCACAATCCACCTAAAAGGATTTGTTGAAATTCGAAAAAGCTAGAACAAGTTGTGTTGTTATCTTCTCCTTCACGATTCAAAAATTTCTTTCTTTTATAGTTATCTATTTAAAATCATGCTTTTCTCAATTTATTGTATTTGTGATTGGAGTAAAAATTCCATTAAATTTTTTGATAAACTTCCTATAAAACTTTCTATACCATGAAAACTCCTAGCCTCAAACACACTTCTCTATGATGGTCAACTCATAATGGCCTTGAAATTCTTAGGGTCCATATGTAACCCTTCTTGGGAAATCATAAAACCCAAGCATACCAATTCTTCCTTCATAAAACTACATTTCTTCAAGTTTATTAGCAACTTCGTCTTTTAGTCTTTGCAAGATCAATATCAAATGTGTCAAATGGTATTCCTTGCTCTTACTGAATATCAAAATGTTATTCAAACAAACAACCACAAAATTTCTAAGAAATAGCTTCAAAACTTCATTCATCAACCACATAAAGGTATTGGGTGCATTTGTCAACCCAAATGACATAACTAGCAACTCATACAATCTGTCCTTTTTCTTGAATGTGGTTTTCACTCATTTTCTTCTCTAATCCATATTTTATGGTAGCCACTCTTCAAGTCGATATCGTGAAGTACTTTTCTCCATTTAAGCAATCCATAAAATCATTCATGCAAGGCAATGAAAATCTACATTTTATGTTGGAAATATATTAAATATTTTCCATCTTATTCTAGCAAGGTTAATTCTAAAAGGTATTGGACACTCTCCATGTATCCTTGTCTGGGTTTGAGGCCAGGTCAGGACCCGAGTAGGGGTTCGAGGGCAGTAGCCCCCAACAAAAGGTTTAGAGTTTCTTAAGCTATTTTAGACCATATAGGCTACTTAGGGTTAAATTTTTTAACACATGGTATTTTTTCCATGTTATTGTAAAATTTGTTCTTGTATTTAATTACACTTGCATCAGGGTTTGATGAGTGATGAGAGATGAACATTATTATATTGGATATGATTAAGTTTATACAATAACAACATATTACTGTACTAGGTTTTTCTCTGTAAGGGTTTTCTAGGTGAATATTGAGTTATGTGTGTATCTATTATCTTTATCTTTTTTCTTTTGATTTTGTATTTACTATTTTTCTAGATTTAGTTTATTGGGGCCTTTTGCTCTTCATTTGGTATCAGAGCTAGGTTTTTTAGCTTTGTTCAAGGAGTAAGGGTTTCAACCCTATGATAAATTAATTATTGAGTGGGATTCATATACGAAAGAATATGGGTGAAGGAAAATAATGAAAATCACACGCGTAGAGATTAAAAACTTTAATGGATACAATTTTGAGTTATAGAAACTTAATATGAAGGATCTATTGGTTGATAGAGATCAATGTGTTGCGGTCTCAAGAATAAAACCAACATCAATGATATATGAGGATTGGTTGATGATCGATAGGAAGACAAGGAGTTCTATCAGATTGTGCTTATATGATTTGGTATTGTTGAATATATCGACAAAGACCATGATAAAGTAATTATGGAATAAGCTAAGAACTTTGTATCAAAGTTAATGGAAAATAAACTCTTTCTTAGAAATAAGTTGTATTCACTTTAGATGAATGATGGTGAATTTGTGGCTAAACATCTGAATGCTTTTAACATTGTGGTAAGTCAATTAAACTCTATTGAAGTAAAAATGGATGAATAGGAAAAGTGTATTACTTTACTTTGTTCATTACCTAATTCATGGGATAACCTAGTTATGGCTATCTTTAATACTACTACATTAAAAGTAGAGAATATAGTAGAAACATTGCTATATGAGGAAATAAGACAAAAATATTATGAGGATTGCCATCAGAAAGATGCCTTGGTTGTAAGAGGTCATTCTCAAGGAAGAAACAAAAACCAAGAGAAAGAAAATTAAGATCTAGGGATAAATCTATTGCTCTAAAAAGAGAAAATGTTGGAAGTGTGGTAAAATAGGGCATTATAAAAGAGAGTACAAATCTAAAAATATTGATAATAGTCGATCATATGATGAAGGAACTTTTGTATAAATGAAGACCACAAACAAAGATTTAGGGGACTTATTCTTAACTATAGCATGCTCAAGTGAATGCCATGACTCATGGCTAATTAACCCAGGTGCTTCCTTTCATATGATTCCTCATAGGAGGGGTTTTATGAATATGAAAATATGAATAGAGGTGAAATATTTTTGGGAGATAATATGACTTATAAAATAATAGGTCGAGGAAGAGTCAAGTTGAGGTTAAAATATGGAAGAATTAAAACCCTTCCTAGTGTGTTGCATATTCTAGGTTTGGCAAGGAATCTGATATATGTGAGTAAGATGAATAATACAGTTGTTATTGTGGTATTCAATACGGATAACTGCAAGATGGTTCATGAAGTCTTGATGTTGGAAAGGGGAGTTCGTACAGGAACACTATTAAGACTTGAGACTAGCATTCTAAGTATTGATTGCAATATCTTCAATTATAGAGGAGAATAATACAATAGAAGCGACTCCAAGTATTCATATAGCAAAGATAATCATGGGGCATATTGGTGAGAAAGACCTTCAAACATTAAAAATGAAAGGTATGGCTAAAGGAATTTTTGATTGCCCATTAAATTTTGATTTTTGTGAGCACTGTATTTTTGGAAAGTAAACCTGAGCCAAGTTTCCTAGTAGTGCTACAAGATTTGAAGTAATTTTACATCTAGTTCATAGTGATGTGTTTAGACCTGCAAAAGCGCCATCATTAGGTAAATCTATCTATTTTGTTACATTTATAGATGACTTTTCAAGAAATACTTGGGTATATTTTTACGAAACAAATATGATGTTTTCAATAAATTTAAAGAGTTTAAGGCTCTTGTAGAAATTCAAATAGAGAAAAAGATAAATATTTTGAGAAGTGATAATGGTGGTGAGTATTGCTTTGAGCAGTTTTACAAGGACTATGGAATAGAAAGGCAACAACAATGTATACTCCACAATAGAATGGAATTACAAAATAGATGAACAAAAAATTGATGGATAAGGCCAAAAGAATGCTAATTGGTGTAGGGTTAGAAAGGAAATTCTAGGTAGAAGCTATGTTAATTGCGTTTTACCTCATCAATAGATTTCCTACCTCGACTTTGTTGGAAAAGACTCCATAAGAAGTGTGGACTATTAAGAAACTCTCGCTCAATCATATAATATTTTTTGGTTTCGATGCTTATATGTATGTCCTAAAATAAAAAAGGACTAAGCTAGACTATAAATCTGAAAAATGTATATTTGGGGGTTATAGTATTGGTGTTAAAGGATATAAGTTGTGGAACCCAAAAACATAGAAGATTGTTTACAGTTGTAATGTGATCTTTAGAGAAACAAAAGAGGTTCCAAAATAAGAAATGCAACCAAGCAAAGAACCTGAAATAGTTCAAGTAAAACTGGAACAAGAGGAAGAACTTATGGTAGAACCTAGTGCTACAAAAGAAGATGATCTACAAAGAGAGACTAAAGATAAAAAATCAAAGGAAGAAGGTGAGGAGGAAGCTGAAGATGCAAAACCTAGAACTCCAAGTCTGAGGAGATTAGATTGAGTGAGAAGACTCCCAAAAAGGTATGGTCCTTCAAATATTTGTTTTACATTTAATATATTAATTATTGATGAAAAACCCAAGACTGTAAAGGAGGCACTTCAGTCAAGTGATACTAGGTATTGGAAAAGGGCTATGGAAGAAGAAATGAATTCTCTAGATAAAAATAAGATGTGGGACTTGGTGAAATTACCCCTTGGAAGAAAATCGGTTGGTTGTGAGTATTTAAGAAGTACAATGTAGAAGGAAAGTTGAAGTACAAGGTTCGCCTGCTAGCAAAAGGATTTTCTAAAGTTGAGAGAATTGACTTTGGTGAGATTTTTTCTCTTGTAGCTAAACTAACTTCAATTAGATTTGTTGGCTATTTTTGCTACTTTTGATCTTGATATAGAACAAATGGATGTGAAGACAACATTTCTACATGGTGAACTTAATGAAGACATATATGTCACAACCATAATTCTTTAGGGCAAAAGGTAAGGAGGACTTGGTATGCAAGTTGAAAACATTTGTTTACGACTTGAAGTAATCTCCAAGAATGTGGAACCAAAAATTTGATAGGTTTGTTTTGACACTTGGGCTTGGAAAAAGCAAAGCAGATCCATGTGTGTATTTTAAAAAAGAAGGTGAAAATTTTGTTATCATTGTTTTGTATGTGGATGACATGTTAATTGGTAACAATAAGGAGATGATAAAGTTATTAAAATCTCAGTTATCTTTTGAAGTTGACATGAATTGTTTGGGTACTGCAAAATTTATTCTGGATATGGAAATAATAAGGGATCATGCAAATAAAAGTTGTGATTAAATCAAAGGAAATATGTTTATTTAATACTATAGAGGTTTAAGTTGCATGATTGTAAATGTAATGACCGAAAAAAATCCAACCAACTTGAGAGATTTTTTTTTATACTCGTTAGGGATATATATCACGCCACCTTACATAATTCATTCTATGAAGGTGTCTATTGACATGAAGACTTATGATTAAGATTTCCATCTTATCTTCGTGATGAGTCAACTTATCTCTTTTGTCTATCAAAGGGTACGCCTATCCCTACACCATACATAAGTTCATCTATGTAGGTGTACTAAGCGTAATGATATAATATTTCTATACTTCCTTTACCATACATATGTCCATATATGTAGGTAAAGCTTTAGGTGTTCGTCTCATCTAAGATATAATCCAACCAAAGAATCTATCACTTCATATGATCCATTCATTAACACTACAATCTGTTTGTTACCTTCCCACAATTATCTAAGGTTAGATTATTTAAGGAGAAGTTGTGAAACTAGGATTACCCAAAGTTTCCTTCTCAAGGGACCCCATAATCCCTTATTATTATATCTTTCTAACTTCTAATAAAAAATGTCCTCCTTTCTAACTAGGAGAAGATTCCAAGTATCACTAGCATGTGTAAACACTTCACATCTTAGTAGGATACTTCTAATCCATAAGCATACATTCTATGGATATCATTTTCCAATCATCTAATATTCATTAGACCATTCATAAATATCACCTGATGTTCCTTCCTTAAATAGGGATGTAAATAATTCTATATTTTTAAATGAGCATTAAATAACATCTACAACTTCAATAAGAAGTCACATAAAAGAAGAAATTCCTAGTTAGTTCATTTATCAAACATGATAAATTACAAAACCTTAACACCATAGATCTTTTATTAATAACAAGTAAAATATATTTTCCATTCATCTATGATTTATAAAATACAATATCAAAAGATGAAGATATTCGAAACACACACAACACATCATATATCTTGGGAAACCCTTACGGGAAAAACCCAACTTTGAAATATCCTTTTTATTGCATAAGTTTAGTTGTCTCCAATACAACTATATAAAGGAATCTCATGATTTCTTTTTTCAAAACATCAATACTAATATAATTACATAAGAACCCCATAATTCTTATGTCCTTAAAACATGAATTGTTCCTTTAATTCATATTACAAATTCAATGAGGGAACCCCATAATTCCCTTGAATGAATTCCACATTCATTCTCCTAAAGACGATCTCTTCCTTCTAATCATTTAAAGGAATAAAATATTTCTAAAAGTCCAATGTATTTATAATATCAATACTAATATAAATTCATAGGAACCCCATAAAAAGTCTATCTTTTAATAAATCAAATCCATTCTTTCATATATAAGTTTATATTTTAAACTTAATAAATCAAATCTATTCTTTCAGATATAAGTCTATCTTTTAAACTTAATAAATCAAATCTATTCTTTCAGATATTCCTTCAATAAAAAGTCTATATTTTAAACTTAATAGATCAAATATATTCTTTTAGATATAAGTTTATATTTTAAACTAAATAAATCAAATATATTCTTTTAAATATAAGTCTATCTTTTAAACTTAATAAATCAAATATATTATTTTAGATATAAGTCTATCCTTTGAACTTAATAAATCAAATCTATTCCTTCAAATAAAATTTTATCTTTTTAGGATTTGTGAAAGGGAGACAAATTTTGGACAGAATCATAGTAGCTCATGAAGTTATACATTCAACAGTTTCAAGAAAAGAGAAATAAATGATCTTAAAACTTGATATGAGTAAAGTCTATGATAGGGTTAAATGGGATTTTCTTTTTGCAATTTTAGATAAGTTTGGTTTTGGGAAGAAATGGGTTAGATGAAGTAAAGTTTGTGTCTCTACAGTTTCTAATTCAGTGTTGGTCAATGGGTTAGTGATATAATATTTTAAAGCCAAGAGAGACCTTAGACAAGGAGATCCTCTATCTCCTTATTTTTTCATTATTATGGTAAAAGTTTTGAGTAAGAACTTAAAGAAGGATTACAAATATGGACTTATAAGTGGACTTAAGGTTAGTAATAATATCGATAACATCACCCATCAATAGTTTATAGATGATACAACTCTTTTTGGAAGGGCAAGGATAAATGAGGCTAGAGCTTTGAATAATACTAGAAAATGCTATAAACTTTGACCTTTGGTAAGGGTATTTATATTCCAATTGAGATGCCAAGGAAGAAAATTTATTTATCTTAAGATCTTCAAGTATGTTTTCAATTTCAATTCCATTTATACAAACTAATATTTTTGCTACTAAAATAGTGCCTCTTCTTACTTCTATACATTTTATCATGGTATATCTTGAGTAGTTTCAACAAAGAGTCATGGTATCCTCAAGACTAAAGTAATAAATATCTCCTCCTTCCATTAGGTTCAAAGCTTCTGCACACTCTTCCAATATTACTAATAAGAAAATGACCTTCAAGGTCTGTACATTCAAACATGAATGTTTAGACTATAGAAGAGTAAACCAAAATTTCTCAATATAATCTTCTAGGGTCTTCTCTTCTTTTTGTGTCATTCAAAGGACCTCATCTCTAACTTCTGTAGATTTTCAATAGTCTTGATATTTTTGTAGAAATTTTATTTTCATAGTGTCTCATATATTGGCATTCCTTTGATTAAGCCCCATGAACTAGCATAAAGTTACATCATTGAGTGTGGATAGAAAAATCCTAAGTCTATGTGCATCTCTCTTGTAGTCATAACTCATATACAAAAAGTTAAAAGGAAAATTTTGGATCTTCTATAATCAACCCATGAAATATAGGAAGCAAAATTGATGGAATGCTCTTCATCTTGGCTTCCTCTTGAGATTCCTAGATAGAAAACTCAAGTTCACCATGGCATATGTTTCTTCTACCATATTTATTGAAATTTATGTTTTCCAAGGTGTCCAGTAAGTACCCCTTTGTGATATATTAGCTTCGAAAGGTTGATGTGGTAATCTAACTGATTGTTGAGTTATATCAAGTGGTAAATTTATTGTAATGTAACATCCTCCCAACTATTCAACTATAGAATGTTTGTATTTTATAGAAGGAACAATATCTTCAAGTATGGACTCAAGAATAGGACTGAATTTGACCATAGATCCTTAAAATAATACTATAGGATCAACAAATTGTTGAGCAAGGTGCAACGACAGTATTGTCATTGTTGTCAACACACTCAGATGGACAGGTTGATGCAGTGGATAGTTTTTCAGAGTATGTACAGTGATGTTCAATGCTTATGAGGATGTTTTTGATGTTCGGGTGAAGTTCTTACAGGTTGTTCGTGCAAATTTGTAAAAGTTGAAAAAATCGTCAGGAAGTTGTCAAAAAATTGCAAAAGTCATCACGGGCGCAGTTGGACAAGATGGATCATTTTGGAACATGCCATCATGTCAATAAATAGTCCATAATAGTATTGGAGGTGTCATCACAGTGTTTGGATTGATCGGTAACATTTTCGGTATCTTGGCGAATGATTTGGCAAGTGGTTGTACAGGCCAAAAAAGGGCAATTTTGTAAGAAGCACTACGAGCAAACCGAGAAGAATTTGATAGTGAAATTTTAATTGGAGATGGTTGTTATCTTCAAGAACATGTTTTCTAAATTTCCACCAAAACCAAGAAACGAGGTGAATGTTACAAGCATTGCAAGACTATCACAAAAATGCTCTTTTTGGAAAAAGTGTGTCAGTAGCAGTTTTTGTGGAGGTGGTACAGGTGAACCGTAAGGAGTTATACAGCGAGATTCGGAATGGATCTAGTTAGCATTTTAAAGATTATACATTTCAAATTTTAGAGAAAATAGAGATACAAGGTGAGAGTTATGACTGTTGCAAAAACGATACAAGTCACTTTTATTTCAATTTGTTCTACTTGTGCAAAATATTTCAGTTGGCCGTTTTGACCTTGTAGAGTCACCAGAGTTTTGGTTTCAGTGTTGTTACACCTTTAAGGCATCAAATAAAGCATATTTATTTTTTGGTTTGAGGTGTCACGTGGCTCTGAAGTAAGAGAACGAGTAAGGTGTCAATTCTTTGCATGTGACATGTTTGACGAAATGCCTTCTCAAAATTAAAAAAAGGAAGTTATATTGTTTTAAGAAGCTTCATTAAAGAAAATATTTTTAAAATTGAAAAGGGAAAAAGAATGCAAGTGTATGCTTTTTAAGTGACAAGGGATTTTATTGAAAAGAGGGGACTTTATTTTGTGAAGAGAGAAGTGTGTGTGGAAAAAAATAAAGAGTGAAAATCCATGATTTTTGGAGAGTGGTGAAAATCGTCACTTCAGTATTTTGGGCATAACTTTCTCATATGATATCCATTTTGGCTGAAATTTTGAGAGAAGTTCGCAGACAAAGTGTTGCACAATACCTAGAAAGAGTTTAGCAATTGGAAGAACGAGCTAAGAGAACAATCAGTGTTTTGTTTGAGAAGAGAAGATTTAAATTCTGAGTAATGCAGAGAGGGATGTTATACTGGGTAAAATAAAAAGTTTTATAGTTTGAGAGTATAGACCATAGAGGGTTCTGGTTACAGTGAAGACATTCATATATATCATTTTATTATCAATATCAAAATCAAGTGGGTGCTTGGTAGAGGGGTTGGTGCTCCTTTCTGTTGGTGCGGATAAATCAGGGGTTGATGCTCCTTTCTATTGGTGCAGATAAATCAGGGGTTGGTGCTCCTTCCAATGGGTGCTGGTAAATTGATTGTAGAGTTGGTGCTTTGCAAAGGCTGGATTTGTATGGGAGTCCAAATAATCATTTGCGGGGATGTAGCCAAATCGGTGAACCTCGGTACATCTTGTGTTGTGTGATGTTCTCTTGTTATATTTGTTTTATTTGGTTTTATGTTTTCATTGGTTTGGCTTTGAGTGTTGAAGATTTAAGTTTTAAAGAGCTACACTGATTCACCCCCTCCTCTCAGTGTCATTGTGAGACTAACACAAATCCCATAGTCTAGTCTATAGCTCTCCAAAACGTTATGACTTCTCATTATTTTTCTTCTTATAATTAGGTCATCCATATGAGATGGGTACCTTTCTAGCTCTTCATATTACACCAATTCTTGTGTTATTTAGCAAATGTATTCTTTTTTCATCCTTGGATCAAGACATACAATGCACATGGATTAGGGTGCAACTACAAAAATAAAAAGAAACATATTACAAAGAATCACTTGGGTTGAATGTCAATCTTCAATCCAACCTATCTCTATAGTTTATAGAAAGGAAAAAAACTCTAAAAGGACTATAATTTTAGCACCTCCCCAACAAAAGTGCCAAAAGTGATGAGCACTAAGTATGTCAATCTATATAGGTGCACTTCTAAGACACAACATTGTATATACATTACAAAGATAATAGAGACCCTACCCTATATGTTCCCATGAATTGACTCTAGCTCTTACTAAGGGTTGATAACATAATTGCTCATTCCAAGAACTCCACAAGAAGGAATAAATTATACATATATAATTCAAATCTATGAAAACTATAGAATATAAAGTTTGAACTAGAAATAAACTAAATAAGAAAAATTAATGTAGACACCATGCATTTACTTACAAAAGTAGAAAATAACACACTTAAAATATAATGTTCATGGGATTTCTTGCAAACCATGCTCTTGTAGTGATCCCTTTCTCTGAAAGTAGGCACAATCGCATAGTGAGAAAAAAATTAAATGTCCAAAATGAAAGTACATAATAGGAATTTTGTTTGATACTCTACTACTAAGTGATGCTAAATATTGGATCGTTTATTTTATTTCTCTAGATACTACTTTTTTTAACCTACATTGAACTGTATACAATAATTTAAAAGAGACCATGTAGCTGCTCTAAATTGATTGACAACTCTTCAATGATACGGTTAAAACTACAATAATTAAAATTAATTACAAAGAAGAAACAATGTAATAGAACTACAATTTTGGGATTCATGTAATTGGAGAATTGATACTATAACTTTACATAAATAGAATAGTTTGTAAAGGAACTAGAAAGATATATCAGATTGAGTTTCAATTGACACAATAATATGATTTAAAAAAAAAACATATAATTTTTTTTTGGTTGGACATACTTTAACAACAAAAAAACACAGCTAGGAGCACAACGAGACCACCCTCCCCATGATTTAAACTTGAGTATATACAATATAAGTCCAAAAATTTATTTTCAACACCATATTACAACCTCCCAAAGAAAGACAAACATGTCAATCTTGTGGTTATAGTCACCCATCGTCACCTTCACATTTCTATGTTTTCCCTTACAAGGTAGGACTCCTCTATTGGCTATCATGATTTCAAAATAATTGCATGAGTGTATATAGCATTCTAGTCTTTTGGACACCTAAGGATAAATAAAATTTTGTACTTCTTGAATCGATAAGGATTATGAGACATTGACCCTTGATTTGCCCAACTACCTTGATGGTTTGGGGGGTAGAAATTCCTGCTAAAGCATTCACAAAAATTTATAGAAATTGGTCCTATCTCAATTCAACTTCTCTAAGTTGATATTTTGCTTTATTGTCATCCTCTTTGTCATGATATTTTTGAGTGGAGAGTTTGCCCATATGGAATTAATACAATTTCTATTGCATGCACTTGTGGCCGAGGAAGTATTTATCATCACATTTGTAGCATAGGTTTTGTGTCAGGGGTTGACATCGGTATAGATGGAGGTGATGGTTAAGCTTGCGGGACTCAACTTTAAGCAATAAATTTATCCTCTGTAAATATGGCTAAACCTACTACTTGCATCATGAATTGTGGTTTGAATATTTTAACCTCAACTTTAATTTATTTCAACCCACTAATAAAACTACTTTAAAAAAAATCTTCATTCAAGCCTGTTGTATGGTTAGCCAATTTTTTAAAATGAGTTTGATATCCATGAACTGTTGAGGTCTATTTCAATTTCATGAGGGTTCCTGTGAAATCCTTATACTTATTAGGGTCAAAAAAACCAAATAATTACTTCTCAAATTCATCCCAAGAGAGATCTGAATGTGTATTCCTCAACTATTGGTACCATTGAAGTGTGTCGGTTTTAAAATTGAAGGATGCTATTAGGGAACATCATGAAGATTAAAATACTAGTATGCCCAATATATCCAATCATCAAGGTCCTTTCCATCAAATTTTGGAAAGTCTAAACTGGGTATTTTATATAAGTTGGTTGTATGCTTGAGTCACACCTATTAAATGAGTGTCAAAGTAATTTAATCTATTATGAAATGTGTCTTTTAGCTTGTGTTGTTGTTGTAACATAAAATTCACATTGTCATTTAGTGTCTTTATGTCAACATGTAATTGTACCCTTATTTGACTCTTCTTACTTTGCATTTGGCTCATTTGTTCACCTAGTTGCTCTATATGGGCTCATTTGGTCGTGTTTAGGGTATTTGGGATTTCTAAATACATTTATAGGTGACATAATAAAATTATCAGCTCGAAAAGATGATTGAAATGGGAGTATACTCGAAAATAATAATTTTTGACCTAAAAAAAAACTTATGGGTATAATATACTCAAATGATCAACTTAAAGAAAAGATTACAATGTACTTTATCTTAATATAATATTTTTTTGGACCTCCAAAATTTTTAGTAGATTATTACCAACTAAATATTCCAACAACCCGTTAGGATGTTTTTTACACTCTTATAGCGTTATGCTAGTTTTTATTGGTGTCTTTCCACATTAATCCTCCACCACCTAGCAACTACCAACTCTAACAAGTGCCCTTGCTTGTTACTAATCCTACACCACTTAGCAACTACCAACTCTAACATGTGCCCTTGCTTGTTACTATACCTGACTATTACCACTGATCAAAATACATTATAAGACTAACAATTGCCTACAATTGCCTATTTTAATGATTGTTATTGACTATTATTTAGCATCAATCTGTGATGGAAGTTGTCTTCTCACTATGCTCAACGACTTATCCTCTACAACGCCTCGAAAAGCAAGTGCTGAGGAACGCGGGCTGAATTGTGTGGACATTAATACAAACTTTCCAAGTGCCTGTCGCAAACGCATCCGACCGTGATACCCCACGCCATGGAGCACGAAACCTGCCTCTCATTGGGCTGATCGACCTCCATTGGAGTTTCTGTTTCAAAACGTGAATTTCATCTTCATGCTATGGTTTTTGCCCTAATATCAAATTAATCATAACAACCCTTCTCTCAAACTACTCAGTCCTCACAGCAGCCTCTGCTTTCACGCCTTGATTTCTACAACAAGGTCTGGAAAATGGAGGAATCGCCTTTTGAACAAGGGAAGATTGCGGGGCAAAGAGTTATTGACGAAAATGGGCTGGTCTTTCCCATGGTTCTCCTCCCCCATCACAACCAACACATTAACACCGTCGAATCCTTTGTCCAAACCATTCGAGAGAGCAGAGAGTGGATCGACCACCGGCTGAAAGAGGTGGGAGCTTTTGATCTTCAGAGGATTTCCCCTCAAAACTGCATCCGACTTCAATGCTGTTATGGAGGCATTTGGGTGGGAAGAGCTCAAATATGCGGGCTTTGCTTGTAGAACGAGGATCGAAAGAAGAGTTTACACGGCAAACGAATCTCCTCTGCATAAACCGATTCCATTCCATCACGAAATTGCGCAGACCGCAATTCTATTGAGCCATAAGATTACGGAGAGAATGGAGCAGAAATTTCCAGAACTGGTTAAAAATTTGGAAAAAGAAGGGCTGTTTAATCATACCAGACTTCCCCCGAAAGATAATTCCCAAGCCTACGTAGCGGACTGGCAAACCCTTTTCGGAACGGAGGATAAAGAGGAAGCGGAAAAGAGGCAAGCGACGAATTCAACATTCCCCTGCATGAAAAGTTAAAAGGTTACTTATTTCAGATTTTATTTGGCGTTCCAAATTCTGGTTATGATTGTGATTTGGTTTGCAGGGCTACAAATTATGGGATCAAGTCCAAGGTGAGTTGGGAAGGGAACACAATGTTAATTCAGAGGGGGCCTATCGTGCCAATAAGAGAAGTGGAGGGGAAGAAGAAATGCAAAGCCTGGTTCAATCTGTTAAGACATCAAGAGATACCCAGTACGCTGCTGGGAGACGGATCAGTTGTTCCTCGAGAGGCCATCGAATCGTGCATTGAAATGATGGAGGACGAGGCCGTCGACGTCAAATGGGAAGTTGGAGATGTGGTTGTGATTGACAATCGCTTTGTACAGCACGCAAGAAGACCCTCCAAACCACCCAGAAGAGTACTGGCTGCCTTCTGCAAGTAGCACAATCAAATTCCACTCCTCTGCTACCCTGCTATTCCTTATGTATATATTGTTTTTAAATAAATAGGAGTTATGCACTTGTGAACATTAATTTTATGTATATATTATTTTTAAATAAATAGGAGTTATGCACTTGTGAACATTAATAAAGCTTCAAAGCCAGAGAATCCTATGAGGGCTATTGGATTTTCAAGGAGCATGTCTTTTGTAAAGGTAGTTGTTTGATTTCAAGTTTCTGAGTATAGGTTTGTTGGGAACAGTCCCTTTAATTTGAACCTTGCACAAGCAGTTACGAGAAATAACTAAGTTACTAAAAATAATGTGAATGTAATCATCTCTTTATATATCCCAAAAATATATATATATTTAAACTTTTTATATTTATTAGTTTTTTTATGTTAATTAAATTATATTTAATTTTTTTATTAAAATTATTATTATTTATTTTTATTTGGTAGTGTGAGAAACCCTACGATCAAAGTACAAGGCTCTCCCAACCTGAACCGAAAGCTATGCTTATTAATAGGGAATTTAACACACACCTACCCTCTCACACACTCGCCCACTTTGCGGCGAACCTTAGACCTCCCAAAAAGAACCAAAGCATTGCACTGTCTCCTATTAAAATTATTTTTTTTTAATTTTTTTTAAGTTTATATGGTCTTAAAATTATGTTATCTCATGATATAATTTTATTTAATACATAGAATATTATTTAATAGTTATGAGTTTTATGGAAATCAAAGATAAAAATTGTGATTTGTTAAATTGATTGTTATCTATTTTTTTTATAAGTACGATGGTAATTTCAAAATACTATCTTTAGAAATAGTTTATCAAGATAAAAAATAATGTTATGTTAAATTAATTTTTAAATTTATTTTTGTTGATAGTAAAATAATTATTTGTAAAGTATAGCTCACCCTATACATATACATCTGTCGTAGGGGTTTCTCACAATAACCAAACAAAAAAAAAAAAAAATTATTTGTAAATATTTTTAGTTGGAATATATTTTCATTATTTTTTAATAGAAATTTTGATCTATGAAAGAAGTGTTTTAGTCTTTATTTCAAAAATTCTTTCCTTTGATAACTTTTCCTAAAATTTTATAGGAGACATCACTAAAACTAATTATGATGAACCCAATTTCTATGTATTTCAATTTTACCATGGATAGACACAAATTCTTCGTGTTAACTTTATTGTCACAAATCCAATAACAAAGAGGATATCACCTCTTTTTATACACTTGAGACTTCCTATGATGTCCATCGTGTCTATTTTTTATTTTTTTGCAAGAGAGGCAATAATATGATTTTAAATTTTATTCTAATTTTAATATTTGTTTTTAAAAAAATTATTCTTCCTTTCAATTCATAGATTTCAACAAATAATGTCAAGACCAGTCCTCCATAGAATGCATAACTGATCAAAAAAATTGGATAGGGTTTATGAGGGGGGAAGAGAGGGCATAGGGATATTAGGGTTTTTGGGGTTATGCAGGCAGAGAACAAGAGATGGCAATGTGTTCTAGTAGTGGTAGCAGATATCGTCCTCATAAGAAGCAAGTTAGCTTCTGGTTTTGAAAGATGATCGATTCAAAATAATATGGGGGCTTCGTCCCTCCCCTCTATAGATGGAACGATCAATTCTTAGCAACTATATAAGCATGTTTGATCAATCACATTTTACCATCTCATTGAACTTGCATTGTTAGTAGCACACATATTTTGAAGTGAATAAGATAATGACAAGTGGTGTAAGGTGGTTTGTTGGTCAATACACAATAATAAATCTTCTAGCCATTATTTGTCAAAGGTACCAAAAATATTTTTATTTTTTTCAAATGTTCTAGGGCAAAGTTTTGCTATTTTGTGGCAAAACTTTTTGGAGGCCATAAGTTTTGCATACAAAGATGTATTGAACCTTTTTTTAATTGCATAGGTTTCTGACCTCTTTGCATTGGCAATATTAATTTTAGTCACAACTACTTATAGATTTTTTACTTTTAGTAGAAAAGTCATGGATCATCATGTATCTCTTTCAAGTGGTGCAAACTACACTACTTAGAAAATTAAGACTGAAGCTCTACTTCAAAGCAAGGGTTTGCTCAAGTATTTGAATGAGGAGTCTAAAGAAACTAATTTTGAGGAGATAAAGTAGTTTTATGGTGATAAGAAGGATGAGTCCCATGTTGTGATAGTTCTCCACGTGGACAATGTGTATGACACCCATGTAAGCAACATCATTGATCCCAAGGTCTTGCTTGAGAAGTTTTAGATACTGTGTGATTGGATTGAATTCACAGAGATACATAAGTTAGAATTTGAGCTTGCAACCTTATCCATGGATTCATTTGATGTCTTAGATGAGTACATTAGTCAATTCTAAAAATTGCAAGAGGATATACAAACTACAAGAGGCCTGCCTAGGGAAATAAGGGAAGGACAAGAAGCATTGGAGAAAGAGAGGAACATAGAACTGCATAATATTATGTTTAACAATATATTAGAAACATATGAGATAGTTCTATGGTCTTTGAGATGTTGCATGTATACTTTCTAATTTTCTAACCCTCTTATTGATGAGATATTTAAGTTTTTCTTACATCATCAAACTAGGAGAAATAGATGTAAGGGCAATTCTATTTTTAATTAGGCACATCCAAAGGAAGTTGTGGTAAAAAATCAAAATGATAAGGTGGTCAAAGAGAATGATAATAAATCTAATAAGTATTTAAAGAAACATATTTGTAATTTTTGCAATAAATAATAGAAGAGATAATTTTGTAGGATACAGTTCAAGAGGTTAGAGGAGGTACTAAAAAAGAGAGGTGCTAATTTTACTCTCTTCTATAGAGAAAGTGAAGAAGTCTTAGAAGGAGAAACATCATAGGTTCATGTTGTAGCCATTATGTATATTGAACATCCACCTCTTTGGATGAGTGGATAGCTAATTTAAAATCAACTAGACATATGAAAAAGCACAAGCATTTGCTTCAAGGCTATTAAAAAGGACACGCAAGAGAATATGTGATTGGGGATGACTCTTCATTATAGGTGGATGAAAGTAAAAATATCATGGTTGGATCTTTGGAATTGGATGAGGTACTTAATATTCCTTAAGTAGATCCTAATCTTTTGTATATTTATTGCATTCCTCACACAAACAAAAAGGTAGAATTTTGGACTAATAGGTGGGTGATTAAGAAAATAGAAAATGGATTTAGGACTATTGCTTTTTTATATTTTGATGAATATGATCATAGGTATAAGTTGGGTGAAAGACCCACCTTTTCTTCTTCGCCATATAACAAGAAAAATTATGTTGAAATGTTAGCTTGTGTTTATGATGAGAGTCAAAAGTGGCATCATAGACTTGGACATATCATTCATAATTTCTTGAGGTACATAAGTTAGTATGATGTGGCCATTGGGATTCCATGTATATCCTATCTTCTAAAGTGGTGTTTATGAGGGATGCAATTTTAGAAAGCATCATAGGGTATCCTTTCTAAGAGTTGTTAGAAGAGAATCACACCCTTTGGAGATCATTTATAGTGATATTTATGGGTGTATAAGCACACCTTCTCTTTCAAGACATTGGTACATTCTTATTTTCATTGATGAATTTTCTAGATATATGTGGATATATATTGTTTGTACCAAGGATGAAGTATTTGAGAGGTTCAAAGTATTCAAGGTGTTTGTTGAAAATCAATTAGACAGGAGGATCAAGTGTCTTAGAATAGATAGGGGTGATAAGTATGTTAGTCATGCATTCCATGACTTCTTGGTCACTCATGGGATAACATATGAAAGGACTGATCATTACTCTTGAATAGAATTGTGTAGTTGAAAGAAAAAATAGTGTAATCATGGAAATGACTTGTTGCATGATTTATGCCAAGGGGCTAGATCACAAGCTTTAGCGTAAAGAAATCATTTATGCAAGGTATATCATCAACAAAGTTCCTACAAGGGTTGTTCAATGAATGATGCCTTTTGAGAAGTTAATAGGAGGTAAGCCAAATGTGTCTATGTTTTGAATATTTGGATCTTTAGCATGGGCTCATATACTCAAGGGTCTTCAAAAAAAGGAGGCATCCAAGAGCCATAAGTGTATATTTATGGGATATTTTGATGTCTCAAAGGTATATCATATCTATGATCCTTACAAGCATGAGGTGGCGATTGGGAGAGATGTTAGCTTTGATGAGATGCTTCCAAGTATTCCTTCCACTCCTAATTTTATAGATTTTGATTCTCTTGATACTTTACCTATTTTAGCTCCAATAGGTTCTTTTAATACCTTGATTAATTCTCCTATTAGTAGAGCATCTTCATCTTCTAGTGGTTATTCAATGCCTATCGATTTGACTCCACCACAAAGTTTCTTAGAAAATTTCTTCTTTCCCTAGAGTAGGATAGAATGAACAAGATGGTTTAGTTTAGAATATTCTAGTTGTGCATAATAAGGTGAGTAGTGTTAAGTTAGATTCTTCTACTTTAGTTTTTAATGTTGGGGTGGTGCAGGATACTAGTGCTTATTTTGAATGTCCTATCCTAAAGTGGGTTAAGATGCTTATGAAGGATACACACCCATTCTATTCCTTGAGAGGCATCAAGAGGCTCCTTCCTAATCCTTGTAACACATTATCAGAATCCTATCACCTAATCCCAATCTAAGAGAGCCTAAATGGAAATATTACATGGTAGCAGAATATGATGCATTGATAAAAAATAGAACATTAGGAGTTGGTTCTTCTTACGATAGAGAAGAATATTGTGGGGTGTAAGTGGGTCTACAAGATCAAGTACATAATGGATGGTCAAATTGAAAAGCATAAGGTATACCTTGTTTCCAAGGGTTTCTATTAGTATGACAGAGTGGACTACTCTGAGATATTTACACCTATAGCCAAGATGGACTCTATGAGAATGATTCTTTCTATTGTAGCTTCCTATGGCTTGAAGGCACATTAAACAAATATGAAGCCATGGAGAACTTCAGGAAAATATTTACATATAGTAGTGATCTAGATTTGAGCTAGAGGGCTCTACTCCATTGGTATATCACTTGTCTAAATTTTTGTATGGTCTTAAGTAGGATCCTTGGCTTGGTATGAGGAAATCCATTATTTCTTCATCAATTATCATAGGTAGATCCACCAAAAATTAGATCACAACTTTGTTCCACCTTTGAGATGATAGATATGGATCTCTTGCACTATTTTTTGGGAATCTAGATTGATTAGTCAGATTATGGTATTATCATTTCTCAACCTAAATATGCTTTGGATCTTCAAAATTTCAATATGGAGGAGTGCAAATTTGCTAGGATATAATTTTCCATAGGTTTGAAGTTACATGTTGATTGCACTATACCTTTGATTTATGCTACTCTATCTTGATCTCTTGTAGGAGGTCTTCTTTATCTCACTCACATTAGACCAGATATAGCCTTTTTTGTTAGCAACTATTCCAAGTACATGTAGGCTCCTTGGGAGAGTCATTAGACAATAGCCAAGCGTTATGTATTATGTTGGTATCCTTTGGTATTGACAAGTTTTTTAGATGCTAATTGGGTAGGATATTTGGATGAGTGGTAGTCAACCATAGGCTTCATGTTCTACTTAGGATCTAGCCTAATTTCATGGTGTTCCAAATCCCAATCCACCATTCCTCAGTCCTCTACAAAGGCTAAGTGTTATGTTTTCAAATAAGTGGCCAAATATCTTAGATGGATGTTGATGATTTTAGAGGAAATTAGCATTCCTAAAGGCTCTCTAGTTCATCTTTTCCATGAAAACTAGAGTACTATCTAGCTTATTTGTAATCATGTATTTCATTAGCAGAAAAATCATATTGATATATGGATGCATTTTGTGTGATGGATTCATACTCGTGGGATGTTAGATACAATATTTGTTTCTTCATCTAAGTAAGTAGCAGATATTTTTACCAAAATCATGCCTGAGATCACCTTTCTACGCATGTGGGAGCTTCTTAGAGTGGAAGAGTATCCCTTAAGGGGTATCCAACATAAGGGTCTCTCTTTATATACCTCATTTAGCTTAAGGGGATTTTGAATTATGTGGTGTTTAAGCTTATATTGAGGCCACAATTAGCTTTTTGTTATGTTTTACCTTTGGTCCTATGTAAACCTTAAAAAAAGGTATATTTTATAATTTTTAATATTTTATTCTTGAGGGCTAGTCTCATAAACTTGACCTAAAGGAAAAATGTAATTGGGTATAAATAACCCCTCTCAGTGATCATTTATTTATCAGTTGAGGGTAATTTTGATTCTCTTTAAGATATTTTATTCTTTATGGACATCTCATCATAAATTATAGTTTTTCTTTATGTTGTGTATATCTTTTGACAAGCATTACTAGGTAATATTTAATTCCATTCATTTTTGAAAACTACAATGAAATCTCACAATTAAACCAACAAAATATAGTTATCAAAACTTGATGATTAAACTTAAAAACCTATTAGATAATTTATAATAACTTAATATAGATAATTAAAATTTAATTGATTTTAAATTATCTTTTATCTATTATATTATCAATGGTACCAAAAATGTACCAAGGATTACATAAGGTGTAATATTGGAAGGAAAAATATTTATATAATGTTTAGAAATAACATGTCAAAAAATATATGAAATCTAATTTAGTCTTTGCGAAAGGGGTGTAAACCCTAAGTGCAGTCAAGCGATGGAACAAAGCGACAAATTTGGCTACATTCTTCACAAAAGGGGTGAAAAACCTAGGTGTAGTCAAGCATTGAAGAAAAGGGTTGTTTGTAGACCGTCTCTTTAGTTTGTGAGAAAGCCTCTTTGGTCAAAAGAAATATCTCTCAAGGATATTTGGGTTCGTAGGTGGATGAACCTCTACCCTCTATTAGGATTTCAGAGGATGAATTTGGGTTGGATCTAATTGATCATGAAGCCTGAATAATTATTTATAAAATCAAGAGTAAAAGACCAGGCCTAGAGTAGCTCAAAGGATACATTAAAAATTGGTGGACTAGTACATAACTCCAAGTAACTTTCCTACCTAAAAAATTATTTTTTGTTTCCTTTTCTAATTTAGAGGATAGAGAGGGTAATGGATTATGGATATAATTGGTTTTTTGGACAAAGGGGTGTCTATATAATATCTTGGAATTCTAGTTTCAACCCCTTTATAGAATAATTTAATAGCCTCCCAGTATGGGTGAATCTTTATGCTCTCCTTGTGGAGTTTTGGGGAGAGAAAATATTTACCAAAATCATAAATGCCATTGGTGCATTCCAATATATGGATGCCCAAACAAAGGAAAATTTATCCAATAAAATTAGTATGAGTAAAGGAAGATTGGTTGTTTGGATGGATGTTTTAGTTCTTGGACCTCAGTCCATTACTATCTCCTCAAGCAAAGGGGAATGGATCATCCAAAATATTGAATATGAAAACTTCTCCCTAAGATATTATGGTTGTGAGAAATATGATCATCTAAAGAAGAGATGCCTGATAATCCAATCATGCTTTGATTCCCCCTTGTTGGAGGAGAAGGTCCTTCATGCAAATGATTTAAAACCTTCAAATATACCAATTCAAAATAAAGAAGCCCATCTTCCAAATGCACTAATTGTCTAGCAATAATCATGCAAGCAATAGAAGACTCAACCCCAAAAGAAGAATTTGAAGCAGATCATTGATAAAAGCCAAATGGTTACTAAAGACCATCTAGATGGTTTCATCTAAAATATTAGCACCTCAAATGGTATTCTTAAAGCTAATTATGAAACAATTGATGATAAACAATTTTATAAAAATGAAGATCCTACAAAATGTGTTACAACTAGGTATTACCTCAGGAGCTTGAAGAATGCATTCTCATATCTTGACACTATAAAGGAGGAAGAACCTCTTCTATAGAAAAATAATAATAGAATTGATTTATTCTTTGATGGATGACTATTATGTTTGTTTTCCTTATATCTATTGGAGTTATGTATCATGTAAGGGTTGTTCTTGTTAGTTTCTTAAAAAAGAGAGTTGATTATGGAAACTTGACTTTAAAAGGAAAATGAGAATATTTTTGATAGAAAGGTAAAGATGGGTATGCTTTAATTAATATGTTAGAAATATAATGAGAGCAATGTAACATTTTGTTTTTGTAATGGGAGTGGCCCCCAATAGAAGCCACACATAGCTTATTAAAAAAATAATTCAAATAAATATTTTCAATTTTTGATAACATATGATCACATAAAATAAAAATTGTTTAATGCTTATGTAATGTGGCTTCACATCAACATAGAATTCAAATGACATAACTTTTAAATAGCGTTAATTATTTTTAAAGAATAATTAATAGAATAATGGTGTATTTTCATAAGTTATCTTATCTCATAATTTATCAAAAATATTTAGTTTGTAATGAAATATTTGGTGAATTAGATCACTTGTAGCTTCACCATGGTAGGAAGTTTCATGAAAAATTTGGTGTAGAAGACCAAATGTAAGCATAGGTTTTGTAGGAAGCTTTGCTAATTAATAGGAAAAACTCAATAAATAGATTTTTGTCTTGCATTTTTATCTTCTTTTTCCTTTTTTTGTAATTATTATTTGAGAATAAAAAATTGCAAAGGTGAGAAATTGCTTATGGGCCATATATGGAGATGAAAGTACTAAATTTAGATTAGTGGAAAAGGTGAAGATAAAAAGCTTTAAGAAAATGTAAGTGCATATTATGAACATACAAAAGTAACAATACCTTATTATGTCAATATCCACTAGTTTAGTGGTTATCAACTCCTTATCTAGATGCAGAATATTCACCATGGTCAACTTCAATTTTAATAGAATGATTGTTATGACCTAACCTACTTTTTCAATTAAGGAACACATATCACTTTGCATGTAAAAATCAATGAAATAAAATTATTGCATCCAACAAGTGGAAACCATATAGTCACCTAAAGCTAATCATACAAAATAAGATTTTTTTATCTGTTGTAGCTTTTTATTTGTGAAGTTAGTGTAGCTAATCATAGATAATGAGAAAATCCACCATAAAAAATATTCTAGCATGGGATTTAATCAATAAGCTTCTCAAATGAGGGTTTGGATGGTGATGGAGTGATGGAGAAAGAGCAACGGGTTCATCCATAGTGTATCAATGCTTCAAACCCTTACCATAAGTGCATTGAATATTATTTTTGGAAAATCATTGAAGCTAAAAAACATCGAGAGAAAGGAGACATAGGAAGAGTAGGAAAGGTGATAGGTGAGGGTTCTATTTTGGTAGAATCACCTAAGAATGTAACCGTTTGGTTCTAGGAGCAATAGATCTGAATTTGACAAAATAGAAAGGTCAAAGGGAGATGCTTCTTGGGCATAAGTTTTGAAGAGAGGTCAAAATTTGTAAGAAGAAGGATTTATTTTGTCTCCATATCAGGATGAAAAGGGTTTTACTCTTTAGACCCCAAAATTTTTGGCTAACAAATTGATTCAAAAAGGAAGAAAAGTTGGTCGAGAAATTTTTAGGCAATAGACCGAATTTAGATACAATATGGAAGTAGGTTCAGGGTAAATGGAAACTTCTAGGGTAGGAAGCAGTGGTGGCTTTGCCTAATAATTTTTTGTTGTTTAACTTTACAAATTCAAAGGATATGGAAAATGTTTTGTTGACGGCCCATGGGTTTTTGGGAGGAGAGGCTTATTTTTACAAAAATGGATCCTAAGTGTTTAATCCAACCATAGCCACTCTTGATGCCCTTATAGGTGAGTCTACCAAGGATTCCAATGGATTTTTGGGATGATAGTATTATTTTTGGGATCGTTAAAGTGATTGGATTTTTTTTTTTGATTTAGCTACTAAATCTCGGATAAAAATGATAGTGGCCCATTTTTGTGTAAATATGGTTGAACCACTGCCTAAATCTATTAGGTTAGTTTTAGATTACAAGAAATGAAAATATAATATTTAGTATGAAAATCCCATTTTCTTGTGTAACCTTTGCAAAAGGGTAGGGCATATTTGGAAAACATGCCTTGAAAATCCTAAGGAGAATGTTGTGAATAATAGAACTGGACAACCTTTGAGGATTTAGAGAAATAGGGAGACTAAGCAAGAAGAAGTTTTGGGGTAGAAAGAAATTAGTGAAAGTAGTAAGGGTCCATCTTCAAATAGCTTTGAGGTTCTTGCTATCCTTTATGGGGATGGCATTGTTGGAGGGGAAGAATTTGTTCCAAAAACTCAACCTGTAGATATTAATGAATTGGTGATTGAGGCTTTGATTGAAAAGGAAAATAATTCTTCTTTGCATGTAGAAGATAATATTGAGAAAGAGCCACACTCTCCAACAGGACTAAAGGAAAGGAGCATAGAAACAAGAATTTTGGGAGAAGCCACTCCTTACAGAATGTGACATTGATTGGCTATGGGAAAAAAAAATACAAATATTAATATTATTTAGAACATGCTGGGGGATGAAGAAGGTGGAGAAGAATGGACTTCTACTAGTGAATTAAAGTTGGAAAATGAGAAAAATATTATCCAAAAAAAAATACAAATATTAATATTATTTAGAACATGCTGGGGGATGAAGAAGGTGGAGAAGAATGGACTTCTACTAGTGAATTAAAGTTGGAAAATGAGAAAAATATTATCCAAAAAAAAATTCTTAGAAGTAGAAGGAAATATAAGAAGGTTGATTTGGGAATTTTAGTTTCTTGAGGAAGGCTCAATCTCCAAGAATTGAGAACCAGAGTCATTGCTAAGGATGTAGTTGATGGGAAGCAAAACATTTTGTCTTTGGGAAGAGGAAAACTTCCTCAAATTGATATAAAATAAAATATCTATCCTAGAATATTCGAGAAGGCAAAGAATTCAATTTGGAAAATAGCTCAAGTGGAAATGGTTCTTTTTGATGGTGCATCTGGGGTTTTATGGACTTTATGGAATCCGAAGCGGCTAAAGGGATAATGTTTGCAGTTTATTTCCATTTTGTTCACATGTAAGTATATTATGTTTTCTAGGGTTATGACTAATGTTTATGCTCCAAACTCGTTAGTGGGTAGAATAAGAGTTTGAGATATTTTGAGGTAGTTTCATAGTTTTTGAATTGGCCTTGGGTGGTGTTGAGTGGTATTTTCACCCAATTGTGAAAGTACACTCTCCCTTAGGGTTTGGGTTCCAAATCCCCTCTTGTAAAGAAGTTAAACAAACAACTTCTCCAAGGTCTCCGCTATATTAGCATTTGCATGTGTATTAATAATATCAAATAAAGATATTCAATTTAAATGCTTGGAACACGTTAGTGATTGTAAGTAACTGTAAACAAAGGGGCAATGTTGGTTTATTTTACCATGAAACTTTAGTGATTGTTCATTGAACCAAAATAAAGCAAATGTGAGTTGGCCCTCATATGACCACAATGTAGTGCCATAATTCCTTTTATCTTGAGGGTTTTAAAATAGATTTTATCTTGTTTATTAAGTCCAAATATGGCTTCTTATCATGAAGATGAAGATAGCTTTCAATATGATAGATAAACTATCCCTCTTTGGTGAAATTGGTTTTCACAAAGAAGCAATAATTTATGGCCTTAAAGTAAGGGCTTTAAATGTCACCTTAACTTATCCCTCTTAAATGAAATCAAATTTTCATCAAGATGAACCATTAAGTGCTTTGAAGAAAATACCTTCAATGTAATGCTCAAATTACCCCTCTTTCGTAAAATTAGAATTTTATGAAGAGGATAATTTTAGGCTCAAAATGGAAATTTGTGAAAATGCCATAAAACATAACTCCATCAATGAAATTGGAATTTTCATGAAGGGAATGCAATCATAGGCTCATGAGCGTAAAACAAAACTGAAAAAATGAAATTTGACCTTAAAATGGAAATTTTCTATTTTCGGATTTTTTAAAATCTGCAGTAAAACAGCAACTTCGATGAATTTTAAAAAATACTAAAAAAATCCGAAAATGAAATTTCAAAGTGCGTATTGGAAGTCTGAAGTCTAACCTACGCAATGGTAAAGTTATTTTTGGATTTTGAAATTTTTTTAATGTTTATTTTAATGCCTGAAAATTAAAAAAAAAATTAAAATTTCAGGAAAAATAAAATGCAGAAAAATGAAAATGAAATGCAGAAAATGGAACACAAGATACATTCAGTTTGATGTTATCCTATTCCGGAAAAACCAAAGATGTGAGGTTTCCATGCATGCAACCTAACCTATTGGACTTGCAAAACAAGCACAATCCCCATAGACTAAGTGCTGGTTCCTAGGGTTTAAAATAAATTTCAGGTTCAAGCATTCATATGAAGCAACCAAGCAAACTTGCATTAACTCCATCTACAAACTCGAAATCTGAAAAAAGAAAAAAAAATAGACATTAAATCCATAGCATGCAAAGAGAATCTCCTTCTTTCTTGCCCACAAGATGCAAATTTTTGAAAACTCCTGCATTAAAAATGTGTCATTTTAAAATAGCAGAATTTCTGGTTTTCCCAAACCAATCTATGGAAGAAAAACAACCCCAAACAAGCCCAAAATAGCCCTCTTGCCTTCAAATCTGCAGCTTTGTTTGCAGCAGTTTCCAACCCATTCTCTATGTTTCAATGACAGATTTAACATTGCTCCAAAACCTTTCGTTTCATTTTCCCGTCTCTTCTATGTTTTGGTTGTTCGTTCCCCTCCTTTTTATCTGGTATTCTACAATATTTCATAGTTGGCCTCTAATAGTTTTCTTCCTCTTATATTTGTCTTTACATACTGTTTTGGTTTTCAATAACTTTGGGAAGAACGAATAATGCCAAAATTATGCCTTTCCCGTGATATCTTCTACTTTACTTCTATTAAATTTTAATTATTAAACTCCAGATATCATAGGCTAACCGATGGCCTATTTTCTTTTAACTTGCATAGGCTTGAAATAAGCACCCACACGAGTTCTAACCCATGGCCTTCGTATTTTACCAACTGGCGATGACTTTGCACCATTTCCGACGACACACGTTTTTACTAAATAAAATTAATTCCCTAACGCTCGAGGCTCTGACATGTTTTATTGGTATGCCTTTGCCTCGTCCATTTACTTCATCGAGCGCTACCTGTACATGCCGTGTTGTTCATCAAGATAACAGCTATATCTCACGGTGCATCCTACGCCGTCTCGAAATTGCTTACGTTTTCTCCTTCGCTTCGTCGTCCAATAGCCGTCAGTAAACCATCTGTATGCAACGCTACCCACCGTACTCTGTGAATCGGTTTTTGAATTGCACTGAATCCGCTATTGAACCCTGGTTGACCGCCTGTTACTACTATCTTAGCCCCCCACTGTCGTGAATTGCTGCCGAGAAACCTCACCGATGCATGCGACTGCCAAATGCGCTGTGTGAAATCAAGTCTCTCGTTGGAGCTAGTATGACCATTTCCAATGTTTTGAATATCATTTGTACTTCCTTTTCGATGTTCGCAGCGTCTTCATCGCAGGTTTAAGTCGACGTCGACTTCCACAACACCATATCTTCCTCCAACCTTACCAAACGCGGTGTTATTTCGTCACATGTTTATCCACCTACGGTCATAGTTGTTTTGCGCTCGTCGCCATGGTTCCCTATCGGTGGATCATCGCTATGGCGTCGCTAAACCTCCCTTTCGTCACACACTGAAGGGGCTTCGTCCGTCGTGATTCTCCTCTTGCTGTCTTTGCCTATGTTCAGAACTACAAGTGGCCCGTAACTTCATTTTTGTACACTACACCCACGTCAGAACGAACCCCATATGCAACGTTTGCTGCGTAATCCCCACTCCATGCATTTTCCGCTTCTCTCCATCCGGGTACACATAGAACATACATGTCAACTCCGTGAGAGCCACTGCATCATAAAGTGATTTTGGAAATCACATATGCCACCTATAGCAAATGTATGCCCGCTTTGCAAAGCCACGTGTGTCGTCCTGCTTTGCAAAGCCACGTCACATGCCATATCCCCACGGGTCCTATTAACCTTCATCTCTATCATCGGGAATTCCTATGTCTAGTCAGCATTATCCATGGCTAGCCTTCATGGCAATCGTCCGGCACATCCGATGCTCCCATCTCCGTCGGGTCTCCGCGGTAAGTCCAAGACTACCATATGGATGATGTCCATGCGCTTCTGGTGCTGGCTTCGTTGTCATTGTTGATTTTTGTCTTGTCGGCTTAGATGTATGGCTCCATGATCATTGTCCGCCGTGGGTATCCTTGTTGTCCGTCTCGTCGCCACCTGCAAGAAAGAAAACCCAAAATTAAACCATAGCACAAAGTATCATTAATTTATTAAAATATTTAAAATCTCAACATAAAACAATACACTCTAAACTAAACTCCTTCCTTTCACATGAAAAGAAAGCCATGTGGCTTCTTTTATATTTATAATTTTTTTTTTTACTATTCCTTTTATTTTTATTTTTATTTTTGTTTATATATATATATATATTAGATTATATTTTTTTATTATTTTAAATTTGTAATTTTTATTATTTATTTTTTTATTGTTTTCATTATCTAAACCACCCATGACAAGAAACACCAACACTCGACAATAAACTTGCTAACAAAAAAAAAAAAAAAAATGATGACGACAAAGTTGTCATAAACAAAAATGGCGATAAAAGTTGTCGACAACAAACATGATGACAAAAAGTCGTCGACAAGAAAATGACGACAAAAGTCGTCAATAAGAAAAATTTGTCGACAATAAAATATTGTCAACAAGAACCGACAACAACTGCAAAACCCACGACAAAACGAAGGCATAGACCCTTAAAATAAACTGCAAACATCAAATTTTCAAAGCAAAAATGTGGGTCCCCAATTTTTTGGGGTACGTTGTGGAGCGGCCACAACAGGTGGTTTGTGGTTATTTTAATTCAACTCTTTATCGTAGTGATAAGAAAGAGGGTGTTCAAGATTTTTTGAAAGTATGGCTGAATTAAAAAAAATAGGTGGTCTTGGATCCCAACTTTTATTTAGATAAAAGATGTAGAAAAAACAGTAGGGTAGGTTAATGTTACTATTTAGGCCATTGCACTTTTGGTCAAAAAAGGTTGCATCGTTAAAAAAATTCATAGGGTTTTGAATTGGTCGTAGGTGGTTCGTGGTGTTTTTGATTCAACTCTTTATCCTAGTAATAAGAAATGGGGTGTTCAAGATTTTTTGAAAGTATGGTTGAATTAAAATTTTTCTAGTGTTCATGGATCCAAAATTGTATTTAGATAGTAGATGTAGAAAAGCAGTAGGGCGGGTTACTATTACTATTTTGGTCATTGCACTTTTTGTCAGAAAATATTGTACCATTCAGAAAATGAAAATTTTAATTTGTAAGAAGATAAGTTATTTTTTGTGCTTGAATTGATCCATTTTTTATTCTTGGATTTCTAGGAGTTGTAAAAGGAAAGGGTTCCTTTTAAAACCCTATTATTTACCAATAGCGCAAAAAAGAAAGCTTATTTAAATAATTCAATTGCTTTAAATTTTAATGAGGAATTTGTTTTATATTTTATTTATTTTTTTTTGTATTTTTCAAAGGATTAAAACAATATATTTCTATATAACTAAAAAGATAATTTATTAAAAGTTGATCTTTCTTCATGCCTTTCTCATTTCTAATATTTAGCTTACATTTGGTCTTTATGTTTACTTGGATTGTTATTCTCTATAAATACATTTGTAATACAATTTGGAATATATTTGACTTAATCAAGATGGAAGGTAAATCAACAATATTTCTATCTATGATAATACAATTACTGTTGTAGGCACATATAGGTACAAAACTTCTTTTAAATAAATGGGACCTTAAGAGTAATTTACAAAATCAATAAAAAGGGACCAAGGACTAATATTTTCACTTGTTTTGCACCACAAGAAGTTGTTTTCATTGAATAGAGACCGTCAAACCTCACCCTAAGGACCCATAGGCCACAAGAGAGTTTTCTTCATTGAAGAGAGTCACTCAAACCTCACTCTAGGCACCCATAGGTGGATCTAGTAGGTTCCATAAAAACACATAACTTTGATTTTTATTGAAAGCTACTTTTGTGTTGGAATAAGTGTTTCCTTGATTTTATTTTATTCTATGAATAAGTGTTTCAATTAGATTTTTTTTTTAATAAGCTATTTCAATTTTATTTATTGCCTCGTAAGAAAGTTTGATATTTACATCAATTAGATTTGTTGCCTTGTAAGAAACTTGGATCTATATATTTATATTTATTTCTCTAGAAGTTGCAAATTTCATATAAGAACCATCTATGGAAAAAGAGTTGTCTATGTAATATTGTGCATTGCCTTTCTAAACATTTAGTGCATTTAAAGTACATATGAAAAATCCAAATATGTTCATTTGTGGGTATCAACAAATTTTATTAAAATAAGAGATAAAATGAAAATTGTTCTGAGTTGTGAACTCATGAAAGTTCATCTTTACTCATTCCACCTTGAATCTAAAAATATATACAACTAAAATAACGTTTAAATTATTAGAAAAATTCAAGGGATAACCTATTGATATTTATTTTAAACATTTTATGTAGCCAACCTAGAATTTTGTGGAACCTCTGTTGTGTCTAACATTAGGAGAGACTAAGGTTGTTTTTCCTATAAATTTATTTTAAATAGATTCTGAGACTAAGGTTGTCTTTCCTATAAATTTAGTTTAAAGAGATTATTTTGACAACTTTTTTTTTTAAAATAAAGGGGTAAAAATTTATTGATAAAAATTTTGGATTACAGAGTACAACTGAGCTTCCAACCAGGACTCAAATAAAAAGCCAAACAGGCTAAAACCACTAGACTAGAATGACACCCAAAAAAGACAACAAGAACAAACCACATTAAGTCTGTACATCCTTGTGGATCAACTTCCACAGGTGTTGAGAGTCCCCAAATGGGAGACTCTCCCAATTATTGATACTCCAAGGATCTAGCAACTCAGAAGCCCTTTTGGCTAGGTAATCAGCAACCACATTTCATTCCCTTGGAATGTGCACAAAGGATATAAATTTGAACTCTTCACTCATTCTGAGAATCTGAACGGCTCCAGAGGCCAACTGCCAATTAACTTCCTCCACCCTTTTACTGTTTAAAATATTAACCACAATTTGAGAGTCAGAATCACAGATAATCCTATGCCAGCCAAGATAAAATCCCCTCCACAAGGCCTCAATAATTGCAAGAGCTTCCATAAAATTATTGGAGTGAACACCTTTATAAATGGAAAATAAAAAACTGACACCACCAGTAGAATGTCTCCCAACACAGCCAATGTCAACATGTCCAGGATTACCCCTGGATGATCCATTAGTATTAATTTTTAAAACTCCTCTAGGGGGTGGCCTCTACCTACCATATCTCCTAACCTTCTTGCTGAGCTGAGGAACCCTACTAGGGCTAGAAGAGTTCACACCATCCCCAAAGAGACCAAGGGCTTGTTTTACCTTCTCCTCCCTGGAATCCAAAATAGGATCCACATCACATTTGCTATGGATGGTTTCCTGAACCATATACAGGATCCTTTGCCAGATCTGTTGAATAGCCAAATAACTGCCCTGGAATATACATCAGTTTTGTTCAAGCCAAATTTGCCATATGATGCAAGAAGGACCCAAATTCCAAGCCACCCGAAGGAAGGGGGCCTTGGCCGGAGGTCTTCCTAGACTACTCCAAAACTCCACCAGGGATAACACATGAAAACATGGATGGTTCCAGGCGCTCCACCAATGGTGCCAAATATCTCTGGAAAAGGAGCATTGGAAAAAAAAATGAGAAGATTCATCCTCATTCTTATTGCAAAGGACACAAAAAGAGGGACCCTAAAATTCCCTCTTCCTCACATTATTCCAAGTGAGGCATTTATTACGAGCTACCAAACAAAGAAAGAAGTTACATTTTGGCCAGGCAAATTTGTTCCACACCTTTTTCCACCAAGTGATAGGAAGACTCCCATACTTTTGTTTATCATGAACCTAATAACCATAGGCTACTAAGTAGGTTCTCTTAGGATCAGGGTTCCAAGCCAGAATATATTTACCCCTAAATGAATAACAAGGCCTCCCCATAATAATAAGAGCAAGTACCTCTCTTTCCTTGGCCAGTCCCTCCCAGGGCCATTCTTGTAGATATTTCCACATGTACATCTCCATATTTCAAAAATACTGGATTTTTTTAAAGTCCTCCACACGAGACCAACCTGCTTCCAAGAAAAAAAAGCTTAGGGAATGTAACCTAGTATATATATTCAATATAGGTGGGTCGCCATCCCAAGAATCCTCCCAAAAAAGAGCATTTGATCCCTTTGTAGACACCAAAATCCAGCCACTTGCAAGTCATCTATACCTTCCTGTCAGCCACATGTCGGTCATCCACCTTCCCGCCATTAATTGGCCCAAATCCACACTTTCTCGCCATTATTTGGCCCAATTTCACCTTTTCCGCCATTTTTCATCCCCAAATTTATTTAAATTAATATTTATATATATATATATATATATATTTTAATATTTTAATATATATATTTAAATAATAGTTTAAGTGATTTAATTTGAGCCGTCCGTCCTTCATTTAATCTCATCCGTCCATCCATATTAATCCATTTCACAACCTAGATTTATTCTCTACCCTTAGATCCACTTTAATCTTAGCCACACGTTCAAAGTGTCGTTAAAACCCTAAAGTGTGCCCTAAGAGTAGATTATAAATTGAGTCACCTTGATGGCTCAAACCCTAGGTCTTTTGCTACTTCTATCCTGGATCTTTTCTATCTTCTTAACTTCTTCTATCTCCTTTTTTGATCCCCTCTATCTCTCTTCTGCTACCTTTTCGTCGCATCCATCGCCGCTTTCGTCGCTGCTTTCGCCTCCATCTCTTCTACAGCATTCTGCAGAATCCCCCATTCTTGTCACAAGTGCCCACGGGCATTTACCCCTTTACCAAGTGCCCACGGGCGTTTACCCACAGACTCAAACCGGCGTCTGAAACCTTAATCCAGAAGCACACGGGCATTCAGCGAGTGCACCAGGGTGCCTTTCGCAGCCGATTTGACAGCCACATTACTTCCAGGTGTCGCCTGGTCTAGCTGCGTTAACAGAGAACAGGTATAAATTAGTTTAAAGCAAGTAACTTCTTTTCTTTTATTGATCTGTTGTTGAATTCCTGAATTCTATTTTTCTAGGGTTTTAGATTGTTTCTGAGGGCTCACACAGTGGAGCCCTCTTATTAATTTCTAACTCCTTGATAGTGTTAATGTGTGCAGGTTTTTGACAGCAGATCCGGTTTATTGATGGCAGCTGATTAAGCTGGAGTGGTCCAAGCAAGGGATACAACAAAGCCCACTCACTCTGTTGGGATTGAAGATACATTCTTCGAAAGCGCCACCATTTGTGCCAGCTAGGGTTTCGGAGAACCCTAGCACGAATTGTAATCTTGTATCACAAATAAAGGGTTACAGGCCCAGTTGTATTAAAAAAAAAGTTTTTAAACTCCATCGATTAATAATAATCGTTTGTTTTGTGCAACTTTCCTGTATTCCATTATTGTGGTTTTATCTTTTGTTTGGCATTGTATTTTTAATCTACAAATGGCGATCACGGTGGGACCCCCTAGGGTTTCATATTTTTAATACTTGCTTTACTAATCTGTTCCTGTTTTCTGTTTTATTTTGCAGGTTCCAGAAATCGCGAAATTCGCTATTCCAGCGAACTAGGGTTTCTGAGTTTGCAGAAAACGCAGAAGACGCAGAGGGGCGTCTGGAAGTCCAATACGAAACACAGAGGTGTGTTTCAGCCTGTGCAGACTCCCGTGGGCATTTGAAGTCAGTTTTACAAAAAAGCGTAGGCTTCCAAGTAAGTCTTTGTACTTTTTACATTTTTGGTTTTTTTTGCCATATTTTGTTTCTTTTTCAGATCATTACTTTAAAATGAACAAAAACTAAGTAATCTTGAAAAGAACAGTTATTTTTAATTACATTTTTCTTTGCATTGCATTATTGATTGTTGCTTGCATTAAAAAAAAAAAAAAAAATTGCATACCTAGCTGCATATTAGAATAGCTACGAATTATTTGTTTTAATTATCTAAGTAGGACTATTGATTGGATGTCATTGGTACTCCTGCCATTGGGTGATTCCAGGCAGAGAAGTGGACGAACCTTCCGGTTGCTCCTTTGATATCTGATATCATTGGTAGGCAGGGGGTTTTAAACGATGTACTCCACTTCTTCAGAGGAAATGGCATATTTTCGGTGGCCTCTTGCTTAGATCATTAGAACTTTTGATTTATAGCTTTGTATGTATACATTAGACAACTAAAACACTTAAAATAAAATTCATTGCATTTCATATTGCATTTAAAACAGTAATATCTAGATTTCATCACCAGATATTGCTTGAAGTTTAGTGACGGTGGAATTCATCTCCATCCATTAAACTTCTACCTTAGACACCATAGGTCACCCCCGAGCAAACTTGCTGGATTTCATCACCAGTAAGAATCTTGTTGTCCTTTCCTAGCCATAGTTTTTACCTTTTTTGTGAATAATTCAAGATTAGATCACATGCAAAACTCATAAATCGGACACTTAAAATTTACTGTAGATTAAGATCAGAAAATAATTAATTAACCGCAGGTAAGACATATTGGTTGAAACCTAGGTTGTGACTGTTTTTTGATAATTTCTTTAGTGTAAATTTATCATTTAAGTTTTGCATTCTTCTTTTCTGAATTTGTTTAGATTTATTGCGTTATGGTCTTAACAAGGAATCAATCTAAAATGTTAAATCTAAATAATCAAATGGGAAATTCACAGAACATCCCCACCACCAACATGGCCACTTATCCGGAACTGCACTAAAGGTGATCGAAAAAATTTTACCAGGATCTCTGGCGTTTTGGCGGGAATCCCTCTGCACTGTCGACGGCCGTGGCTCTAGGGTTTCAGTTCGGAAACCTCCTTCAGCGTGTTTGGGGTCTGTTGCAGGCCTCTGGACAAGGATCTTTCGGTTTCCGGGAGGGCCCAATGGGGTCTCTTCCTGGTTCTCGCGAAGGAAAAAATACCTCTTATGCAGAGATTCTTCGAGAGACTCCTGCGTCTTCCTCTGTTGAAGCTCAACGCAGTGCCTTCCATCTGCTAGCCAAGAATGCGGGCAAGGGCTCTCCTGGGCACATAATTAATGGTTGTCTCCCGCAATCTACATCAAGACCGAAAATTGTCATCGAACCAGAGCTGGTTGAAGACACGATAAACTACCGGACCACGCATGATCTGATCCGCAAGTTCATGGGCATTCGACCCACCCCTGCACTTTTTGCATTCCTGGGTGAGACAAAACTGGGAGCCAATCGGTGAGTACTCCTTATGGCCCATTAGCAATGGGTATTTCATTATTAGTTTTTCTTCCCTAATGGATAGAAACAGAGCATTTGAATCAGAGAAGAGGAGCCATGGCCCGGCAGGGTTATTTGTCCAGCCATGGAGAGCGGGTTTTGACCCTCGCATTGAACCCACGGCTGTCCCGGTTTGGATCCGGCTGTACACGCTCCCGATGGAGTTTTGGGGTGAGCGGATTCTTGAATTGATAGGCAACTCTCTAGGTAGATTTTTGGGAGTTTCTAAGGATACCATCGAAGGAAATACTGCCGTTTATGCAAGAATTTGTGTAGAATTGGATATTAGTCAATCGCTACCAGTGAGATGGAATTGGAGCTAGCGGGACATTCTTGGGTACAACGACTAGACTATGAAGCCCTACCTTTCCGTTGTAGAGTCTCGTCATTTGCATGGCCATTTGGCAAGGTTCTGTCCAAATATCTTGAGCACCAATGCGGATGCTACACAAGGAATGTCAAATCGCTCCCGAGGAGGTAAGTCCACTTCGGCCAAGGAACCATCTGTCATTCCCACTGGGTCTGAGGGCCAGAATGATGGCTTTGAATAGCAGAAGAGGAGAAGAAACAAAAAGAGAAATGGTAAGGAGCAAGCTATCCCCAAGCCAACAAATCGGTATGAAATCTTCAAATCTCTTGTGGATCAAGAAGACCAACCTATGGATGGAGCGAGATGGGATCCTTGAGGACAATATTATCCCTACTCATGCTCCTCCTTCCTCAACCCCTCGTCCTTGAACAGGATTTTGATTCCTCCGAGACTTTGCACCATGAAAACCTTGGGACTCGGTTATCCACGCCCTGACCTGACCCGTTATCAAAGATGTTTCTATGGGAATTGCAGAAAAGCTCCGAGAAAGACCAGCTCTTGGAATTTCACAGGTGGAGAAGAGATCGAAAAATAGTAATTCCCAAGGGGTGGGCAGGAAATCCAATAAGGATCTAATCGCAGTGCAAGGGGATAAGCTAATCAATGGAGGACTGGCAAGAACAATTGATTCGTATTGCTCCCAAGGTTTCCAATGATTATACAATCTTGGAATGTGAGGGGTTTAAACAGTGAGAACCCATCAATCTGTTGTTCAAAGACTTTTAGAAAGAAGTAAAATAGACTTTCCGCTCATTCAGAAACAAAAATGTCATTAGACCTCATGAGTAAAACGTCGGCCGAATACGGAGGGGTGCTTGGCCATATGGCGATGGTTGCTCTTGGTGCCTCGGGAGGGATTGCTACTCTTTGGAATCCTTTGGCATGGATAGCAGTAGATCATATAGCCTGGAGAGGGGTCCTAACATCTCTTTTCAAGAATATAGTTACAGCTGAACAAGTCTTAATTACAAATTTTTATGGGGTACAGAATACCGAAGGTCAGCGGTCTCAATGGAAAGCTGTTCAAAACATGAGGTCCTCCCGGGAAGATCTTGATTGGATTTTAGCTGGGGATTTCAATGCTAAATTATCCGCTAGAGATCAGGAAGGTGGCATCCCTGTTCGGATACGAGGGATAGGTCATTTATTGCCCACGTTCAGGCCTTTAACCTTGTTGACATCAAAGGTCCTGGTACAAACTTTACATGGACTAATAAGAGAAGAGAGCCATACAATAGGAGGGTTAAGCTTGACAGGTTTTTGGTCTCGGAGGAAGCTTATGTTAGATGGAATATCAAATTCCAGATCTTGGAGGGCCCAGTTTCTGATCACTCTCCCATTTTGCTGGAGGGAGGGACTATGTCAGGAAAGTATTACAAACCTTTTAAATTTGAAAATTTTTGGTTGCAAAAAGAGGACCTACGAAGGAAAATTCCATAGTGGTGGAAAGAAGGCCGTCCCCCTTTTGGAACAGCTATGTTCAAAATTCACAAACAGCTTCTCTATGTTAAGAGTAAACTGAAACAGTGGAAGCAAACTAACAAATCCGATTTCCAGCTCCAACGGGCCCCCTTGCTGGATAGATGGAATGAGGTGCAAAAACAATTCAGAGAAGGAATTATTTCTGAGCATCTTAAATTTGAGGATGACGCCTTACGCAAAGCAGTTGAGGACATTGATAATCAAGAAGAGATCTACTGGAGACAGAGAGCCAGAAATACTTGGCTATTAGAAGGAGACAGAAATACTAAATTTTTTCATCGTTCTGCCTGTGCTAGAAGGCAATTGAATAACATGGAGTTCCTCCAAGATGAGTTTGGAAATTCTTTTGACACTCTTCTTGACATGCACTCCATTTCTATGGAGTACTTCTCAAACCTCTTCAAGGAAAGTCTGCAGCATGATGTGGAAGCTCAAAATGAAGTCATTGACGGAATTCCCTCTATTATTTCTCATGAAGAGAATCAGTCCCTTCTTAAGCCCATAGATCGTGATGAACTCAAGAAGGTAGTCTTTGGGATGTGCACAGGAAAGTCGCCTGGCCCGGACGGTTTCCCTATTGAGTTCTTTCAGGCCTTCTGGGACATCCTGGAGGAGGACGTGTTGGCTGTCATTGAGGAATCCCGAATTAACAAAAGAATGCTCAAGGCTCTAAATCATACCTTTATCTCTTTAATTCCGAAAGGAGAGGGGGGGCTCTCATTTCTGATTTCAGACCTATTGCTCTATGTAATGTGATCTACAAAATTATTTCTAAACTTATGGCTGAAAGACTAAAACCCCTACTTCAAAATTTAATTTCCCCTGAGCAAGGGGGTTTTGTTGAAGGAAGACAGATCTTGGATGGAGTGATCTTGGCTCAGGAGGCTATCCATTCTATGCATAATTCAGGTAACAAAAGAATGTTCATCAAATTGGATATGTCTAAGGCTTATGACAGAGTAGAGTGGGGTTTCTTGGTCAAGATGTTGGCAGCCTTTGGTTTTTCTCAGGACTGGATTGCCTGGGTCATGAGCTGTATCTCTACGCCTTCATACTCTGTTTTAATTAAGGGGCTTCCCTCGCCACCTTTTGGAGCCTCTCGGGGTCTCCGTCAAGGAGATCCCTGCTCTCCTTATCTCTTTCTTATCTTGGTCGAAGGTCTTGGCGGACTCTTCCCGAGAAGAAGACGTCAAGGACAGATTACGGGAATTAAAATCGGAGCCGAAGTTTTGACTCATTTACGGTTTGTGGATGATACGGGCTTGGTGGGAGTTGCCAACCTCAGAGAAGCAAGAGGAATCAAAGATACTCTTAACGTCTACCTTCGGGCTTCTAATCAAGCCATCAATGATTCAAAATCAAAAGTGGTCTTCTTCAACCTTGATCAAAGGTCGCAAGAGAGAGTTATGGAGATTATGGGCTTCACTCGGACCTCCCTTCCTGTTGTTTATTTGGGGGTTCCTCTGCACTTTAAAAAACTGATGACTGATTTCTGGAAGGACTTGCTAGATGGCATCAAAGAGAGAATGAATCATTGGTCTCATAGATGGTTAAGCTATGGGGGCCGATTAACTTTTTTGAAGTCTGTTATTCAGGCTATGCCTATTTACAAATTTTCAATTCTGGCCGCCCCTCCCTCAATTTGGAAAGAGTTGGACAAAGTGGCTAGAAGTTTTCTTTGGGAAGGTGCCAATGGAGAGAGGAAATGGGCCTTGGTTGGTTGGGATAAGGTCACCCAGCCCAAGGAAAAATGTGGGTTGGGCTTGAGAAGCTCCAAGTTTAACAATCGGGCCCTGGCTGGGAAATTGTACTGGAGGTGGATTTCTCAGCCTTCGTCTCTCTGCAGCAGAATCCTTTCTAGTAAATACTTGGGTACTGTTCCTCCCAATGACTTGGGCCGCTATCCTCTGGAAGGTAATGGTTCTCTTGTGTGGCAGGCGCTCAAGCTTGGTTCTTGCATTATCAAAGATCAATTGTTCTGGAAAGTTGGGAGAGGGGAGAAGGTCCGGTTCTGGACTGACTCTTGGGATCAGCATCCTCCTATTCTTGCAGTGTTTCCCGATCTGCTTCCGCTAAAAATAGCTCTTGAAGACAAAGGCTGGATTCATATTCAGACCTACTTCACTACCAGCCCTCTGGGGGAATATAAGGTTAAAAAATTTAAGCGGCTGGGTGAATGGCCTATTCCAATCCCCCCGGAGCAGGCCCCAACTCTGGAAAAACTTTTGGCTGAAAGGTTTCTATCTGGGAGTGATGAGGAGGATGAGCTTGCTTGGGGCTTTGGGAACCTTGGGGTTTATTCTGTGAAGGAGGGCTATGCTTCGATCCTACCTGAGCCCCCCCCACACTCTTTTCCTCGTTCATGAATGGAGGAAGATTTGGCATCCCAAGGGCTGGCCGAAAGTGAACTTCTTTGCTTGGCAACTGATGCATAATGGTATTTTGACCTTTGACAACCTTAGAATTAGAGGCATCATTGGTCCTTCCCAGTGCGTTTTATGTTATAGGAATGAGGAAACTGTGAACCATCTTCTGTTTGATTGCTCTTTCACACAGCAGATTTGGCAACGTTGGTTCTCCCACTTTAAACTTCAGGTGCTTGGAGATCTGTCCCGGACCAATTTATGGGAAAGCTGGAAGAGAGGTAGATTTATTTCTAAAGCTCTTCGTACTGGTCGGGAGATCGGTTTCCTTTTTATTTGGTGGCAGGTTTGGTTGGAAAGAAATGCTCGTATTTTTCGTGAAACCTTCTCTTCGGTGGAGGGGATTTGGCAGATCATTTGGAGCAAAGTTGTGGAAACCGTTGCCATCTATGCTGAGAAGGAAAACCAGCCTGCTTCTAGGCCTTTGAGTGGGAGAGGTGCTGATCTGGAGAGACAGGTAAGAAGTTGTTGGAAACCTCCCCCAGAAGGCTGGGTCAAAATCAATACTGATGGAGCTGCTAAAGGTAATCCGGGCAATGCTGGCAGTGGTGTTATTTGCCGTGATCATGCTGGGACTGTGCTATATTGGGAATTGCAAGGTCTGGGATATGCCACAAACAATGAAGCTGAGGCCTTTGCTATTAAATCTGCTTCCATCTGGGCCGTCAAGCATGGCCATAGAAAGATAATCATTGAGTCTGATTCTCAAATCTTGGTTGGTGCTCTTGATTGCATGCGAAACTTTGCCTTAAAAGCTTGGAGGCTCCAGATTTTGGTTGCCCAAATTTTAGAGCTTTGGAAAGAAATTGAGGATGTGATTCCTGTTTATGCTAGTAGATCTCTTAATAAAGCGGCCGATTTCCTTGCTAAGTTGGGTGCTGAGAGAGAGGTTGGGATTCATCTGCATAGCAATTTGCCTGTGGAGAATGTCGATATCAGACAAGGCCTTGATCAATTCCTGAAATAATGTGCAAAGTTTTTTTTGCTATGGGTCCTTTCTGTCGCGATTTCGCGACTTGTTGCCCTGTCGCGGCTGTTGGTTGGTTTCTGTCGCGATATCGCGACAGGTTGAGTCTTTGTAGTCTCCGGCTGGTTTCTGTCGCGATATCGCGACATGTCACGTTATCGCGGGTCGCGATTCCGCGACATGTTGCGCTTTCGCGACATGTCGCGTTATCGCGGGTCGCGATTCCGCGACATGTTGCGCTATCGCGACATGTCGCGTTATCGCGTGACGCGATCCCGTGTCTTGTTGCGATATCGCGACACGTTTTCGCGCCTCGCGATTCCTCGACATGTTGCGATATCGCGACAGGTCCCGCCTTCCTGGCGTCTGGGTGGTTATCTGTCGCGTTTTCGTGACCTGTTGTGATGCTGCTTCTTTGAGCTGGTTTTTGTCGCGATTTCGCGACAGGTTGTGCCCTCCTGGTCTCTGGCGTTTTTCTTGCGCGATTTCGCGGCATGTTTGGCTCCTTTGCGTCTGGGTGGTTTTCCGTCACGATTTCGTGACCTTATTGAGGCTTGTTAGTTGCTTTCTTTTTCTGTCGCGATGTCGCGACGCTTTCTGCGGGTGGCTGTCGAGGGCCTTTCCTGCCGCGATTTCGCGACATGTCGCGTTATCGCGCCTGTTGGTGCCTTAGTGGCCGTGTTGGGTTTTCCTGTCGCGATTTCGCGACATGTCGCGGTTTCGCGACCTGTTGCTGTTTCGTGCCTTCCGTTCTCTGTGCCTTGCGGTTCTTTGCCTTGCCTTGGTGCGCCTTCCTTGTTGTTTTGCTTGTGGCTCTGGCTCGGGATGTGTTCTCTCCCGCTTGTATCTGGTTCTTGTTTTAATACAATTTTTTCATTTTTTCAAAAAAAAAAAAAAAACATGGCCACTTATCCTAGTGAATTTCAGGCAGGTTTGCCTGCAGGACTTTCATGTCCTTCTACCATCTACCACATGGCCATGCCCATGGAGGAAGACAATTCCTCTCATATTGTCCACATTGATATGGCCCAAGTGCAAACTCACTTAAGAGATGGCACTGGTTATGTCCTTGAGCCAATCCAAGATTCCCCTATGCAAGATTCTATTTTTCAGCAGGATATTGCATCAACCATACCCGCTGGTTTCACTCAAGTCTACACTAACCCTTTTTTTGAGGCTAATGTGGTATCTGTTCAGCCGGCTTCATCTCCAACATCTTCCCAGATGCTCAATTGTCCTCCTTTGGAGACAAATGTAGTGTCTTCCCGACCACTTTCTCCTCCATTTACCCCGGTGTACACCAATTCTCTCTATGAGGCCGGTGGAACCTCCTCTAGCCATGACCAATTTCAACCCTCTTCTTCCCAAACCATTTATGGTTTCACCCTACCCGGGGCACGCCTCTCGTTTCTTCCCGTGTACCGCCTACTTCAGCCACCTTCATTGCCCTCGCTACGCAGTCTTCCGTGACTACCATGGCAGCCTCGCCCTCCACCTTCATCCAATCATCCCACCTCCCTTGGGTTAGAGATTAATAAGGTTAGGGAGTACCTCGACAAGTTGCTTCAGCAACAACAAGCAACAAAATGCTCAACCACCTGTCGTAGTAAATCCTACACCCCAACCAATTTCTACCCATCCAGCTTTTCTTAGCTCAGGCCCCACCTGGGTACCCCAATCTTCGGTGGTGTCCATTCCTACCCCACCTTTCTCCCAACCCAGTCCAGTTCATCATCTACCCCAATCACCTTCTTTCCGGTATCATCCATACCAACAACCCCGTCCATTCCACACCGCCTAATCCAGGCAATTTCATCCCATCTCATCAATTTTCCACTCCTCCATTGCATCCTCATAATCATCAAACAAGTCAAAATTTTAATGAAGATCCACGACTCCATGCTATGCAACAACAGATTGACAACCTTATGCTTAACGTGCCTGGCTCATTTAGTCAGAAACCTACGCTAAGGTCATTGATCAATCAACCAATTCATCCTTCGGTACCTTCACCGCCATATCCGACCGATTTCACATTACCGAAGTTTGACAAATTTCGAGGAACTGAGGATCCTCATGAACATTTGAGCTCATTCATGCATGCTTGCTTTAGAATCCAAAATAATGATGCTCTTATGCTCGAACTTTCCCTCAGACATTAGGAGGAGATGCTTGTACAGTGGTACAATCATTTAGCTCACCATAGCATTTATGCTTACGAGCAATTGATTAATCTGTTTTTAGAACGATTCTCCCTGAATGTACAAAAGAGAGTTTCATTGTCCGACTTATACAAGCTCAAGCAACATGACGATGAGACCGTTTATGACTTTGGAAACCGTTGGAGGGCTATCATTAATAAACTGCCATTCTCCCTACCAATGGAGGAGTTAACCAAAATGTTCACCCAGAGTTGTTTAAAACCTATCTCTTGGTTACTCCAATTACAACAATACAGGACTTTTGAAGAGGCTTTGGCCCAAGCAAGTATCATAGAAGACATTAAAGTCCAAGAGGGTGTTTTAAAACCCCGTAGAAAAGAATGGCAACAAAAGGGCCAACAACGAAATAATAATTATGGCCAAAACAAACAAGCACAAGGCTAGTACAACCTCAAATGTTAACCAAGTTAATCAAGTGGTGGCGAGTCAGCCCGTAATGGCTCAACAACAACAAGTAATGCAAAGTCAACCGCAACCAATTGCTTATCATGCGGTACCCGCCCCTACTCAACCAGCTCCCAATATTGGGCCAACCATGGAAACTCGACCTTGGCAAAACAATCGTCCCAAGCGACAATTCACACCTTTAGATGAACCATATGCGGTCATATTCAACAAGTTATATAGCACAAATCAGCTTAACTTTACCTGAGTTTAAACCTTTAGACCCATCTAGAAGGGGGAAGTATTACAAGGAGTACCTATTTTGTCCTTATCATAGGCAAAATGGGCACGATATCAATAATTGTACAACTTTCAAACATGTGATCCAAGATCTTATTGAGATTGGAGCCATTAAATTGGATAGCCCCTTAGCCCAACAAAATCAAAATCTTGGTATATTTCAAACACCCCTTCCACATCGGGAGGAAGCTCCAACAACTTCAGGGGGAGTAACTCAGGTAACTCCTCCTAATCAAGTCAACCATGTACAACAATACCAAGGTTTTGTGGGTACTATTAACGTAGTAACCCGGGGTCAAAGGGCGAACCAACCAAATCAGGTTGAACCACAACCACCTGTACAAACCCCCAGTCCACCTCAGGTAACAATGACCCAACGACGTGCTAGTACTTCTCAACAACCGCTAAATCATTCTACTCAACGCCAACGACCCATCATGTCATTGAGTAGCCGGTTAACTACCAGTTTAAAAATGGCTTCTCCAAGTTATCGATCTATGACCTCATTCAACAATCTCCTCCGCATAGAGAGGCATTAATGGAAATATTAAAGTCAATCGAGCTTCAAACTCAAGATACTAATGCCTTCAACAACTTTGTGGGGAGTATTCAAACATGCATGGAGCCCTCCATCACTTTCTATGATTTTGAAATCAAACCTATGTCAACAGAAAGTATAGATCCTCCACTACATATCATGGCCAAGATCGATAACAAGCCATTCAAGAGAGTCTTAATTGACACCGGTTCCTCAATCAATATCATTACAACATCGGCGTTGAGTCATCTAAAGTCGTCGCCATCCCTTATCACAAAGTCGACTTTTACTCTTAAAGCATTCAATGATGCTTTATCTTCCACGGTTGGCACGCTTATCTTGCCCATTGAGGTAGGGGCCCGAAATTTGCATACCTTGTTTCACATCTTGGAAGGGACCATGGCATACAATGTATTGCTTGGACGGCCTTGGCTTAGGGAGATGAGATGTGTCCCTTCTATACCGCATCAATGTCTGAAGTATGTATATGAGGGACATGTTCATTGTGTACCCGCCGACACTGAACCCTTCAAACATTGCAACTATGTCTCAAATCCTTATGAGATTGTGTTGCCATCCACTCATCTTTTCTTGACCCCATCTATTTCTTCTATACCATCTTCTTCTAAAGCTCCCATTCCCGAGGAGCTACCCATCATATCGCAACCATCTTCCTCTTCCGCTATTCCATCTCATTCACCACTTTCTTCATCAACTAATCTTCCTTCTTCTTCATCACTGACCACATGCACATGTGGCCATGACCAATCATCTCTTTCCACGTCATTACCCCCTTCTTCTACACCTTCTTCAACATCACCTATTATTCCTCCATCTTCCCAACCATCACCAACTGATGTTTCACAAGTTAGTGAAGCATCAACCCAACCAAATCCTTCCAATTCTTCTATCCCACATTCTTCTATTCCATCATCAAGTCCATCTCCCTCCCAAGTCAAGGTCCATCTCACTGATGCAGGTATTGGTGAGTATGCCATCCAAGATGTCCACATCACACCGTTCAATGTGCAAACAGTTAAAGATTTTGGTCGTCCACATGACCAACATTTATCCATTGGATCGGTTTATAACATGGGTTCTATGCCAAATTCCATTAATTTTGTATATGGGGGAATAGAGTCATCTTCTAGTCCTACCACCATACTAGAACCTAAGCATCCAGTCCTTGCCAATATCGAAAGGATGGAGGGTTTTCCCTCTCGCTATTTCCACGGACATAATTGGCAGCAATTTGGCCTAGGTCGATACGAGCAAGGGGTAACTGAACGCATCGATATGCCATATCAAAGACCCACTGAGCGTTTTGGTCTGGGCTACCAACCACTTCCATCCCTTTCTTCTTTTGAACGAGCTTTTCAAAGCATTAATCTTAATTCATAAGAAGAAATCCTCCACCCCGATGAATCCGAAGATGAAGCCTATGAAGAATTTGACGTCATGTCAAATGGTGATGAATCCGAAGAAGAGTCGGCGCCCATTGTTCCCCCTCACTAAACAAGACGAGTTTTATCTCCAATTGTTCCCTCTCCAAGAGGCCATCTTTCGCTTGCTTCTTCCACAAGAACGAGGTGAACCACCACCCCCGCCACATCCATAAGCCATAATCCAAACCCGTATTATATGTATATACTAAAATAGTGGTTTTCACCACTACCAAAAAAAAAAAAAATCAGAAAATTCCAAAAAAAAAAAAAAATCAAAATATATAAAAAATACTTTATTGCTTTATGTATGTGTGTAATAGTGGTTTTCACCACTACAAAAAAAAAAAAAAAAAAAAAAAAACTCAAACTACAAAAAAAAAAAAAAAACTGAAAAACTATGTTGTTTTGCATCTCAAGTCTTCCGAGGTCTTCACCGGTTTTCCCTTCCATTCCGCCCATCCTTTCTTCCATAAGTCGACAATGAATTTTGAAGACTTATTCACCCCGCTCCATAATCCATATGATCCGGATAAGCCAATCCCGATCAACCCAAGCTTGATTGACATGGATCGGATTTCATCCCCTCCATCTATTTCAGAGTTCATCCTTTCCGAGGAATTGTTAAGGGCTTCCGCCAACTACATTCCTCCTTCACCTCCACATTCACCTTCATCTTCTAAGCCAAAGGTCTTCCAGGTAGACATAGATGAGAGCAAGGCACAGGAGCTTGATGACATTTTAGATGACATAAATCCGATCCCTACTCCCCATCGCCTTGAGGAAGGTTCCCACATGTCTATTGAAGAAACTATCGATGTAGACCTTAGTACGGACCAAGATGGCACCCAAATTGTGAAACCGGCTAAAAGTCTATCATCGAGAGGAACAAGAGCAAATGATTGCTCTACTCAAGCGGAAGAAGGAGATATTTGCATGGTCTTACAAAGACATGCCGAGGCCTAGACCCTAATTTGGTTGTCCATAACCTCACCTTACAAAAAGATGCTAAACCTGTCAAACAAAACTTAGGAAAATGCATCCTACCGTGGCCCTCATAGTTAAATCGGAGATTCAAAAACTTCTGGATGTTAAATTTGTCGTCCCGATTGATTATCCCGAGTGGCTTTCTAACATGGTACCCGTTCGCAAGCCTAACGGGGGATACGTGTTTGCACCGATTTTTGAGATCTAAATAAAGCGTGTCCTAAGGATGACTTTCCTCTTCCAAACATTGATACTCTTGTCGACACTTGCGCCGGTCATGAAATGCTTTCGTTCATGGATGGATTTTCAGGATACAACCGGATTCGAATAAACCCTGAGGATCGACACAAAACAACATTTACTACACCTTGGGGAAATTTTTGTTACAGGGGTGATGCCCTTTGGCCTTAAGAACGCAGTGCAACCTATCAACGAGCCATGACTTATATTTTCCACGATTATATGCATAAGATTATCGAAGATTATGTGGATGATTTATTGGCAAAATCTAAAACTCGACAAGAGCATTTTGATGTATTGGAAAAAGTTTTTGATAGACTTCTAGAGCATAAAGTAAGGTTGAACCCTAAGAAATGTGTCTTTGGTGTTACCTCAGGCAAACTCCTAGGTTTTATTATCTCTAAACGAGGTATTGAGGTGGACCCAAACAAGGTCAAAGCCATTATGGAAATGTGTCCCCCAACTAATTTGAAGGAGTTGCGTAGTTTGCAAGGAAAGATTAATTCAATCCGTCGCTTTATTGCACAACTTTCTCGATAAATGTAGGCCATTTTGCCACCTACTACAAAAGGGGGTACAATTTTCATGGACGAGATGAATGTCGTAAAGCCTTTGATGACATCAAGCAAGTACTTAGCATCTCCGCCGACCTTAGCTCCGCCTCGTCCGTGGGTCCCTTTCAACCTTTATATCTCAAACAACGGACTTTGCCTTAGGGACAATGCTTGCACAAAAGAATGAACAAAATCGCGAGCAAGCTATCTATTATATTAGTCGAACATTGGTAAGCTATGAAACCCGATATGCTTATGTGGAAAAGTTGTGCTTAGCAGTGGTTTTTGCCACTAAGAAACTTCGTCATTATATGCTTAGCCATACAACATATGTCATAGCTAGAGAAAACCCTCTACGTTATATGATGTCTCGCACTTATAATAACACTCGTACCGCTAAATGGATAATGTTGCTTACCGAATTCGATCTTGAATTCATTAGCCAAAAATCCGTTAAAGGTCAAGTTATAGCCGATCAACTTGCGGAAGCTCCGCTACCTAGTGATCATCCTTTGATTATTGAGCTCCCGGATGATTCGGTATTTGCTATCACTCGAACAAGAAGAGGACATCATTCCGGAGGAAGATGTTGACATCACGCTATTCTTTGATGGCTCTAAGTGCGCGAAAGGTCAGGGTGCTGGAGTTGTATTTCATACACCTCAAGGGATTCCCATCCCTTTATCATTCAAACTAGACTTCCAATGCACCAATAATACAGCAGAGTATGAAGCCTTAATTTTAGGTCTTCAATCAGCCATAGCTATGAGCATTAAGCGTATTCGGATATTTGGGGATTCTCAACTCGTGGTTAAACAAATTACAGGAGAATACCAAGCCAAAGAACCTACCATTAAGCTTTATCATGATGTAGCAATGAAGTTGCTCTCTAAGTTTGATTGGTATGAGATCACTAGTTTGCCTCGCTCGACTAATAGATTTGCGGATGCCATGGCCTCTCTTGGATCATTGATTCCAAAGGACTCCCTTGGAGAGGTACAACCCCTAATCATTTCCACAATCTCTAAGTCCGCAATTGTCCGTGCCGAGTCTAAAGATGAAAAAGATGTTTGCTTTATCCATTCGGATCCATATGAGCCTTGGTCTAGTGAGATAGTAGCCTTCCTCAAGTTTGGAACACTTCCACCCGATTTGTCTCGAATCGCCCGCTCGCTGTTTTAAGCAAAAGGCAGCTCGTTTTGTTCTTTTGGGGGATGTGTTGTATAAACGTGGATATGATGGAGTACTCCTCCACTGCCTAGAAGCAGTGTGAAACACATAGAGCTATTGCTCGAAGCCCATGATGGTACTTGTGGTGGTCATTTTAGTGGAATGGCCATTGCGAAGCGTATTTTACGTATGGGGTATTATTGGCCCACTATGGAACAAGATTGTTGCAAATATGTTAAACAATGTAAAAAGTGTCAAGAACACGCTAATTTAATCCATATACCATCACAAGCTTTACAGCCCATCCAAAGCCTTTGGCCCTTCTCACAATGGGGTCTCGATTTAATTGGCAAGATTTCACCCGCCTCTTCGAGACAACGATACTTTCATCATTACAACCACTGAATACTTCACAAAGTGGGTTGAAGCTATTCCTCTAACCAGTACGACATGTCCTAGAATTGTGGAGTTTATACTTCACCATATCATTTGTCGTTTTGGTATTCCCTCTAAAATCATTTCTGATAACGGCAAGTCTTTTAAGAATAAGGATGTTCGAGCTCTTTGCGAAAAGTATAATATCCAACATAGTTTCTCAACTCCTTACTACCCACAAGCCAATGGACAAGCCGAAGCTTCCAATAAGACCATAATTGCTATTCTTAAGAAACTTGTTAAAGAAAATCATAAAGATTGGCATACACAAACCCCCTGGGCATTATGGGCTTACGTAACAAGCATCGTAACTCCCATTGGGGCAACGCCATTTTCTTTGGTCTATGGAGCTGAAGCAATCATGCCTCTTGAGCTCGAGATCCCTTCCTTGCGAATTTCTTTGCAGGAATTTATCGATGATGATACTCGCTAGACAAGCACGTCTTGATCAACTCACACTCATAGATGAAAAACGAATCAATGCTTTAGAGCATTTGCGAGTTTATCAAGACCGATTGAAACGTGCTTACAATGCCAAAGTTCATCTAAGAGAATTTCAAGTAGGGGATCTTGTCCTTAAAGAGAATCAACAAAACACCAATGCATTGCCGCATCTTCGAGATAAATTCGCGGCTAATTGGTTAGGTCCATATATGGTCACCGAAAGAGTGGGTAATGGAACTTATAGACTTGCCAGTTTAGAGGGAGAGGAAGAACCCGAACCACTTAATATTATACACTTGAGGGCATTCTACGCATAGTTTGAATTTTATATGTACATATATACATGGCTTGTAAAAAAAAAAAAAACAAATAAAATAAAAAGAATTTGCATTTCATTGTTAGTTGCATACATCTCATTCAAAAACATTGCATTTCATGTGCATACATCTCATTGAAAACCATAACATTTCATTTTCAGCCATAGTTGCATATCATGTTAGAGACCATTCTATCTTTTGGATATAAAATTTGGTCAAGCAAAAGTCATGTTGCCTTAATCAGGGGCACCTTCATAAAATCCATCAAACCGAATTGTCATTCGTACACCCATTTTCCATTTGCACATATTTACATTGCCAAAATGTTTTCAATCACTCACCCATTTCTAGTGTTTTAAGCAAACTTCGAAATGCATGTCAAAGTTCTCTAGGGCCATATCACAAATTACACTAAATAAAATCTTGAGTATTGGGAAATGATTTCAAAAGCGGTCTTGAACCTATCACATTTTCACATCTTAAAAACATCTTGTGTCAAAGAGAGATAACACCATCCTTGGGTTGTGCCTCGAAGTGAAAAGGGTAATCCTCGTTTGTCCTATCATGCAAACATAGTCCATAAAATAGTGGTTCTTACCACTATCACAAGCAATCACAAAATATAAATATAAACAGAGTAGTAAGGATAGGGTAAAATTCTCATCATACTTCGGTTGAGAATCCGATTCCCCAAAGCTCTAAGGAAATGAACATTTTTCACACACCACTGATCCCAAATAAGTTGTAAGGATCGTACTACTTGTCCAATCAGACGGATAGGTAGTCATCCCCAAGGCTTACAAAGGTCAAAAACAACATGGACTATGGAGTTAACCTTCACCGGGGCTATAGACGCTTGACTGGCAGTGGAGTATACTCATTTGCGTGGCGACATGTCTCTCCTAAAAAAGAGACCTCTGAATGCTCATACGGACAAACTAGCTTTGGGGTCTTCTCCATAACAAGGTTACCTAATTTGTGCAAGATGAGGTTAATGAACACACTTGCACACACACAGGTTTTTGATTGCCTAGAGTCACTACCATGCTTCTAATTTGGTTAATGAACTCACATGCACACACATTTGGTCCTAGTTGAATTAGGCAATATTAGTAAGTTTGTTTGATACCACTAGCATGTTTGAGTCTTTGTAAAACAGTCTTCCTCCATATTTTCTTCCATATCAACCTCCATATCTTCTTCCATATTCATGTCATTCCATACGTCATTCATTCACAAGCTACCAAGTTCGGTGCCCCTGATTAAACAATTATGATAACAACTTGGCTAAATCTAACTATCTAAAAGTATGAGTGCTTCTTAGTGCATATTTCATTTACTTAGTCTCGCATTAATCATCTATAACTTTGCATTCCATTCCATCACATATGCATTAAAACATATAAAAACATGCATCACAAAAACATAGGCATTCACACAAAAGAAAGTAAAACACTAAAAATAAAAGCCATGTATATATATGTATAAAGATCAAAACGTACAGTGAATGCCAAAAGGCTACAAAATACAATAGAGCACCAAGGCTCATAAAGAGTGCATCTAAGCACTAAGCTAACCATCAAAAGAGGATCCCTGTGACCTAGTAGGAGCCCTAGACCTAGTGGTGTGCCTAGACTCACTACGCCTAGAGACAGAGGAGGATGGAGGATCAGGCAACACAATGTGATGCCTAAACAATGTGTCCTCCAGAGCCTCAATATAACGAGTCCTAGACCTAAGTCTAGATATGTCTATCCCGTGTCGTCGCTCCCGCTCCGCTAGCTCTGCCTCGGAGTCTCGTCACCCCGTCATCCCGGGGCACCCTAGTCGCTCCATCCAAGTCCGCCTGCATCCGGGCCATCCTCTCCTCCCCGAACAACTATCGTGGCATCCCGCTCTCGCAACCTCGTTGCTCCAGTCGAGCTATCCTCTCATCCCGAACAGCTAGCATAGCATCGCGCTCTGCTATCTGCTGCTGCAGTTGCGCCAGATCATCCTCGTGCCCGCTAGGGGGTACCTCCCTAGTCTCTCCTACGGCCTCTCCTAGGCCCTCGCCATCATCCTCCTCGTCATCTCCGCTCCCCGATGCCTGCCGTACCATCTTCCCCTTTCACCTTCGACCGTCAGATCGAAGGCGGGGACCCTCCTTGTGCTTGGGAACCTCTCGCGGTTCCCTCGTCCTCTCCAGCTCCAACAGCCACCAATGGTGGCTCCCACCTCGGCTCTGCGGCCATCCATGCTGCATACTCACCTGTCACCCCGACGTCATCCACGTCGAGGATCTCCATGTCCTCATCGTCCTCTACCGCCTCCCTCCATGGCTCGGCACACGGCAAATCCCCTCTGATCTGTGCCTCTAGTAGCGCACCGTCTCACCGGGGACATCCTGTCTCAATCCGACCCGGCGGAGCACTCGAGACATCCGTATGTACTCCGCCTCACCGTGGCCCCGACCCACTACCCATCTAGCCTCGTCGCACCCATCTCGGATGCTCTCCATCATCGATCCACCTCGCCTCCCGCCAGGGCCTCCAGATGACTTGGGCATCTGTCAAGTCTGCCCATAAACTCCTATACCATTGCCCCGATCTCACAGGGCGGCTCGACTGCCTCTCCTCCGCCACTAGCCATCTCCTACCATAAGCCCGGCTCATGTCCCGCGAAGCACATGGCAACCCCTCCGGTCGGGCCACTCTAAGTGCTCCCACCCCAAGACTCGGAGAACCAAACTCGCAGCCTAGGCCCTTCCGGCCCCGTCTCCGAACCTCATACAACTCCCGGTACACCCGCGCCAATAAAGCGGGCGCCCGTGCATACACTACCCTATTAGTGAGCATCTCGCTCACTACACCCATCATGTTCCATGGAAACCCGCACCCGATGCTGTTCGGGGCCACAATGTTGGCCAATACGAACATCATCATAGCCTCCACCGCTACCAACTCCTTGGCCGTATACATGGCCAAGTAAGGAATCCCCCCGCTCTCCATCCGGATCTCCCTCCACTCATCCCCAAACAACTTGGCCATCTCCGTGGCCCTATCTCGTCCAACCTCCACCCGCGCCCCCTCCACGGGCACCTTGAGGATGCGGTATACATCCTCAAGCGTCACCGTCATCTCTCCGATCGGAGCCGGAACGTCCCCCCGATCTGGATCCCACCTCTCGGCCAAAGCCGAGAGGTACCCCTCATCCGCCCGAACTACCTCCAACCGGGCCGCCTCCGCTAGCCCTACCGCCTCCAATATCTCCCGCCCTGCCCGGGACAATGACCTCCTCATCCCCGGAATGATAGGGGAGAATCGGTGTCGTGCCTCTAACACCCTAAGCTGCAAAACAACAAAACAAAAATTGGTTACAAATTTTTTTTCAAAAAAAAAAAAAAAAATCGAAAAAAAAAAAACAAATAAAAGTACTTGCTTAAATAAACAAATACCTCAGCTGGCTGCACTGGCGCGTCCGCTCCCATCTCCGCCATAGCTCCCGCGTGCTTCACTCTCCCACACAACCTTTCACTTCACTTCACTTCATTCCACTCCCTCGTACGCACTTCTCTCAAGCTCGAACGCACAAATGAGCGAAATTCTTGCCGAAACCGTTTAAATAGTTGGTTTTGGCACCCCGAAATGCAATGGGGCATTTCATGGCGCATTCGGACGCTAGTGGGGCATTTCATGATGCATTCAAACACCGACGGGCGTTTCGCCACCTCCAAATGCATACCGGCGTTTGGTGTCCGTATTGAATAAAAGAACAAAACTTACAAAATTGAAGCTTACCTCCTCCAAATTTCATCAAATCGCATCCATCCATTCTTCTTATCATAATAAAACATTTTGTGAAGGTTACAACAGCTTTGGAAACAAATTTTGTCATTTTGCTCAAAAAGCGCATCATTCATCATTGATTTACAAATTGGGTTAAAAACATTCAAAACCTTCACAAAATTAACAACATTCATCAATTCTTCTGATCTATCGTCAATTTCATTCATTCTTCTTTCATCATGCATATTTTTGCCAAATTAAATTAAAGTAAACCTCGTATCTAGTGGTATATTCTATCACCTTGGCGATTGCAGCGATTTGCATCCATGCAATTCGGTAAGAGGATTAAACCACCATAAGGACACTTACCATTTATCATCATCAATTATTTCACTGTTTGAAAATTGGAAATCAATTTTGGGTATCCTACTTTTCAAGTGACCTCATACCAAGATTAATTTGCTCAACAGCTTGTCATTGATGGCCTAGTTCATGGGGCCTTAAACGTGGACAATCTTCAATATCATCATTATTTTGAGTCTTGCTAGAGATTAAGGCTACCTAGGTTGATTGGTTCTGACCCGAGGAATTATCCATACAATCACTAGGAGCATCTCTCAAGTTCTGGACTCTTTCATATTGCATCTCTCGCATATCAATGGCACCAACAAGGCAATTTCATCAAAAGTATGGATTCACCCACAGGATTTGGGGCATCCGTTATCAATTTTTAACTTTCCTAATAGTAGAATTCATCTTACATGATCATGGAATTTAAAATTTGGCAAAAATCCCTTTCTAACCGTTGGAGCAGTAAAACGGTTCATCTTTCACATCACTCATATCGTCTTCAATCATATTCTTTTCTGGTTTGTACACCAACTCCTTTTCTCTTGGGACATAAACAGATGGTTCATACACCAACCCCTTTTTCACCGTTGGGGCAAAAACGGTTCATTTTCTTCCGATTTTCTTCCAATTGGCTCGTGAGAACCATTCTCACTCGCCAATTGAGGGGGTAAGTCGATAAATTTTAAACATTCTTTTATTCTTTGGTCTTCAAAGTTGTGCTTTAGTCTTGAGAGAGAGTTGCGTCCGATCCAACTTTCAGTGTCCTAAGTTTTTGTGCCGCATTGTGTCTTCACACAAAGCAGCTCAAAAAGGGGCATCTCGTAGACACCAAAATCCAGCCACTTGCAAGTCATCTATACCTTCCTGTCACCCACGTGTCGGTCATCCACCTTCCCGCCATTATTTGGCCCAAATCCACACTTTCCCGCCATTATTTGGCCCAATTTCACCTTTCCCGCCATTTTTCATCCCCAAATTTATTTAAATTAATATTTATATATATATATATATTTTAATATTTTAATATATATATTTAAATAATAGTTTAAGTGATTTAATCTGAGCCATCCATCCTTCATTTAATCTCATCCATCCATCCATCTTAATCCATTTCACAACCTAGATTTATTCTCTACCCTTAGATCCACTTTAATCTTAGCCACACGTTCAAAGTGTCGTTAAAACCCTAAAGTGTGCCCTAAGAGTAGATTATAAATTGAGTCACCTTGATGGCTCAAACCCTATGTCTTTTGCTACTTCTATCCCGGATCTTTTCTATCTTCTTAACTTCTTCTATCTCCTTTTCATCCCCTCTATCTCTCTTCTCGCTACCCTTTCGTCGCATCCATCGCCGCATCCATCGCCGCTCGTCACTGCTTCGCCGCCATCTCTTCTGCAGAGATTCCGTAGAATCCCCCATTCTTGTCGCAAGTGCCCGCGGCGTTTACCCTTTACCAAGTGCCCACGGGCGTTTACCAAGTGCCCACGGGCGTTTACCCACGACCTACGTACTCAGATCGATGTCCGAAACCTTAATCCAAAAGCACGTGGGCATTCAACGAGTACACCAGGGTGCCTTTCGCAGTCGATTTGATAGCCACATTACTTCCAAGTGTCGCCTGGTCTAGTTGCGTTAACATAGAATAGGTATAAATTAGTTTAAAGCAAGTAACTTCTTTTCTTTTATTGATCTCGTTATTGAATTCCTGCATTCTATTTTTCTAGGGTTTTAGATTGTTTCGAGGGCTCACACAGTGGAGCCCTCTTATTAATTTCTAACTCCTTGATAGTGTTAATGTGTGCAGGTTTTTGACAAGAGATCCGGTTTATTGATGGCAATCGATTAGTCGGAGTGGTCCAAGCAAGGGATACAACAAAGCCCACTCACTCGTTGGGATTGAAGATACATTCTTCGGAAGCGCCACCATTTGTGCCGCCTAGGGTTTCGGAGAACCCTAGCATAACTTGTAATCGTGTATCACAAATAAAGGGTTACAAGCCCAGTTGTATTCAAAAAGGAGTTTTTAAACTCCATCGATTAATAGAAATCGTTTGTTTTGTGCAACTTTCCTGTATTCCATTATTGTGGTTTTATCTATTTTTGTTTGGCGTTGTATTTTTAATCTACACCCTTATTGCAAATCCAAAACAAACCCTGCTTGATTAAATTAGCTCCTCTTTTCAGAGTGTCCTAGATAACTGAACCTTTCCCAACCAAGCTGACTCTAGGGATCTCAGCCTCAGAAATAGCTCTAAAGTATTTACAATATAATATTTTAGCCCAAATATGATCTTGAGAGGTACACCATCTCCTATAAATTTTTGCAGCCAAATCCTGCCCAAAAAGAGTTGTCTATCACAATCTAAGGCCTCTCTCTTGCACCGACCTACATATAGAATCCCATCTAACTAAACTCCATTTATACTGATCAAGTTTTCTATACCATAAAAACTATTTTAACAAAGCATCCATGTCCTTGATGAAGTGAGAGGGAGCTATTTATATAAAATATCTATAAATGGGTAAATCTTGAACAACAAAATTTAAAAGCAACACTCTACTTGCAGTGGATAGCCATCTGAAATTCTAGTGATTCACCTTCCTTCTAAACTTATCAAGCATAAACTGCCAAGAAGATCTAGGTAGAGGATGAGATGAAATTGGAATACTAAGATAAATGAAGGGGGAGTCCCAACCTAGAATCTTAGAATGCGAGCAATCCTGGCTTGAATAAGAGGAGGGGTATTGAAGAATAAAATAGAAGACTTGTCCTCATTAATCAAATGTCCAAAAGCACCAAGATATATGTCAAGATACTGTCTAATATTCCCAGCTTCCCTGATAGTCGCAACTCCCAACAAAGCAGTATCATCAACAAATTGAATGTGGGAAATAGGTGGCAAACTACTATCCCACTTCCACCCCTGAATGAGACCTTGCATGACTTGAGACTTGAGCAATCTTCCCAACCCTTCTGCCATAATTATAAACAAACAAGGAGATAAAGGATCTCCTTGCCTCAATCCCCTTGAGGCCTCAAATAGCTCTGATCGCTCATTATTAACAAGAACAGAGAATGAGGAAGAAGAAACACATCTCATCATCCATCTAATCCATTCCTCCTCAAATCCATAAGCAACAAGAACTTTCTGAAGAAAGGACCATCCGACCCGATCATAGGCTTTGGCCATGTCCAACTTAATGAACATAGTTTTCTCCTTAGAAGTTTCCATCGAGTGAATAGCTTCTGTAGAAATAACAACCCCATCCAATATTTGTCGGCCAACAACAAACCCTCCTTGCTCCTTAGAGATTATTTTTTTGAACCATATCTTTAGCCTCTCAGCAATAATTTTTGTGATGATCTTATACACAACATTGCAGAGAGCAATATGCCTGAACATATCCAAGGAATTTGCTCCCTATTTTTGGGTTTAAGAACTACAAAGGTAGCATTTAGGGCACTTAGCATCTATTTGTTCTTTTGGGACTCACGGACCACCTCCAAAAGATCAAATTTGATTAAATCCCAAAAATCTTGATAAAACTCAATCGAGAATCCATTCGGGCCTAGGGCTTTTCCTTTTTTCATCTTGAATACAACATTTTCCAACTCCTCAAGGTAAATTGGATCCATCAAGTGCTCATTCATATCTCTATAAACAATCATTGGAATATAGTTTAGAATAAGTTTTTCATTCTCATCATCTGATAGGGAGTCCTCCTTGAAGAGAGAGGAAAAATACCTCTTAGTCTCTTTTGAAATATCCCTGAAATAAGAGAGTAGGGCACCTTGAGAATTCACAAGAGAGGTAATTAGGTTACCATTACGGTGAGCCTTAACTAAGTTATAAAAGAAGGTTGTGTTCCTATCCCCTTCCTGAAGCAAATCTACTCGAGATTTTTGTTTCTAAAAAATTTCTTCCCTCAGTTCCCATTCAACAAGGTCTTTCGCAGCCTCAGATTCCTCAACAAGAAGCTCCTTCGTGAATCCCTGATCTCTAATCTTCCTTGAAGCTTCTTCCATCCTCCTAAGATCTACCAACTTAGCCAAGGAAAGGTTCCAAAAATTTAGTCTATTCCATCTCTTCAATTTATGTTTTACAAATTATAGTCGCTTCATAAAAGAATACATAGCGGTGCCATGAGGAGGTTTGCCAGTGGTCCACCAACCTTGCATGAAATCATGAAGCTTAGGATCACGAAGCCACATAAGTTGAAACTTAAAGGAGGAATTATTTTTTAGCCCTAACTCCAAAGAAGAGAGTTTTATAGGCCAATTATCAGATCCCCTACCCTCTAGAATCATAGAACTAGCACTTCTATTATTACCCATCCAATAACTAGATATCAAAAACCTATCCAGTCTCTCTGATATGGAAGCTTCCCCACACCTTCTATTGTGCCAAGTAAAGATCCCATTATCTAGCTTGATGTCAACCAATTTTAGGGCCTGGATATGAGCACTGAAGACAGAAGAAAAAGGCTCAAGACGGTCCACCCCACCACGTTTCTCCTCCATACAAGTGATAGATTTGAAGTCTCCAGCCAAAATCCATGGGTACAGGAGAACCAAACTTCTCACAAAGTAAATTTTCTCCCACAAATTCACTCTACCATTGTAATCAACAGGAGCATACACATTTGTAAGTAGGATGGTTTCACCAGATTCATTATCATGCCCGACCATCGAAATAGACCATCTACTAGAAATCCAAGTAAGAGGGGATATCTTAACCGGATCCCATAAAAAAGCGACACCACAAGCATATCCACATGCACCAATACACTGGCATTACCCCCTTCTCCATAACTTGGGAGTAATATTGAACATACTATCAATAGCCAATTTAGTCTCCTGAATAAACACCACATCTAGAGAATGCACACGAACCAAATCACGAACAACTTTTTGTCTGGGGATGTTGTTCAACCCCCTTACATTCCATGAGAGGATAATCATTTTTTGGGGTTATAAAAATGGGAGTCCAATGTTCTCACCAAGCCTGACTCCACAAAAGTCTCCCCCATTAACTTAATTTTATCCTAGTCCTTCTTCCCACCCACCTTCATATTCTTGTCCGAAAAACTTTTTTTAATTATATTCTACTGCAATCCCAACATCGTAGGAGTTTTGCAGTCCAAGGATGATTGCATCAGTTCCTCAATAGGAGAGGGTATAACTAAATCTGTACCACTTTCCAAAATAGTTTCCCTTATAGGGCTAGACCCATCCATGTCCCCTATACTTATATCCAAAGCCCTTTGTTCTTCATTTAAACCCCCTAGATCTGATTCCTTAAGTTCCCCCTCAAGAAGAGATATTTGATTCAGCCTTGTTATATTTGCATCAGGTAGCGACGTTTCAGGTATATCCATGCACTGATCAAGATCATCTAATATTTCAAAACGGTTGAGTAGAGCATCTGGCTGGCTATCCTTAAGGTATTTGTTTACCCTTCGTCCTCTGTTTAGGGCTTTTAATAGAGCAAAACCTTCCTTATCCTGTTCCCCTTCCTTTATCGGGGCTTTTCCTTTATCCAAACTTTGTCCAGATCGAGAGGGCCCAGGATTTGAAGCCACATACGGGATAAACTTAGGGCATTTTCTTTGCAGGTGGTCATATTCACGGTAAATCTGACAACGAAATGGAAGAGCTTCATAGTCAAGTTTTTGAACCCATGTAGTTGATCCAAATTGTATTTCAATAGAATCTGGAATAGGATTATTTAAGTCAATTTCAACACAAATATGAGCAATATAGATTACCTTTTTATCCATTGTCTGTTGTGACGGTCCAACCGAATTCCCAAGTAGAAGGACAATATTATGCAAGATATCAGTTCTCCAAAATTCCAACGAGAGCCATGGAAGCCATACCCATACTGGAACCTGCGACAGTCGTTCCTCTGATGGGTTGAAACCCACATGCTAGGTTTTAAGAAAGAGTCCCACTTGGTTATAGAAATAAGGATCCCCTTCAAATGCTTTGTTACGATCCGCAATACAAGAGAAAACCACCATAAAATAATTGTTCACACTTAGCATCACCTCCACATCGCCTTCAGGATTTCAAGTCTTCTTGACCCAAGCCTCCACAAAGGGGAGAGAAATTTGGATGCCCAAAAATTTACCAATAAGGGCATGTTTGGTTAGATACTCCACATCTTCCGCCACCGATTCTGGTTGAAGTACTAGAATTGGCCTGGCTTCACATTGTTCCAAACATCCATTGTTATTTAACAAGTGGTTCTCGACATGCACTGGAAAATCCTATTCCTTTCAGTCATTTTCATATGAAAAAACATCATGAGCATGCACTCTCTATGTCGAACCTGATGCCATCATGACATTCCTCCATTTTTTTAGACCTCCTTCGGAAGCTGCTTCCATCCCCGCAGAGCAGTGTTTCTTCATCAAACCCTAGTAGAGTTTTTTTTCCTCATCAAACCCTAGCAGAGCACCTGAGATTCTTTTAACAACTTGGGCCAACATTCCTTCTATAAAAATATTTTTATAAATCTAGCTATGGTTGAGGTGTTTGGTTTTTTGTGGGTTCTTATTGCATTTAACCTTCTTAGGTGAAAAGGGACTTTGTAATTAGTTTGTGTTAGTTGCATGGGCATGGTGTTTTACAAATTAAAAGTTCATAGAAATCTTATTTTCTACTGGAATGTCCAATTAAATAGATTTATTTTAAAGTGACTTTTCAATGTTCTCTACAATTCTCATAGAAAAAATATTCTAAAATTCTAATTATAAGAACCTTTTAAAACAAAAGTCATTAAAAATTTATGCTCATTGGAGGTTCTTAGGACCTAAGATATAAAATTAATAATAATCTAGAGTAGAAATAAAGTGGATTTTTATTTGTGCTTCAAAAAATTGGTATACATAAAAATATAAACAAATACAAGGTAACAAGCATGATCTTTCTAAGCATTTAGACTTTTTAAAATATCCTCAAACTTAGTTATAAATTTGTTTACTTGATGATGGAATAGAAGGGTGACAGCCCCAATGTTGATAAATCTGATTTAGAATATTTACCATGGATGCCCTCACAATAGTGAACAAGGAATATGAAAAGCATACAAAAAAATCATAGCAAGAGCCAAGTAGCAACAATAATAATAGTAAGAAGAAGGTTATATACAAAGGACATGCAAAGAATCATGTGATGAATTTGAGTGGCCACAACATAGACGAATGTAGAAAGCTCATGCAAAATATAATTAGGGCAAGATAATGACAAGTATATATAAAATCTACATAAGAAAAAAATTAGGGCAATAATATAATTAAATATGAAGAACACAAGCTTATACTGAGAGGGGGGGTGAACAGTATAAGACAACTTTTTACTTTTCTTTCCAAATCAATATTAAGCAATGTATAGATAGCAATATCAATAGCAGTAACCAAAGCAATGCATAAATCATCACACACAATAGAGACACCACATTTTACGTGGTTCACCCAATGTGGGCTACTCCACGGAGAAAATATTTCACTAAAATTTTCTCAATAAATATCTTGGGAATCCTTCCCAATTACAATATTTATGGACCTCTATCCAAAGGAGACACCAATCCCCTAAATCAAGTTCATGGATCTCTATCCATAGGAGAACTCCTTCTCCTCTTCTCTGGCTGGTGATCCTCTAGAAGACTATTGCCTCCACTACACTGGCTTGTGGATCTCTCTCCACTGAAGACTCTTCTCCCCACTCAAAAGACCTGTCCTCACTGCCCTGGATGATGGATCTCTATCCACTAGAGACTACTATCCTCTCTACTCTATCACCTCCAAAGCTCTATCTCTAATCTACACTAAACATAGTCCTTCGGTCTAGCACAAATCTACTCAACAAGTCCACATAGAACTTGCTCAAATTTGCTCAACAAGTCCACACAGAACTTGCTCAAATATGCTCAACAAGTCCACACAGAACTTGCTCAAATATTCTCAACAAGTCCACACAGAACTTGCTCAAATATTCTCAACAAGTCCACATAGAACTTGCTCAAATATGCTCAACAAGTCCACACAAAACTTGTCTAATATTCTCAATAAGTCCACATAGAACTTATTCAAATATGCTCAATAGGTCCACTCATAACCTGCTCAAATTTTCTCAACAAGTCCACTCAGAACTTGTCCAATATGCTCAATAAGTCCACACAGAACTTATTCAAATCTGCTCAACAAGCTCACTCAAAACTTATCCAAATCTCATAGAAACATAAAGAGAATTGTTAGAGACTCAATATGTTCTACACTCAATGCTCAATCACTTTCTTAACTCAAATTAGAATATAGAATAGTTTGTTTTATGGAACTTGAACAATCACTTCATACATCCACTTGACTAGGCTCAATCAAATCTACTCAACCAATTACTCAAGAAACAACCCTTGCTCACAAACCCTAGTCCAAGCATGTAAACACCAACTCAAAATATTTCCAACAATGCTCAACAACAAATCTCACATAACAATGATACTCATGTTCTTTTCAAACCCTAGTTCAAGTTCTTTGCACAACAACTCACTTCAACAACAATGCTTATAAATCAATATTCACATAACAATGATACTCATGTTCTTTTCAAAACCCTAACTCAAGTTCTTCACACAACCAATGGCTTCAACAACAATGCTTATAAAACAAGGTTTTAATCACAACACTTAATTCTAGAAAACCTTGAAGCATTAACTCAAACACTCTTCGAAAAGGAAACCCTAATAAAATCCTTTTCACTCCAAACTTTATTTTCTAGAAATCCAATCAATCAACTCAACCAAGGAAGAATTTGCCCATACCTTTTTGCTTGACAAGGAGTTGCTCTCACAAATCTGCCACACTCACACTCACTTCTTTTCCAATATCAATAAGGGTTAGAAGATAATAATTTCCTCAAAAAAACACAATACAAAATGATATCAAAATTACACCTTATCACTCCAACTTAAATAATATTCAACACCTTCACAATAATCTTCTTTAACACAAAAACCCCTTATTAAAATTAAAACAATACTCAAAAGTCTTAATTCTCCAATATGCCAATATGATAATTAAGACTTTATTAAAAACTAAATTCAAAACTCCTTATTACTCCTAATTGATACTTTTCAATAACCACCACTATCCAACTAGCAACCCTTCTAAGCAAATCCGACTAACACCCCTTTTATCTCCCAACTTAGGCAATAATTAAATTTAATGCAAAAATATTTACCTCACCTTCGGAGGGATTCGAACCCTCAACAATACCCGTGACAAACACCTTAGTCGTAGCTCCAACCACCACATGAGCTACGCGCTCGTTTGAAACTTAAGAAGCACCACGTGCTTCAAATCGTGTCTCCCGCCTTGCACCTTGCAAAATGTGCACCTTTGGCACCTTCAACCAACACGACTGCCAAGCACAACCATCACGTTTTGAATGCTGGCCTCCTTGCCTACAAGCGCTCTAGCCACTGCCCACTTGCCACTAGGCCAAGCTGCCCAGTTGGCTTTCGAATGATCGATGCCTTCTGCTTTATTATGTTCGTCGACACATGAAATTCGTAAACTTTCTCACGAGCTCTTATTTCCAATTCACATGCAATATTAATCAATCGAGCAAGGATAAAGTTTAATGCCCTTTGGGCATAGGTATATATATTAATTTCCTCCATGCTTGTAAAACGTCGATGCTTTGAATGCTTTCACCACCATGTAACGTCGATGAAGGTTAGGACCTTTATAAAGGCACTTTGAATATTTTTAACTCCAAACCCATCTTTGGGTATTGTAAAATATTATAATGAATATTATAAATATTTTACTTTGGGATTTTAACCATATCACTTAATATTATAATAACAAATATTATAATATTATATCCTTTTGAGTTTATTTCTTCCTTCTCATTGCATACCATGGTGTAAATAATATTTATTTATAAAATTTAAATTCTCATTGAATTTAAATAATTTATAAAATAAATATTATATCTCCTTTTTAACTTTGCACAAGCCTCCTTGGGATTTTTATGAAACACCTTTTAAACTAAGCTTCCATATACTATTAAGATATTATGGAGCCCTTTTGCCTTTAACTTCTGCACTGATTCTCTTGACCTTTGGCCTTCTTCCTAGATATCAAATGACAACTTTGAAAACTTTGTTTCTTGACGAAGTCCTTGACATTAATGATGACTTCATCTGGTGACATCAATGACAACTTTGACTTAGGGACTCAAAATTTCCAAAAATCTCCCCCTTTGTCATTGATGGCAAACCAAAAATATTTTTACCAAAACTTGATTTGCTTTTTGTCTTGCTCCCCCTGGGACATTGCTCCCCCTGGCTCAATGCTCTTTTCAAGTATCAAGTCTCTCCCCCTTACTCAAATATCTCCCCCTTTGACATCAATGGCAAAGGGTCACCTTTGGGGCTCAGGGCTAAGAATGAGCCTCTTAGCTTAGCCCCTCCCCCACCTTCTTTTGAGGTGGTTAATTTTGAGGTGGGAGTATTTCTACTCCCAGAAGGCATTGTTCTTTACCTTTATCCTCTTTCCTTCTTATCTGATTTTTTTGATTCCTTTGACTATTTCTATCCATGTTCATGTTCCTGTTCATGTCTACATTCTTGTTCTTTTTCCTGTTCCTGTTCATACCTGTTTCTGGAATGTCTGCTCTACACCACTTTGTTGTGTGACCATCATTATTGCACTTATAACACTTAATGTTATTATTCCTTGGAGGTGTAAATGTCTTAGGATTTCTCCTAGTGAATCCATATCCTCTTCTTTCATGAACCCTGCAATTCATTGCCTTGTGACCAAACTGATTACATGAGTAACAATACCCATGGAAAAGTTATTTGTTCCAATATTCCCGTATTTCATGTGTCCTACACTATGAAGCCATGTGCCCAAACCTATGACATGAGAAGCATCATCCATTGAAGAAACCTTGCCTAGACCCCATTGGTCTCTTAGTCTCTTCTACTTGTTTCCTGTTCCATCTGTTCCTTACTTGTGCATTGTTCCTTTCCTTGTTGAAATTTCTATTGTCCAACTTATCCTTAGAAGTATCACTCTCTCTTTTAATTACTTCTTTTGACACTTCTTATTTTCTGGTGCTTGAGCTTGACTCTCCTTTTTCTGCTTCCTCTCTTCCTTGTTCTTGTTTAGAACTAAGTTATGTTATGGTGACTGATGACCTTTGTGCATTGATAATCTTGTCCAAAGTCTTTGAATTTTCTTCAAACTTGTGTAGCTTGTCCTTAGAACCTTTTACTTCCATCCTTAGTGAAACTATCTCATGCTCTAACCTTTCACACTCTAGATATTTTACCTTTAATTTTTTAACCATACCTTCTTCAATATTTCTTGCCTCTTCAACCTTGATTTTGAAGTTGGTGAGTTCCTATAGAAACTTTACTTTTGCTTTCTCATCTTCTTGAGCTTGAACTCTTAATCTTGAGTTCTCCCTTTTTAATTCTTCAATAGTAACCATGAGTCTTTCACATTCTATCTCTTTTACCTTTGATGTTCAACCATACCTTTTTCAACTTTCCTTGCCTTTTCAACCTTATCTCTCAAGTTATAGAGATCTTGTAGAAGCTTTGTCTTACATTTCTCATCTTCTTGTATTTGAGCCTTCAATTCTAAATTCTCTCTTTTCAATTCAACAATTTCCTTAAGAGTGGCTTCCTCTTTTTCTTTTTTTGAATCTTCTATAGGAGCATATTCTTTTTCTTCTATTATTGAAAGTAGATTTTCTTCTTCATACCTATTTTGATTGTCCCTGTTATCCTTTCTTGAACCAACCTCTAGGATTTCATTTCCAAAAATATCATCTTCATCTTCACCACTACTAAACCCATTGCAATAACCTGCATCATGATCGAGTTGACCACAAAAAAAACATTCTTCACCTTCTTGTGGACAATAAGTTGCATGGTGACCTGTATTCCTACATCTGGTATAAAACTTTATCAACCTAGTTATTTCTCCATTGCTTGATTCATCTCTTGAATCTATTTCCATTCTTCCTCCCAAAACAACATTATCGAACTTCATCTTCCTTTTCTTTCATGACCATGTGTGTTCTTTTCTTCTTGTGTCTCATGGTTCTACTTTTTCCTTTATTTTCCATTTGTGTTCTTGTAAGATCTTCCTTCAAGTTGTTAAACCTTTTCTGAAGGAATCAACTCTGATACCAATTGAAGAACACAAGCTTATACTGAGAGGGGGGTGAATAGTATAAGACCACTTTTACTTTTCTTTTCACAATTAATATTAAGCAATGTATAGATAGCAATATCAATAATCGAAATCAAGTGCACAAATCACCACACATAATAGAGACACCACATTTCACGTGGTTCACCCAATGTGGGCTACTCCACGGAGAAAATATTTCACTAAAATTTTCTCAATCAATCTCTTGGGAATCCTTCCCAATTACAATATTTATGGACCTCTATCCAAAGGAGACACCAATCCCCTAAATCAAGTTCGTGGATCTCTATCCATAGGAGAACTCCTTCTCCTCTGCTTTAGCTAGTGATCCTCTAGAAGACTACTACCTCCACTACACTGTCTTGTGGATCTCTCTCCACTAAAGACTCTTATCCCCACTCATAAGACCTATCCTCATTGCCCTGGTTGATGGATCTCTATCCACTGGAGACTACTGTCCTCTCTACTCTATCACCTCCAAAGCTCTATCTCTAATATGCACTAAACACAGTCCTTCGATCTAGCACAAATCTGCTCAACAAGTCCACACAGAACTTGCTCAAATATGCTCAACAAGTCCACATAAAACTTGCTCAAATCTTCTCAACAAGTCCACACAGAACTTGCTCAAATATTCTCAACAAGTCCACACAAAACTTTTTCAAATCTATTTAACAAGTCCACATAGAACTTACTCAAATCTGCTCAACAAGTCCACACAGAACTTGCTCAAATATGCTCAAAAAGTCCACATAGAACTTGCTCCAATCTGCTCAATAAGTCCACATAGAACTTGTCCAAATCTGCTCAATAAGTCCACATATAACTTATTCAAATCTTCTCAATAGGTCCACTCAGAACTTGCTCAAATCTTCTCAACAAGTTCACTCAAAACTTGTCCAATCTGCTCAATAAGTCCACACAGAACTTATTCAAATCTTCTCAACAAGCTCACTCAGAACTTGTCCAAATCTCATAGAAACATAAAGAGAATTTTTAGAGACTCAATATGTTCTACACTCAATGCTCAATCACTTTCTTAACTCAAATTAGAATATAGAATAGTTTGTTTTATGGAACTTGAACAATCACTTCACACATCCACTTGACTAGGCTCAATCAACTCTACTCAACCAATTACTCAAGAAACAACCCTTGCTCACAAACCCTAGTCCAAGCATGTAAACACCAACTCAAAATATTTCCAACAATGCTCAACAACAAATCTCACATAATAATGATACTCATGTTCTCTTCAAACCCTAGTTCAAGTTCTTTGCACAACAACTCACTTCAACAACAATGCTTATAAATAAATCTTCACATAACAATGATACTCATGTTCTTTTCAAACCCTAGCTCAAGTTATTTGCACAACAACTCACTTCAAAAACAATGCTTATAAATCAATCTTCACATAACAATGATACTCATGTTCTTTTCAAAACCCTAACTCAAGTTCTTCACACAACCAATGGCTTCAACAACAATGCTTATAAAACAAGTTTTTAATCACAATACTTAATTCTATAAAAACTTGAAGCATTAACTCAAACACTCTTCGAAAATGAAACCCTAATCAAATCCTTTTCACTCCAAAATTTATTTTCTAGAAATCCAATCAATCAACTCAACCAAGGAAGAATTTGCCCATACCTTTTTGCTTGACAAGGAGTTGCTCTCACAAATCTACCACACTCACACTCACTTATTTTCCAATCTCAATAAGGGTTAGAAGATAATAATTTCCTCAACAAAACACAATACAAAATGATATCAAAATTACACCTTATCACTCCAACTTAAATAATATTCAACACCTTCACAATAATCTTCTTTAACACAAAAACCCCTTATTAAAATTAAAACAATACTCAAAAGTCTTAATTCTCCAATATGCCAATATGATAATTAAGACTTTATTAAAAACTAAATTCAAAACTCCTTATTACTCCTAATTGACACTTTTCAATAACCACCACTATCCAACTAGCAACCCTTCTAAGAAAATCCAACTAACACCCCTTTTATCTCCCAACTTAGGAAATAATTAAATTTAATGCAAAAATATTTACCTCACCTTCGGAGGGATTCGAACCCTCAACAATACCCATGACAAACACCTTAGTCGCGGCTCCAACCACCACATGAGCTACGTGCTCGTTTGAAACTTAAGAAGCACCACGTGCTTCAAATCATGTCTCCCACCTTGCACCTTGTAAAACGTGCACCTTTGGCACCTTCAACCAACATGACTGCCAAGCACAGCCATCGTGTTTCAAATGCTGGCCTCCTTGCCTACAAGCGCTCTGGCCACTTCCCACTTGCCACTAGGCCAAGTTTCCCAGTTGGCTTTCGAACGATCGATGCCTTCTACTTTATTCTGTTCATCGGCACACAAAATTCACAAACTTTCTCATGAGCTCTTCTTTCCAATTCACATGCAATATTAATCAATCGAGCAAGGATAAATTTTAATTCCCTTTGGGCATAGGTATATATATTAATTTCCTCCATGCTTGTAAAACGTCGGCGCTTCAAATGCTTTCACCACCATGTAACGTCGGTGAAGGTTAGGACCTTTATAAAGGTGCTTTGAATATTTTTAACTCCAAACCCATCTTTGGGTATTGTAAAATATTATAATGAATATTATAAATATTTTACTTTGGGATTTTAACCATATCACTTAATATTATAATAAAAAATATTATAATATTATATCCTTTTGAGTTTATTTCTTCCTTCTCATTGCATACCATGGTGTAAATAATATTTATTTATAAAATTTAAATTCTCATTGAATTTAAATAATTTATAAAATAAATATTATATCTCCTTTTTATTAACTTTGCACAAGCCTCCTTGGGATTTTTATGAAACACCTTTTAAACTAATCTTCCATATACTATTAAGATATTATGGAGCCCTTTTGCCTTTAACTTCTGCATTGATTCTCTTGACCTTTGGCCTTCTTCCTGGATATCAAATGACAACTTTGACAACTTTGTTTCTTGACGAAGTCCTTGACATTAATGATGACTTCATCTGGTGACATCAATGACAATTTTGACTTAGGGACTCAAAATGTCCAGCAAAATATTTATGATAAAAATGTTGCACTTCCTTGTTGAGTTCAACCCCACATATAAGCATCATAAAAAATCATGTATATGCATACATCATATACAGAGCAACAATACTTATAGTTCAACTAAGGACTAATTCACATTGACACATATGTGATATAGTTATATGTGAGAGACCTAAATAGAAATGAGAAGAGAGAATATGTACCTTTTGCACTTTAGAAGCAATGGAAACAGAGAAATAATTTATCTTGGAATGTAAAACTTATAATGATATTGGGATAGTTATGTTGATAAATTAGTAGCAGTTCCATGTTTAAATTGTTTGAAGAAACAAAAATAAAGAAGCTAGGAGAAATTATCAATTAGTAGCAAAAGACCGATTCTCGAGAAAGAGAGAATAATGATTCAACTTTGCTTTCCACATAAACTTATTTTATTTTAAAAGAATATGTAAGATAACATATTGTGTTTTTTCCTCAAATAACACAATGTGTTTATAACACATCTTTGTTGTTCCATGGATTATTTTGGTTTGGTAGACATTAAATGTTTTGTGATCTATTTATGTCATTTGCAATATTGCTTGAATATAGGTATGGAATTAAAATGTACATAATTTTATGTTATTTACTATTCTTAACTATCCATTATGGTCGAAATTGGTGTTTAATATTTAAAGGAAATGTTTTGATCAGAAAATTAATAAAAAATATTTTTTGCATATATATATATATATATATACACACCCATTGTAGTAAATATATTTCCAAATTTTTGAATATATATACACATACATATATATATTTCCAAAGTTTCAATGCATAGCTATTTTTTTTTGTGATTAAACAAAATGGTTTTGAAAGGGACCCTCACCCTTTTACAATGAAATCTTGAGCTTGTAAAAAAATAGCTATGCATTGAACCTTTGGCTCTCATTGCCTAGCTAAAAACTTATTTACCATAGTTGATCTCATAGCTAGGTCTTGATATTCTAGCCAAGAACAAGGGATATAAATTACCTAATACCTAGTGATAGGACATATGTTGGTGGATCTACTATGGACAGCTCCAGGGAGGGATAAAATAGAGTTAGAATATGTTGGGCATTAAATATTATGCTACTTGAGGGTGTTTAAAGGAGTTTTGGATGGCTCCCCTAAGCTTGAGAGGCTCCTCTATCCTCACTAGGAGTTGATTGAAGACAATAATCATATTTTTGAATTTATCTTTAAAGATTCTCCTATTTATTTCAATCCATATGCACCATAAAAATGTTGGGATGAAAATATTCCAAATATATTTGTTCTCCTTATCAGGAGGTCTCCATTGGATCCGCCAATCAATAAGATCCTCAGACATAATCCAATTGAAACCAATAGAACTCAACCTTTGATCCAGATCTTCCTAAGAGAAGGAACATCTCAAAAATATATGAGTGGGTCCTTAGGACTCAACCTTTGATCCAAATCTTCCTAGAGGTAACATATGTTGGGTCCTTAGAAGCCTATCTTGGTCAAGTTGTCCCAAGTAAGGATTTTCTTTTGGAACACAAGCCAAGTAAATATTTTTATTTTGGGAATGCACTTGTTCTAGATATTCCTCCAAGAGACTTTTGTTTGAGGTCTTTCTAGCATCTCAATGTAACCACTTTTAACTATATAATGACCTGAAGTTGACCCAATCCACACCAATTGATCTGATTCCTTTGAATCTAGGATCTGGAAGTACTTTATTTTTGCATGAAAGTCTTATAGCTTGTATCTTAGATTATTTGCATGTTAGTTCTCCATATTTTGACTCCTCTCTAATTCACTATATAGGATTTAAAGGAGGTACCCCATTCAGCTTGGATATTTCTTCTAAGTTTCTCTAAATATTGGTCTCTATCCAAATGTTTTTAATCAAACCAGTTGTCCTCCCAGAAGTTTACTTTAGTTCCTTTCTCTATCCTCTAGTGCGTTCCTTCCCTTATGATGTCTATGCCTCGATGGATATGGTTCAAGATTGTTGAGCCACCTTAGATTTGGTTGTTCTTAAAACATAATTTTTGGTTCCTCATCCTGAATGTATTTTATCCTCATGATGTTAGTCCATGGTCTTCCTTTTTCCTAAATGATTTTTCACACAATTTTCACCATTAAAAAATTGTTGAGGGTATTTATTCTTCTTAGGCCTAGTCCTCCATAGGATTTTGGGAAGCAAACCCTTTCCCACTTGACCAGATGTAATCTATTTTGTTCCTTAATGCCTCTCCATAGGAATTTTCTATATATGTTTTTTTTTTAATTATACTAGAGGAATTGGTAACTTGTTACAATTTTCTACACCTCTTTGTGGGTTTGAATCTCACTCCTTGTCACCACTATAACCTCTATTTGCATTGGGTAAACCTTTTATTTATCTAGTTAAGCTTACATAACATGCCCATCGATACTACGGGGTCCAAGGGATTGGAAACTTGGTCTTCGTGCTCCTACAAAAGTGTTTTGATCGTTGAACCAAGCCCTCACACCCTATAGATGGTATTTATTGCTTCCTCTATTTTATTTGGTATCTTGAATATCGAGAGCATGTAAATTGGGATGCTTTGTAAGGTGTATTGAAGAAGTTGAATTTTTTCTACTTGGTTGAGAAGGTTGCCTTTCTAGCCTGTCAATTTCTTATTGAGTTTATCAATAACATGGTTCCAATGGATTGGATTTATTTGGTTGGCTAATAAGGGCATGCCTAGATATGAGGAGGGCAACTCCTCAATTTCACATTCCAATATTTCCTTTATCTTGATTTGTCTCAAGGGAGGTGTGTTGAGAAAGTAAATTTTACTTTTTTTAAAGTTGATACTCTAAGAGGATGCCCTTTTGTATCTATTTAGGGTGTTTTTTAGAGCTTTAGCTTTCTTCAGCATGTCTTCCCCTAGCAATAGGCTTTCATCCACAAAATAAATGTAAGTTTTATTTGCTACCTTGCTTGTTATTCCCAACCCTTTAATAGAGATCTATTAATTCTCTTTTGCTATTGATATACCCAAAGCCTCTACGATGATGATAAATAGGGTTGGGGATATTAGATCCCCTTGTCTCAGTCCCTAGAGCTATTGAATTAGCATGTAGGATATCCATTGATTAGAATAGAAAATGTTGCACTAGAAATGCAACTTTGGATGAGATTCCCCCACCAAAATTAGAAATCAAAATTTTCCAGGACCTTGTACATAAAATTCCAAGAAACTCTATCATAGGCATTATTTATATCTAGTTTAACCAACATATCTACTCATTTATTAAAGTGGATGGTCTCATGGGAAATCACAATGTCATCAAGAATTTGTCTACCCTTAACAAAGGTCTTTTGATGTTCTTAAATTATGAAAGGTAATATCTTATTGAGTCTTATTGCTAGAGCTTTCGTAAGAATCTTGTACGTAACATTGCAAAGACTTATTGGTCTAAAGTCATCTAGGTGGGTGGATTTTATTTTCTTCTTGATTAGAGTAAGGAAGGTATTGTTCATGCTTCTCAAAATATTCCCTTTTCTATGGGCTTCTTGGATTACCCCCACTATATTATCTTTAACAATTTTCTAGCAATGTTGAAATAAGCATGTAAAATAACCATCTAAACCTAGAGCTTTATCTCTTTTCATTTCAAATAAGGTCATCTTGATTTCCTCTTCTGATAGTCTTTTATTTAGATCTTTATTCATAGAGGTTGTGACTAGTCTTGGAATGTTTCTTAACACCTCCTCCATATCCTCCTCCTCCTCCTCTATGTTTGCTTTAAATATTTGTTCGAATAAATCCACTACTTCAATATTAACTGCTTCCTCCTCTGTATTTTTTTTTTTTTATTAGTGGTGATTTCTTTGATCTTTGACGCTCTTATGTGTTTGATTAGGGTGGTGTGAAATATTTGTGTGTTTCTATCACCCTTCTTCAACCAGATAGCTTTGTATTTTTGTTTCTAGTGGATCTCCTCTTTGGTAAGGTTGGTGTGGTAATCTATCAAGAGATTTTACTCTACCTTTATTAGATCTTCTGTATAGCCTTACAATTCATTCTGATGTTAATGTTATCAATTCTCAATTCTAGCTCCTATTTATGTCTAAAAACATTACCGATTTTTTTCTTGTTCCACTACTTCAACTTTTCTATGAGAAATTTAAGTTTACAGGTCAAACAACACATTTTTATTCCTTGAATTGGGACACTCCATCACTCTTTTATACTATCATATAAATCCTTGTTTCATCCATATTAGATCAAACTTAAAGGAGAATTTTTTGTGTCTAACTTATTCTTGGATTGACATTGCTATGGAATTATGGTTAGAGCCAATATTTAGAATGGGATTAAGGTTTATTGTCCTCATTGTTGTTATACCATTCTTGATTTATCAACATTATTTCAAGCCTTCTCTAGATGGATTGGTCTCCTAGTCTTATTTCGACCAAGTGAAGGAGGATCCTTGTAGGTCAATAATTACTAGATTATAGTCTTCAATAAAATCACTCAGATCTATCATGCTTTCACTGAGGTCAGTCCTACCTCCCTTCATTTCTACTAGGGTTATTGGGATGTTGAAGTCACATACTATCAACCACTTAACCCTTCCTAAATTATTCTTTATCTCAACTAAATAATTCCATAATTTCTTCCTCCAGCTAGGGTGGTTTGGGGTATAAATATTATTGTAGGTCAATATCCACTAGATTATAGTCATCAATAAAATCACTCAGATCTATTATGCTTTCACTAAAGTTGGTCCTACCTCCCTTCCTTTCTACTAGGGTGAGTGGGATGTTGAAGTCACATACTATCATCCACTTAACCCTTCCTAAATTATTATTTATCTTAAATAAATAATTCCATAATTTCTTCCTCCAGCTAGGGTGGTTTGGGGTATAAATATTAGTTATAAGAAAACTATGGTTTGTAGATATAAAATTGGTGGTTACTTGGTTGTTAGACTTGCATACAAGATCTCCTTTGAATTCTTCCTTCCTCCATGCTATGATTAGACCCATATAAGCTCCTTGGGCTATTACTATTATGCCATAGTCTTTGCCCCAAGTGGCTTCTAAGAACTTTACATTGTTCTCTTCATTGAGTTTGGTCTCTTGCAATAAGATGATGTCCAACCTATGCTTCTGAATGAAATACTTGAATAGTATTCTTTTTTTGGGGGTATTCAATCCCCTCACATTCCATGAGATTACTATCATTTCCTTCCTCTTGAGGTTTTTTCCAAAGTGGATTGTCTACCTTCTGCTATATATTTCTCTATTAACTTTCTTTCAATTTCATCAGCTAAAGGTCTACCTCTTAGTTTGGGGTGTACAACTATGTTTGGAATTTTCTTTTGGATTTTAGGTACCTTGGGGGTTGTCTATCCTAAAATTTTAATAGTCTCCTCAAATGTTGATATCACCAAATTAGTGATAGAGGTATCCTCTTTCGAGTTTGAGTCCCCTTGTTTTGCTTTTGGATGCTCCAGAACCACTTGCTTCCAACTTCTTTTCTTTGCTAAGGTAGGAGTGGGGTTGGGTAGTTTTGGTTTTGGGTGTTACTAGTCCATTACCTTAAGAGAAAATTTACCTTTACCTTTGTTCTACTAGGGTGGATAAAGGCTTCCCATGACTCCTACCTTCTCAATATGTGCCTTGCTCATTTTTTACCTCCTTTTTCTAGGACCAAGTTCATGCTAAGGAGTCAAGGCTCCTTTTGTAGATTATGAGAGCAATGGATGTTGATGTGGCCTATTTCATGGCACCATCAACACCTAAAGGGAAGTTTCTCATAGTCTAACATTTGTCTATGTGAGACCAGATTCAAAGCAAGGTTGATTTCTTTTGGAAGAGGATTTTGGATGTCAAAGTTAACACAAATCCATATAGTAATTGCATTATCCATATTATGAAAGTTTCCATCCACTACCAAGAAATCACCAAGAGCTTTGCCAATGCTTTCTTCTACCTTTATGTTCTAGAGTTCCAAATATAAGGCATATAGTCTCAAACTCTCATCCATACTAGAACTTTTCTTATTGACTAATAAAGATGGTCAAAACCAGGGTGTTGCTATTTGAGATATAGACCAGAGATGCCCATGAACCACGGGCTTCCATTCAACATATTAAGGAGGTCTTCTTTGCATGTGTATATTATAGAGAAGAAATATTTGGGTAAGATGGAGAACTCCACTTACCCTTTGAGTTTCCATCTAGAGTTAGCCCAAGTCTTAAGATCCAATAAGCTAGGCCATGCTCCTATGAATTTGCCTATGACACATCACTTGAGGTATTCTAGATATTTATCAACAACTTCACCTACAATATTAATTTCCAAGGTCATCCTAACAATATAAAATGGTGGCTTGGCGAGATATTTGACCTTTTCCTAAGGACCTGCCTTTGTTGATTGGATGGATTTGTTCATGCTCCTTAATTTCTCCCAATATTCATCTCCATCGATGGATTTTGGATGCACCCCATATATAGTGTATATGGGATCCCCATTCATTCCTCCATGGCTGGAGCTTTCCCCTTGCCTTTGTCTTGGGTTTTATTCAAAATCTAACACTACTTTGTCATTACTCGCCATCTCTAAAAGTATTTCCTACCTTTGCTTTTGTTCCTAATGTTGCTCTACTGTTGCTCGCCTTCACTCCTACACCTAAAATTTGCTTCGTTATTGCTTGTTGCTGCTCTTGCAAATAATATTGCTCCTTTGCTCTTTCCATAACACTACACCATTGCTCCTTGCTCTTGATATTGCTCTATATAATGACTATACTCCTTAGGGATTAATTCAAGAATTTGGAAATATATTACTACAATGGGTATATATATAAGAGTGGTAGACGTTTACAATCTAAATTCAATATAAATTAAAATTATTGACATTAAAAAGAAAAGAAAATAATATCTCTTTCTAATGGCTAAAGGAAAATGGAGCAAGACATTAAACAACATTACATACTCACTTTACTATTGTCAATTCGATTTAAGTCATTCATTATCATAGAAATTATATAAGTGGATTACATATTTTCCTTTTATACAAGATTTGGATCACTTTTCTTTGTCTACTTGTGTGAAGGTGGGAATTATATTTAGTAATTAGAAGTTAAAACCAACCAACAACCTAAAAAATAACATTACTTTTTATGTCCATAAAATATTGTTGGAGGGGAAGGAATCGACATGAGGGATATGGTGAACTCAAGCGCTCTGGTGAAATTATATGGAAATTCGAATGTTCAAACTTCCATGAGCGGGACAACTCCTTTGGTACATTTGGAACCATGTGAAATTTCTCCCCATGTAGAGGCAAGTGGTTATGGGATGGTGGGACTAGATCCAGACAGTGATGGTTCTGACCAAAATTTTGGTCATGTGGAAAGGACTTAGGAAAAGGACCCTCCGAACAAACATGTGGAAAAAACCACCTAAAGTGGATCCCTTTCAACATAGGGAATCAATTTCCTCTCCTCTAAAACTTATGCTAGAAAATTCAGAGGAATTATCTCTTCGAAAGCAAACCCAAAGGCTATAACACTTTGCTCCCAAATGGTAAAAATTTAGTAATTCCAAAAACCCTCATGGTTGATTACCTATCTATGGAAACTCATTCTCTTGTTGGAAAATTCATTGGAGGCAGACCTAATATGGAGTCCATCCATCGATGGGCTATTTACAAATGATAAACTTTAGGTAGCTTGGATATTTTTGCTATCTCACAAGTATTTTTATCTTCACCTAAATAACCAGGATGATGCTTCCTGAATCCTCATTGAAGGTCCCTGGTTTTATGGAAGAAAATCCTTTTCATTGGGAAATAGGGTGAGGATTTCAATCCAAACACCCAAAACATAAAATATGCTCCTATCTGGGTTTGTCTCCCATACCTTCCAATCTATTTTTTTGATGAGGATATCTTGCATGGGATTTCCAGATCTATAGACAAACTGGTGGTCATCAACCCTGCTACCCGAGCTCGAATGCGTATGATTCATGCTAGATTTTGTTTTAATGCCAACCTGGATTCCTAGATTCTTACTCAAATCAAACTTTTCTATGGCTCCTATCATAGATGTCAGGCCATAGAGTATGAAAACAAACCTACATTTTGCATCGAATGTCAGTATCAAAGACACCTAAAAAAATAATACCATTATCTCAAGCAACATAAATATATCATCAACTCATACAAAAATGATTCCTAGTTTGGGCATCAAGCGATTAGATTCCAATACCAAAAATATAAACAAACTTTTAAGGGTAGTTTCTATCAACCAACAAAGTCTCAAAGTTGTTCATTTATCAAAGAAAAGTAAATGGTAATTTCAAAACCATCAAGAGACCAAGGCAAGGTAAGATCCCTATTTGCTTTCCCTAGTCATTTTGATATTCTTTTCAAATTTACCAATCATGAGTCTAACTCAAGAGATGAAGTCCTTTTCCCTAAAGATGCTTCTCCTCCCATTCCCGTTGGCAATTTGAGTTATTTTGTGTTGTCATTGATGTCACATGGATCACATTGAGTTTTGGTGGCAAAAGCACTTCATAAATAATCATTTATGATATTTTGGAGAGCATGGATATATACAAGGTTTTGTGGCACAAGAGGCATATAATATTTAATTTTTAAATATTATATTAATGGTTTTTATTAAAACCAATGGTAAAGGTTTTTATTAAAACCAATGGCAAGGGTTTTTATTAAAACCAATGGTAAAGGTTTTTATTTAAACCAATGGAAAGGGTTTTTATTAAAACCATTGGAAAGGGTTTTTCATTAAAACCACTATGCTAAGACTTCTCCAAATAATGATGGATGAAAAGGTTTTTCAAATAAAACCTAGGTGCAAAAAGTTTCATGGCAAAATTCAAAAGAATGAAGGAGATATCCCAATTCAAAGTTAAGAGGTGAATTATTAAATTTTTATTTAATAATTCTAAGGTCTAAAGTTGAATTTTATTATTCGCTGACGTGCAATGGTTGGGGAGATTAATAAAATCATCGACGTCATTCGAAGGCATGGAGGTGCATATAAATAAAAGGTAAAACCTTTGTTTATAAGAGATTGGGAATAATTGCGCATGAGTGAGAATCGTCGAAAGGGGAGCAGCGAAGAAATAAAGAAAAATAATTTTCATTTGAGAGCAAGGTCAAGGAGACAACATGGGAAAGTGACGTCACGCAGGAGCCTATAGCGCAGTTGGTAGCGCACAAACTTTGCACAAGGTAGGTTCGTTGTTTGAATCCCGCCAGGGGCAAAGTGTTTTGCTAAGGAAGGCAATTTGAGTTTTCAGATTTGAGCGCAGGCAAAGTTGGGTGTTTGGGATTAAATCCCAACATGGGCTGACACCCACGTGGTAAGCGCTTCACAGCGCTAAGTGAGAGGAACAAAGTTCGACTCCCACAAAGGTGTGAAGGCGCATTGTTTTTGGCAAGGCATTAATGATTTCGAAGATGGTGAAGGCACATTAATTTTGGCAAAGGTATTAATGATTTCGAAGGTTGCAAAGGCTAAAATTTCATAAAAAGGTATTTATCTCTAGCGCATGGTAATATTTGATATTGCCAAAGTTTTGGTGCATTGAAAATCATTTCTATTATAACTAGGGAGTTATAAGGTATTTAGTAAAAATAAATGATTGTTGTATGTGCTTAGGGAGTTATAAGGTGTGAAGTTAAATATTTGTGATTGTTGTATGTGGAGTTATAAGGTGTGGAATTAAAAATAAAAGCATAGGTGTTTGTTGTATGTATTAATAAAATTATGGAGTCATAAGGTTGAAAAGTGTTGAACTTGTTATATGTCCTAGTGCATGATTTGATTATGAAATTGAACTAGGAACTTGAGACCTAGTTAATTGCTACCTTGAGTTAGAAGACATGCACATGAGTTAGGGTTTGAAGTTGAAGACAAATTGCTTGATGATGTGCCTTGGCTATTAAGAAGAAGTGGATGGATTAGAAAATCAATTTTGTGGATAAAATTGATGCTTGAGTTCATAATTGCTTTAGTGGAGTTCATTGAGAGTATTGCCATTATTGAGGAGGTTCTTGCCATTGCTTTGAGGAGGTTATTGTTGGTTACTTGTTGAGTACATTGCCACTATTTGAGACCATTGAGGAGATCATTTGCTAGTCACTTGTGGATACATTTGTCTTTCATTTGAGGAGATCATTGTTGGCTATTTGAGAGCTCTTTGCTTGAGGGAGTTGTGCTTGTTTCTTGAGAGCTTATTGACATTGCATGAGGAAGATATTATTGAGAACCTATTGCTATCACTTGTGGAGATTGTCCTTGGTTGGTTAAAGTCCTCATTGTTATTGCTTGGAGAGGTTTTCATTAGAGAGCTCATTTGCCATATATTTGAGAGTTCATTGTTGAGCATTGTTATCATCCATTTGAGAGAGTATTTGTCATACATTGTTGAGCATTGTTATCATCCATTTGAGAGAGTATTTGTCATACATTATTGAGATCATTGTGGATCATTGTTGTCATCCATTGAAGAGTACATTGCCATTCATTATTGAGTTCATCATTGAGCCTTGCCTTCATTGATTTGTGGATGAGATTTGAGTGCTACTTGAGCATGATTGATTGAGCCTTTGAGAAGGCTTTTGGGACAGAATTTTTGGACAGATTTGAGGCAGATTTTGTGCATGATTGATTGAGCCTTTGAGAAGGCTTTTGGGATAGAATTTTTGGATAGATTTGAGGCAGCTTTTGTGCATGATTGATTGAGCCTTTGAGAAGGCTTTTGGGAAAGATTTGTGGATAGATTTGGGACAAAATTTGAGCAGGATTGTTTGAGCCTTTTGTGAAGGCCTTGAGTACATATTTGGGATAGAATTTGAGTAGGATTGTTTGAGCCTTGTGAGAAGGCATTGAGGCAGATTTATGAGTAGTGAAAGAGATAGAACAGAAATAGAAAAATATACCAACACCAATTGCCTAGCTGAGTAGATCAGTGGAGAGCCCACCTGAGCAGATCATGATTGCCTAGCTGAGAAGATTAATGGATTGCCTAGCTGAGTAGATTAGTGGATAGCCTAGCTGAGTAGATTAGTGGATTGCCTAGCTGAGTAGATTAGTGGATAGCCTAGCTGAGAAGATCAGTGGATAGCCTAGCTGAGTAGATCAGGATAGCCTAGCTTTGAGTAGATCAAAGTAATCATTTGTATTGGGATAAGGATCCCTATTTCTTTGTGAAATATTATAAGGAGATTATCTTGTGGACTACCCCACATTGGGGGAACCACGTTAAATCTTATGTCTCAATTATGTGTGGTGATTTGTGCACTTGCTTACTATTACTATCTATGTCATTAATGCACACTGCTATATTTGGTTATTGCAATTAAGGACACTAATTGATATTGGTTTGGAAAGAAAGTAAAAAGTGGGTGCTATATTGTTCACCCCCCCTCTCAGTATAAGCTTGTGTTCTTCAATTGGTATCAGAGCGGGTTCCTTCGAAAAGGCTAACAACTTGAGGGTAGATTCTACAAGAACACATATGGCTTCATAGAATGGATCATCTACAAGTAAGGCTCCACTATTTGATGGTAACAATTATGCTTTCTGGAGCATGAGAATGAAGAACTACTTGATATCACAAGGATATGAGGTATGGCAGATGGTTGCAAAAGAGTATAAGGTTGAAGGTGATCCCGAGATAGATAAGACTATCAGGAAATTGGTTGAGATCAATGCAAAGGCAATGAATTGTATTCTGAGTGGGCTACGTGAGACAGATTTTGCAAAAGTCATGGTATGTAATTCAGCTAATGAAATGTGGACCAAGTTGCGGAATACCTATGAAGGAGATTCCAAGGTAAAGTTGGCAAAACTACAAACTCATAGAAAAATATTCAAGGAATTGAAAATGGAAGATTCTGAAGATATTGCAAAGTTTTTACTTCGAGTTGATGAGATTGCTAACACCATGAGAGGTCTAGGATTTGAGATGAAAGAATCAGATGTTACTCAAAAGGTTTTGAGATCACTTCCCATGAAGTATGATGCAAAGGTTTCAACAATAGAAGAAACAATGGATATCAACAAGCTAACAATGGAAGAACTACAAGGAACTCTCACAGCTTATGAGATGAGGATAAGTAAGCATCAGGTTCCAATAAAAGAAATTGCATTCAAGGCTTCAGAGAAAAAGAAAGGGAAAGTTTTAGAGATAGATAGAGATTCAGATAATGATGAGGAAGCTAACTTCATCAAAAGGAAAAAGGACTTAAGAAATTATAGGGATATGAAGAAAGTCAAATGCTACAAGTGTGGTGATTATGGTCACTATGCAAACAAGTGTCCACATGAAGAAAATAGTGATGATGAAAAATAGGGTCATAGAAGAAAATAATATGGAAAGCATAAGCATGACAAAGATGATAGGTACAAGCAAAGCAAGTATGAGAAGAAGAAAATTTTTCGTAAGACAAAGAAAACTTTCTACATTGAAGAAGCAAGTGATAGCTCAGATCACAATGATAGAGACAAGTCAGATGATGAAAAGGAAGAACATCTATTTCTAGGAATAGAAGGTGAAATAGAATAGTGCTTTGTGTGTGGTCAAAGAGATCATAGATCAGGATATTGCAATGGCTTCAGTGATAGTGAAGATGAGATGACACATCAAGGAAACAGGCATGGTCAAAGAAATCATGAGAGTTTGTTTGCTATAGAAGATTATAATGATCTTAGTGATAGTGAAGATGAAGAAGGGTTTTTCTATGGGATAAAATAAGTAGAAGAAGAACACTCACTCCAAACAGAAGAAGTTAAACAAGAGAATATTGTAAGAAAGATAGATGTCTCAATTGATCTAAAAGAAGACTTCAATGATATCCATGAGCAACTACAAGTGGTTAAGGAGAATCTAAAAGAATTGAGATGTTCTATACTTGAGAAGTTTGATCCATCACATGACTCAAAAGGTCAAGATATTTTCACTGAGAAGGAAACATGTATTTTAGAGACAATAGAGATGGATGCCAATTTGCTATTTGACACAAATGAAGAGAAAGAAGAGGAAGGTTCCAAAGCACCAAAGGTCTCATATTTCAGGTTTGGGGAATCACACTCAAAAGGAAAGGAAGTTCTAAAATATGAAAGCAAGGAAGCACCTAAGATTCATGAAGAAAGTTCCAAAGTTCCTATGGCTCCAAACATCCAGTTTGGATCTTGTTTTGAGATAGGTGAATCAAGTTCAAGAGGAAAATAAATTATTGAAAAGGAAAGCAAGGAAGAAGTTAAGGAAGAGGATTTAGATACTACAAAGAAGGATCAAGGATACAATGCACAAGTCAAAGATGATCACAAGGATAATGGTCAAGAAAGGTATGAGGAACCAAGGCATGAACAAAGGGCTTTTCAAGGACATTGTTTTTCTTGTAATAGATTTGGACATAGGGCTATACACTGTAGGGTCTATGGATCAAAGAAGTTTGATTTTGCTAGAAGGAACTTCAAAGGAAGAAGGTATGGTTTTCAAGGACATTGCTTCTTATGCAACATGATTGGTCATAGAGCTTCTCAGTGCAAAGAAAATGAGCAACATGGTTTTGGTTTTAGAGCTACACAATTCAGAAGTCATGGTCATAATGATTATGAAAATAGAACTTCACAATACAGGGTTCAGGAAAGGAATGGATATGGAAATGATTTCAAGAAAGAATTCAGGATATGGGCACCATCCAAAGGCTACAATATCAAGTGTTTTAATTGCAATAACTTTGGACATATTGCAAAATGGTGTAGGACTCAATTCCAAACAAGTTCAAGACAAGAAGATCAAGTAACTCATCAAGAAAAGGATATCAAAAATATGTGGAAGGAAGTTGACAAAGGAAAGGAACAATGTAAGATGGGAGTAAATGTACTCCCACCCCAAAATTAATCACCTCAAGAGAGAAGGTGGTGGGGGGCTAAGCTTAAGAGTCATATATTTTAGCCCCATAGGTGTCCCTTTTGCCATTGATGTCAAAGGGGGAGAGATTTGAGTAAGGGGGAGAGCATTGAGTTAGGGGGAGCAGCCTCCAAAGAGAGCATTGAGATAGGGGGAGCAACCTCCATAGAGAGTATTGAGTCGGGGGGAGCACCTTTGATTCTCAGAGATGGTTTTTGTAGTGATTGTGGTGATTTGCATTAGAGGTGTTGCCATCAATGACAAAGGGGGAGATTGTTGGCAATTTGAGTTATTTTGTGTTGTCATTGATGTCACATTGATCACATTGAGTTTTGGTGGCAAAAGCACTTCATAAATAATCATTTATGATATTTTGGAGAGCATGGATATATACAGGGTTTTGTGGCATAAGAGGCATATAATATTTAATTTTTAAATATTATATTAATGGTTTTTATTAAAACCAATGGTAAAGGTTTTTATTAAAACCAATGGCAAGGGTTTTTATTAAAACCAATGGTAAAGGTTTTTATTTAAACTAATGGAAAGGGTTTTTATTAAAACCATTGGAAAGGGTTTTTCATTAAAACCACTATGCTAAGACTTCTCCAAATAATGATGGATGAAAAGATTTTTCAAATAAAACCTAGGTGCAAAAAGTTTCATGGCAAAATTCAAAAGAATGAAGGAGATATCCCAATTCAAAGTTAAGAGGTGAATTATTAAATTCTTATTTAATAATTCTAAGGTCTAAAGTTGAATTTTATTATTCATCGACGTGCAATGGTTGGGGAGATTAATAAAATCTATCGACGTCATTCGAAGGCATGGAGGTGCATATAAATAAAAGGTAAAACCTTTGTTTATAAGAGATTGGGAATAATTGCACATGAGTGAGAATCGTCGAAAGGGGAGCAACGAAGAAATAAAGAAAAATAACTTTCATTTGAGAGCAAGGTCAAGGAGATAGCATGGGAAAGTGATGTCACGCAAGAGCCTATAGCGCAGTTGGTAGCGTACGAACTTTGCACAAGGCAGGTTCGTTGTTCGAATCCCGCTAGGGGTAAAGTGTTTTGCTAAGGAAGGCAATTTAAGTTTTCAGATTTGAGCATAGGCAAAGTTGGGTGTTTGGGATTAAATCCCAATATGGGCTGATGCCCACGTGGTAAGCACTTCACAATGCTAAGTGAGAGGAACATAGTTTGACTCCCACAAAGGTGTGAAGGCGCATTGTTTTTGGCAAGGCATTAACGATTTCGAAGATGGTGAAGGCACATTAATTTTGGCAAAGGCATTAATTATTTCAAAGGTTGCGAAGGCTACGAATTTCGTAAAAAGGTATTTATCTCTAGCGCATGGTAATATTTGATATTGCCAAAGTTTTGGTGCATTGAAAATCATTTCTATTATAACTAGGGAGTTATAAGGTATTTAGTAAAAATAAATGATTGTTGTATGTGCTTAGGGAGTTATAAGGTTTGAAGTTAAATATTTGTGATTGTTGTATGTGGAGTTATAAGGTGTGGAATTAAAAATAAAAGCATAGGTGTTTGTTGTATGTATTAATAAAATTATGGAGTCATAAGGTTGAAAAGTGTTGAACTTGTTATATGTTCTAGTGCATGATTTGATTATGAAATTAAACTAGGAACTTGAGACCTAGTTAATTGCTACCTTGAGTTAGAAGACATGCACATGAGTTAGGGTTTGAAGTTGAAGACAAATTGCTTGATGATGTGCCTTGGCTATTAAGAAGAAGTGGATGGATTAGAAAATCAATTTTGTGGATAAAATTGATGCTTGAGTTCATTATTGCTTTAGTGGAGTTCATTGAGAGTATTGCCATTATTGAGGAGGTTTTTGCCATTGCTTGAGGAGATTATTGTTGGTTACTTGTTGAGTACATTGCCACTATTTGAGACCATTGAGGAGATCATTTTCTAGTCACTTGTGGATACATTTATCTTTCATTTGAGGAGATCATTGTTGGCTATTTGAGAGCTCTTTGCTTGAGGGAGTTGTGCTTGTTTCTTGAGAGCTTATTGACATTGCATGAGGAAGATATTATTGAGAACCTATTGCTATCACTTGTGGAGATTGTCCTTGGTTGGTTAAAGTCCTCATTGTTATTTCTTGGAGAGGTTTTCATTAGAGAGCTCATTTGCCATATATTTGAGAGTTCATTGTTGAGCATTGTTATCATCCATTTGAGAGAGTATTAGTCATACATTGTTGAGATCATTGTTGAGCATTTTTCATTAATATATTTGAGCATTGTTATCATCCATTTGAGAGAGTATTTGTCATACATTATTGAGATCATTGTGGATCATTGTTGTCATCCATTGAAGAGTACATTGCCATTCATTGTTGAGTTCATCATTGAGCCTTGCCTTCATTGATTTGTGGATGAGATTTGAGTGCTACTTGAGCATGATTGATTGAGCCTTTGAGAAGGCTTTTGGGATAGAATTTCTGGACATATTTGAGGCAGATTTTGTGCATGATTGATTGAGCCTTTGAGAAGGCTTTTGGGACAGAATTTCTAGATATATTTGAGGCAGCTTTTGTGCATGATTGATTGAGCCTTTGAGAAGGCTTTTGGGATAGATTTGTGGACAACATTTGAGTAGGATTGTTTGAGCCTTTTGTGAAGGCCTTGAGTATATATTTGGGATAACATTTGAGCAGGATTGTTTGAGCCTTGTGAGAAGGCATTGAGGCAGATTTGTGAGTAGTGAAAGAGATAGAACATAAATAGAAAAATATACCAACACCAGTTGCCTAGCTGAGTAGATCAGTGAAGAGCCCACCTAAGAGATCAGGATTGCCTAGCTGAGCAGATCAGTGGATTGCCTAGCTCGAGCAGATCAGTGGATAGCCCTAGCTGAGCAGATCAATGGATTGCCTAGCTGAGAAGATCAGTGGATAGCCTAGCTGAGTAGATCAGTGGATAGCCTAGTTGAGCAGATCAGTGGAGCCCACCTGAGCAGATCAGGATAGCCTAGCTTTGAGCAGATCAAAGTAATCATTTGTATTGGGATAAGGATCCCTATTTCTTTATGAAATATTATAAGGAGATTATCTTGTGGACTACCCCACATTGGGGGAACCACGTTAAATCTTGTGTCTCAATTGTGTGGGGTGATTTGTGCACTTGCTTACTATTGCTATCTATGTCATTAATGCACACTACTATATTTGTTTATTGCAATTAAGGACACTAATTGATATTGGTTTGGAAAGAAAGTAAAAAGTGGGCGCTATACTGTTCACCCCCCCTCTCAGTATAAGCTTGTGTTCTTCAATTCCCCTTCTAGATATGGGCCTTCCCACCCACCTCCTGAAACCCTACCAACATTTGAAACCTAAATTAAAATTTTCAACCCTTTCTTAACCAAATCCGGTTTTAGTCCCAAGACACCATAAATTACAAAAAATCTTATGAGGATTGTAGTAGTGATAAAAATAGGGGAAGGCCATCCACTCAAGATCAAAATAAGAAATAAAAATATGATGATATTTCTAATGCTGTGCAAAATTCTCTATTTCCAGACATATACAGTCAAAAAAACTATGATCCAAAAGTATCCAAACCTCCCTTGCAGCAATCAAAGGGAGGCAATAAAACCTCCAAAGGTTCAAAATTAAGATAATATCATGGAATGTGAGAGGCCTAAATAGTGCTACCAAATAAAGACTTGCAAGAACTATCAAAAAAGAATTTAGACCCACCATTCTCATCATGTAAGAAACAAAGATTGATCAATCTAGAGTTTACAATATTGTCAAAACCATTTGGAAAAATAGTGACTACTACTTCATCCCTAACCAGGGTACTTTTGGTGGCCTTCTATGTCTTTGGGACCTATAGAAAGTAGAGGGTAGAGTCATTTATTATTTATATAGAGTGATCAATATATTTTTCTTTTAAAAGATAACAATATTTCTTGGATCCTATCAAATATCTATGCTCCCAAACACCCCCAAAGTAGAAGTTCTCTCTGGAATACCCTAGGTCAAATGAGGAACATTTTTAGAAATCTACCCTAGATACTGGTTGGGGATTTCAATTCCTCTCTCTTTCCCTCTAACAAAGAAGGAGGTAGTGATATTCCAACCAAAAGTATCCAAGATTTTTAAAGCTTTGTCACCAATAATGAGCTTATGGATTTTCAAATTAAAGGATCTCAATTCACTTAGAGCAATAGAATGGTAGGGGCCCATCATATTAAATTTAAACTTGATATATTTTTTCTTTCAAGAGATGCCATTCCCATATTTGGTGATGCTTCTCTTATATCTCTCCTCTGAATCAAATCTTATCACTGTCCCCTCTTCTTTGAAGCTAGCAAATATCCCACTATTAAAATGCCTTTTCGGTTTGAGGTAATGTAGATCCAACACCTCGAATTGCAAATAAAATTTCTAAGTGGTGGCACCAGCAGGTCCCTAGATCTCCCATTTCTCAAGTTTCTCAAAAAAATTGGACCATAAAAGAGAATATTTTGAATGACCTTAAAACTATTGAATAACAAATTTAGAATGGGTAGATGGGCACTCATATTAGAAATGAAGAAAAATAGCTTCTTGCTACATATCATAATATTTGGGCTAAGGAAGAGATTTTTTGGAGACAAAAATTGAGAGCATTGTGGCTTAAGGAAGGAGACTCCAATACGAAATTCTTCTATGCTTCCACTCTTCATCATAGAAGCTTAAACAAAATAAATGAGCTAACCGAGAGTGATGGCACAATTACCAGGTATATTCATAAAATTTATGAGGAAGCTATTGTTTTTTTTGGCAGTATGTTGGGAACCAGTCCCTCCGATTGCATCCAAACCATGCTCATTAAGGCTCTTACTCCTGATGAGATCAAGCAAGCTCTATTTTCCATGGTACCTAACATAGCCCTAGCACTTGATGGCTTCCCTCCTCGATTCTTCCAAACCTATTGGGACATCATTGGAAAAGATATTTGCAATACCATAAAATATCTTTAGATTTCCAAATCCATTCCCAGAGGCACCAAATCCACCTTTATTGCCCTTATTTCCAAAGGCCCCAGTTGTAAATCTAAGATTTATTACAAACCCATTAGTTTATGCAATATTATTTATAAAATATTAATCAAAGCAATGGTGAATAGATTAAAAGAGATCCTTCCTCACATCATAGACCCCTGCCAAGGCAGTTCAGTCAAAGGTAAATATATCACTGATGGCATAATTTACCTTCATGAGATTCTTCATTCTTATTTTTAGAACAAAAAAGTAGTTCTTTTACTTAAACTTGATACAAGCAAAGCTTTTGACAGAGTCAACAAGGATTTTCTCCTTATTGTCCTTCTTAAGTTTATCTTCCACAGATAATGGATTGATTTAATCAAAACTTGCATCTCCAATCCCTAGTTTTATGTTCTGGTTAATGGTTCCACTATAGGTTATTTCCCAAGTGGCAGAGGCATCAGGTGATTTGATCCTATTTCTTCTATCCTCTTCATCATTATTGTAGAATATCTAAGAAGGACCCTCAAAGTTGCATGTTCTAATGGCATCATCTCAGGTATCAAAGCTATTTCGAATCTAGAATCTCTTTTCCACCAGCAATTTATGGATGACACTATTCTTGTCACTCATGCATATGTTATGGAAGACAAGACAATAAAATATATTTTAGATATATATGAAAAAGTGGCAGTTCAAAAAATTAGATGCACCAAAAGCAAAAAAAAATTCATTAATACTCCCCCTCACATGCAAGCCAAGATAGCTCACATCCTCTAGTGCATCATTAATGAATTTTCCACTCGCTACCTTGGATTTCCCCTATTCACCAATAATCCCAAGGAATCCATGTGGAGCAATGTGATTGAAAGGATTAACAAGAAACTTGCAAGGTGGAAAGGGACTCTCCTATCCCAAGAAGCCAAAGCTACTCTCACCATAGCCTATCTTCAAAGCATTCTAATTTACTTCCTATCAATTTTCAAAGCTCCCACCTCAGTCTACTCCAAAATCGAGTAAATTCAAAAAAGGTTCCTTTGGGCAGGGTCTAAATATAGGAAAATATTTCACATAGTTTGATGGGAGAAAGTTTGTGCCCCAAAAATTCAAGGGGGCTTGGGTCTCCATAGAATCAACAATATAAATATTTCTTTGCTGGTCAAGCAAGCATGGAAATTTTTCATAAATTCCAACTTTGAATGGGTCTCAATCATAAAAATAAAATACCTCCAAAACAAAGATTTTATGGATGAAGATATTTCCAAGGAAGGATCTACTTTTTGGAAATCAATAATCCAAACCAGATATCTCATTCAACAGGGAACGAGATGGTAGTTAGGAACAGGAAACAACATCAATTTATGGATGGACATATGGATCAAGGATCAACCTCTCATAAAAGATATTGGAGTTTCAATATTGAAACCTTTTTTGGATACTTCTACAGGCAGCAAGGTAGTAGACTTCATTTACTCTACCAATGAGACTAAAATTTGGAAAGAGATCAACATCACCAACTCAGATATTCAAATCACCAATGTTGTAGCAAACTTGTCTATTATTATTAATGCAGTAGTGATTCCAACTAACATATTTAATGACTATCCCTTTTGGAAAGAAAATTATAGTGGGCTTTTCTCAGTCAAGACCACCCACCAATTGCTCCTTAATTCCTAAACTATCACCTTTCCCTTCAATATGATATGGATTAAGCATATCATTCCTAAAATTGGATTTTTTTCTTGGCTTTCCATCCAAAATAAAATCCTTACTATCAACAATATCATAAAAATAGGTATACCTTTACCTAATAGATGTTTCCTTTGTATGGTAGTCTGGGAATCTGTCCACCATATTTTTATTGATTATAAATTTTCCAAGTCTGCTATGGATCTCCTCCTATCTACCTTTCACATTTCTTGGGTTCATCCCAATACCCTATTAGAGTTCTTTGTCCAATGGTCCAAACTATTCAAAAATTCCCATCTTGTCACCCTATGGAAATTCTATCTTCATCATCTCCTTTGGTAGGTCTGGCTTGAAATAAATAGCCAAGTGTTCTCTAATACTACCAATGATCTGACCACTATAGCTACAAAGGCTATTAGTTATATCATTGAGAACTCTTAGGTCTTCCCTAGTCCCAAGTCTCATGATCCTAATTTAGAGCTCAACCTTTTCCTATATCTCAACATTCCCCTCAATTCCAACCATACTTCCACTACCTCCCATAATAGAATCTATGCCTATTGGAAACCTCCACTAGAAGGATGGATCAAGCTCAACTATGATGGTGCATCTAAAGGCAACCCGATATTTGTGGGAGCTAGAGGCCTAGTCAAGGACCATAAGGGTAAAATTATTTTTGCTTATGTTGAACCCTTGGACATTAAAAAAATTCATGTGGTTGAACCTCGGGCATTGTGGAGAGGCCTAAGTATTATCAAGGATTACAAATGAAAGTTGTAAATTGAAGGGGATTCCCTCAATATCACAAATTACATTAACAGCAACAGAGTTCCCTCTTGGAAATTTAGAACCACCATACAAGAAGTCATAAACCTCATTCAAATTAAAAACAATGTATTGTTGGACACATGTTTCATGAAGCTAATAAATCTATTGATTTGCTTGACAATATAAGAATTTTCTAAAATTCCCTATCCATTTGGCATCAGAATTTCCCCTAGGAGGTCATCAATGCTATTGTTGAAGAACAACACTAAAGGCAATTCTGTAAAGAAGGACATCACAAATGTTTAGGTTGGAATTGGGTTGTTGTTTGGTTTTTTATTTTGTTAATTTTTTTATCCCTTGCATGGTATTTGAGTGGGGTTTTGTTTTTAGATAATTCAAGGTTCCTTTCTATATTGGTGGCTAATTCCTCTGTGTGGGTTATTTTATATCCCTTTGTTAAGTTTAGGAACTTTTACCACCCCTGCATAGGTATTCTACAAGTTTTTTTGTTTCACTCTCTAGATTCCCTATGTGATTTCCCTGTCTCCTTTTTTATGTTTTTAACATTTTATATCCTGTTCTTTTGACGTATGATGACAAATATTCTGTATTTAGTTTTGGGATCCAGATAAAACCCTTTTAATTCAAATCTTCTAGTTATAAAAAAATAACAACCAACACTAATAGTTGTGTATGTACAATGGGCATATATATAAGAGTGGTAGATGTTTACAATCTAACTTCAATATAAATTAAAATGATTTACATTAAAAAGAAAATAAAATAATATCTCTTTTTAATGGCTAAATGAAAATGGATCAAGACGTTAAACAACACCACATAGTCACTTTACTATTTTCTATTCAATTTAAGTCACTCATTATCATAGAAATTATATAAGTGGATTACATATTTTCCTTTTATACAAGAGTTGACTCACTTTCTTTGTCTACTTGTGTAAAGGTGAGAATTTTATTTAGTGACTAGAAGTTAAAACAAACCAACACCAATATGTGTGTACAACAATGATGATTAAAATTTATACATAAATTAATATTTTTTATGCATGTACCATTTTACATGACATAAAAATAAACAAGTATTTTCACAAGTGTTATAGAACATATTATTAATTGTATTTTGACTCTTTATTTCTCTTCTTAATGATTTTTGCTATTCTTGGATGCTTCCAGATTATAATAAAAAAATAGAAGTTTATTTTAAAGAGAAAAATGCACTTCCTCTTATTTCATCATATACAATTTGAGTAGATGTAAACGGTTTCATGATAAAGATTTGGTATTTTAGACAGTCTAAAATTTTAATTTGAAGGATAAAATATTCATACTAGAAAATTGTAATGAAACAACTTCCAAAAATAGCAATTACAATAATGAATTTTAGGAATATAACAATAGATACAACATACACCAAAATATTCATAATAGAATCAAATTCTAGAACAACAAATTCTAAATGACAATTGCTTTGTATAACATGCAAGGACCTCCAAACCACCTAGAAGAATGCTTGTTGCCTTCTGCAAGTGGCACAATCAAATTCCACTCCTCTTGGTATCCTACTATTCCTTATGTTTATTTTTCAAGAATAAATAGGAGTTATATACTTCTAAAAGTTATTAAAACTTAAAAACCATAGAATGATATATTCTCAATATTTAAGCTTTCTATATGTCTCACTTCTATTGTTCACTTTCATTAACAAAATATTTTAAAAAGATTGTATTATTATTATTATGTTAATTAGATCATATCTAAGTTGCATTTTTATCTAAAAAAAATCATCTTTATCAAGATTCTAAGTTTATAAAATCATGTCATGGACATCATTTTCATTAATACATAAAATATTTAGCTTTTAAAATTTGAATTTTATCAAGACAAAGATCAAAATTAGGATTTGCTAAATTTTCTGCTATCTAGTTTCCTTCTTTATAAATAGGATGACATTTCCAAGATACTACCTCTAAGAATAGTTTATCAACATAAAAATAATATTATATTTAATTAATTCCTAATTCATTTTTCTTGAAAAAATTAATAATAATTTGTAAATCCTTCTCAATGAAATTATATTTTCATCATTTTTCAATGGAAAATTTGATCCATGTAAGAAGTGCCCTAGCCTTTCCATATTTATTAGTTCAAAATATATCAAGTGAGGAGAACTCTCTCCTTCATTTCATCAAATACCACCTTTGTTAGCTTTTACTAAAATTATAGGCACCATTAAAACTAATCATGATGAATGTAGCACAGGGGTGCAGTATTCCTAGATGGGGAGGTGATATTCTAGGGTCAAGAATGATCAATAGACAAATTCCAATTCGGTTACCAAATTGTACAGTCCTTCGAACTAACCCTTTGTGATAATTGAACAGCTTGTACGGATCTCAAACTCTCACACTGTATGGTTCCAAATTGTCTAGTCACATGGGTTGTACACTTTTACACTCATACAAACTGATAGATTCGGTTTTGGATACTATCGTACACAATTTTGTAACTATTCAAGTTGATTTTCTCAAACTTCCAAATCTAGTCAGTCGATCTCCATTGTTTAGTTTGCCAAATCGGGTAAGTCCACTTTGTACGATTTGTACGGCCTCTAGTGTACAATAGATACGAAATGATGGTACAGTCAGGTGTCAAATTAGATGCTATAATACCTCAATATCTCTCAATAAGGTTTTATAATGATTTACTATGCTAATTAATCCATTCTCCAGGATATGCAAAACATTATAACGAAGCTTGGGAGAGATTCCATTCAATTGATTACATACAAAAATCATACAACAGGGTTCATAACATCCTTATCCACATTTCCATACTCATAGATCATTCCTTAGGTTCCACCAGTGCTAGTCTCTATCAAGAAGTTGCAACAATGCATAAAACTAAGCTAAAACAATTACCAAAAAACACACATGCATCAAGATTCCATCATAGATCATCAATCATCATTATCAGTATTGTACACAACTTGTAATAACATATTTCCATTCCATTATATCATAAATTTCATTACAACTAGGTTATTCTATCAATATCTTGAAATAACTCAGATGTAAACTAGCTATTACAACTAGCAAGTAGTCTATTCCTATCTCTCAGCAACTAGACCTACAAATTTGAAAATAGAGCCTTATATAACATTGCCCAGGCCATTCCAACGATGTTCCTAAGGCAATTCATTATTTACAACTGCCCATGCACAACTGAATTCATTAATTTATCCTTTTACTAAGTCTAACACCTTAGTTAGCAAATCTATGCGCCATTTCACTATGAAATTACACTTCCCATGCATTTGTATACATTTTAGTGCATCCTATATGATGTGATGCTACCTTGTATAGTTTTTCAATCTAGTTTTATAGTTTTCCTCCTACCTATATGGTTTACAAAACTTGGGTAAACTATCAATTATGTCAAAACTATCAAAATTGAGCAAATCCTTTTTTATCACTTTCTCTTCTTCTGGGATGTGGATTTGTTGCCTACATCTACCCTCCCCTTTAATTTTGTTAGTGTCCTTGCTGACTCATTCTACTTCTTCCATTGTACCTCGTATTATGCCACTACATCTTGTAAGTCCTTGACTTACAACTTATACATTTCTCATTCATTCCTCAACTTGGCTGTGTAGCTTCCCATCTCTATTGCTTTCGCCTCATGGAAGTTAGCCTTTTCTATGGAAGTCTTCAAGAACTCCATAATCTAATTTTCATAGTTTGAGGTACTCTTTTTCAACATCTCCTACCAGTGAGCTTATGCTCGAGCTACCACATAAATTTCTTCATTATTTTCAGTAATGGTCTTTAGGTGGTGACTAATATCAACCTCCATAGCTTGAACACTATCTTCCTTAGTTTTCAACTGAGCTTACTTTTCCAGGACCATATCATTCAGTATTTTATTGTCCTTTGTTAGCTCCTCTATATTCTTGGCTCGTGTTGCCATTTTATCACTCTTATTAGCTAACTAAGCTATCATTTGTTCCTCCTTTGCTTTGAGTTGTACCTCCAACTCCTTAATCCTGTCCTTTGTCATATGTGATATCTATCACTTTTTCTCTTCCAACATGTTAAGTTTGGCTTAAAACTTAGCTTTGATGCCTGATAGATCTTCCTCCAATTTATTTATTTTCTCTTCTACCATAGCTCTACTTTTTTGGAGTTCTTCCATTGCGACCAATCTATTTTGAGTGGTTGTAGTCTCCTCCTTTTGAGCCTCCTTGAGCTGATATATTTGTTCCAATTCTATGATAAACCACTCTATCCAATGTGTTAGGAAGTTAAACTTCCTCAGGGTGATAGCCAAAACTGTAGTAACCCTCTTATACTCCAACTCTATCGTGTTCATGGGACAGGTTGGATAATTGAATTTATCCAAGTAAATCCTTGGATTTTTCTTGTAATTTGTTCTCACCCCTTCTGGCAAGTCCTCTCTTGCCAACATTGTTGTTACCTCTTCCTTGGACAACCTCCATGGATGTTGTACATGAAAATCTATAATTCTCCTTGTACGCTCTACACTATTCACTCATTTTTTTATCTTTTCTAACTCGAGAGATACTTGTTCTTCCCACAGCTTCAATTCTCCTACGTGGCCAATACAAAATTCTAGTCTAGCACTATTAATGACATGGCCTAACTAAGAAAATAAGTGTTCCACCTTATGTTCTATTCCATGTGCCTCCTCCTCAGTTCTAATTATACCGAACCATGGTACTTCTAGAAGATAACTAGATTGGATCCCTTGTTGTTCATCCTCTGTAGGAGTCTGTTCATATTACTCTTCCATGTGGTGGCTAGAGCTTCCCCCAAGCTCCTAAAGTGCTCTCTAAATTTCTATATTTTCTCGTGGTGGAGCCTATTCTTTCGTCTTCTCCATATTAGTAATACAGCAATGGAGTATTCCTGGTGGGGAGGTATATTTCAATGGTTATAATAATCCCTAGGATGAGATTGATCTTAAGTACCAAATCGAACAATCTTCCAAGTACCCGAACTATCCTCGTACGGACTGTCAATCTCTTGTACGACCTTCCACACATACACTGTTGGTATGATCTTGCACTCAAAAAAACTGACAGATGTTGTTTTGGAGGCTATCATACACAGTTTTGTAATTGTTCAATCCGATTACCAAAACTGCCAAATCGGGTAAGCTTCTATCAATTGCCTATTTTACCAAATCGGGTAAGGATTCTATGTACGATTTGTACGATGTACGATATGTACGATCAAAAAGTACAACAAGATAGTATTTTTAATGCTCTTTTACTCCAATATCTCTCTAGAATATTTTGTAAGGTTTTAACAGTCCAAACAAGATGATTCCACACACAAGCAAGGTATCCAATTTGGGATTATAAGTGATTCCGTTCAAGAAATTATGCCCAAAAATCATATAGTCTACTTCAATACATCCTTAAAAACATCCCCATGTTCTTATATCATTCTCCATGATTCCCACCAGGAGCAATTTTCTCACAACCTGCAATGAAGCCTAAAACTAACATATGATAGTAAGGAAGAAACTCAATCACACAATAATCATCCACAATGCATCAACCATACACACAGAATCATACACTATGATCCACAATGTTTTTTATTTATTATTAATGGTGATAAACTCAGTACAATATGGAAAATCTATTCATACTAAAGCAATAACTCAGAAATATGGCTAACTCTCTATCCTAACAACTATGAACCAGTAAACTAGTAGCCAGACTCATAAATTCGAAAATGAGGCCTTATATAACGTTTCCCAGGCCATTCCAAATCAGTTCTTGAGACAATATATTATTCACAACTACCCAATTACAAATGAATACATTATTTTGGCCTTTTCCTAATTTTACACCTTATGTTAGCAAATCCATGTGACATTTCATCCCAAAATTGCATTTCCTTTACATTTCAATGAATTTTAGTGCACCCTGTACGATTTGCCACTACTCTGTATGGTTTGCAACTTCATTTATATGATCTTATGTACAATTTGATCCCTACTATACGGTTTCAAAAAATTGGAGAAAATCATCTCCAAAATAGTCAAAACTTTAGCAAATCACTTCTTCTTTCTCTGAGAGGTGGATTTGTTGCCCACATCTGCCCTCCCCTTTATTTGAGTCGACGTCCTCGATGACTCGTTCTACTTCTTCTGTAATGTTTCCAGTCAAGCTACCTCAACCTCCAAGTCCTTGACTTGGGTCTTGTACATTTCTCTCTCATTTTTTAGCTTGGCTACGTAGCTCCCCATCTCGATGGCTTTGGCTCCATGAAGGTTAGCCTTTTCCTTAGCGGCTTTCACAAAGTCCATCATCTATTTATCTCGGTCGGAGGCACTCTTTGACAACTTATATTTCCAATGAGCCTTAGCTCTAACAACAGCTTGAAGCTCTTCATTCTTATCATCAATCGTCTTCAAGTGATGCTCGATGTCAGCTTTGAGAGCTCGTATCTGGTATTCCTTGGTCCTTATTTGAGCCTGCTTGTCCAATACCATCTCATTGAGCTTCTTGCCATGCATCATCAATTCCTCTATCTGCTTGGCCTACATAGCTATTTGCTTATATTTCTTGACCAACTGAGCTGACATCTACTCATCCTTTGCTTTGAGTTGTACCTCCAACTCCTTGATCCTGTATTCTACCATCTGAGCGATCTATCGCTTCTCTTCCTCATGTGTTGTAATATTGGCTTTAGACTCTATTCTAAAACCTGAAAGATCCTCCTCCAACTTCCTTATATTTTATTCTACCACTGCCCTACTTTTTTGTAGTTCTTCCTCCATTGCGACCAATTCCTTTTGAGTGGCTGCAGTCTCCTCTACTTGCGCCTCCTTGAGTCGATGGATTTCTGTCAACCCAATGCTCAGCCACTCTATCCAATGAGTCAGGAAGTTCAAATTCCATAGGGTAATGGACACACCTATGGCAACCCATACTCCACATCTATCATATTGGTTGGACAAGTTGGATGACTCCCTCTATCTAGGTAAATCCTTGGGTCCCTCCTGTATTTTGTGGCCATCCCTTTTGGCAAGTCTTCTCTTCCCAACATAATTATTACCTCTTCCTTGGGTAACCTCCATGGATGTGCGTGGATATCTTCTGTCTTCTTTATCCACTCTGCACTAATCACCCATTTTGTTATACGCTCCAACTCAAGAAACACTTGTCGTTCCCACAACGTCAATTCTCTTACATGGCCAATACAAAATGTCATTCTTACACTATTCATCACATGGTGTAATTGATTGAAGAAGTGCTCCACCTTATCCTCTACACCTCGTGCCTCCTCTTCCATCGTAATTATTTCTAACCATGGCATCTCCAAGAGATAATTGGATTGCATTCCCCACCGTTCTTCCTCTGAAGGAGTCCTTAGTTCGTCTTCTTCTCTAAGGTGGATAGAGCTTCCTCTAAGCTCTCTAAGTGCTCTCTCAGTATCAATATTTTCTTTAGGTGGAGAATATTTCTCTTGTTCCTCCTCCCCCTCGTTATCTACAATGTTTATGATCTCTTCCTGAGATCACTGCTTTTCCTATCCCTAAGCCTTATATGCTCCAGATGAGCCTCCCTTTGGCTCCTCTATATTGTCTTGACCTTCCTCCTTGCCCTCTACATGTTGCTCTTCTATCACTATTTCCTCCTTAGCTTATGTGCATCCTCCATTGTGACCTTCGGGGTAACAAGTGCTTCGCTTTCTTGTGGCACTTCCTTCTTCGAGACTTCATGTCTGCTAGAGCCTCTTGATACAAATATGTATCGCATATTCTTCTTCAACTCTGCTATTGATTTCTCTTGGGTAGTGGCCACTCCATTGTGCCCTACCTCAAATACTCTAAAGAAGTCAAAGGCATCCATCTTCTTTACCTCTGCCCAATACACTTCATCCAGCTTCATCTCTTTTGAATCCAACTCTTTCATTCTTCGTACTTCAGGAGTTGGTTTTCCTACCATCCTCTCTCTCTACCTTCTTGTCTTGATATGAATCAGACTACTCTCAATTTATTTATCAATAGGCTACTCCTGCGGCCTTCTAGCAGGTACTAATTGTTCCAATTCTGGCTCCAATCGTCTAGAATGTTTTCTTCGATGATGTACATCAACATCCTTGTTCGAATAAGTATCTTCTTAAGCTTCACTCTTGTGTTGCTCACTCTATGTCCGTGGTTTCTTCGGAGTCACCTTGGCTATGGGTACAATATTTACCCATTTTAGTATAGTTGGTTGATCTGGCCTAATATCCCTAGGCTACGTCAACCCTAGAAATGTCATCCCTGCTTTCGTCACTGCACTAAGAAGCAAACCAATATCCTGAAAGGCCATCCCAAAGTTCTTTGATCTCTTTGTCAATGCTTCATGCATTATTCGCTCCAGATAGGTATCCCAATCATATGAAATCCCCTAGGTAATACCTTCTATGTACTGTGCCATCCATATTGGCATCTCTGTCTTGTCAGGCTCCTTTAGCTTTCGACAATTCCAAAGGTCTACTACAACTGGCATCTCTTCATTATGTAGCTTACACCACCATGTGGCCTTAAACATTATAAAGATGAATAAAATCATCAATATGATGTGTAACACCCGTCGCCAACTATAAAGGGGGTAAAGGGGGTGGGAACCCCCTTGTAGGGTCAAGGGACCTCATCCCTCGCAGAGCCCCAAAAATTCAATAGAAAAATTGCTAAGACCATCACTGTCAAAGTCAAATTTTTCTCTTCCTTAGCACTTTGGGGTTCTTTACTCAACCTCCTTAAACAACTCCACATTGACTCTCTTTTACCCTATATTAAACACTAATGGAACACTTTGTATGGTTCTAATCTGTACGATTTCATATTTTATGATTTCCTATTGCACAATATCACATTGTACAACTTGACTTGAAATTGTACAATCTCTGCCAACCATACGATCTCACCCAGCCACCGTATAGTTCCCTCTTGTAAAGTCGTACAATCCCATTCTTCCTTAGGGAATTTTGAGTGTATGATGGGTTGTTCTATTTGGAAAACATCTTCTATAACAACATATTCCATCAAAACATCCTCCATGTCAACATCTTCCATGTCAACGTCTTCATGACAGACTCTTCTATGTCAACATCTTCCATGTCAACATATTCCATGTCATACCATATTCTGCATCTTTTATTACTGTGAGGAGTGTCACAAACTACATCACTAGTGACAAACTTCCTCTTTACACCATTTTCCCTCCAAATGGTTATGCAAGTTCCAATATGTTGTGTGGGGTCTTCCTTACCCTCACCTGAAAATGGTGGACATCTTTGCTTGGCTGCTCTATTAGTCATCTTGGGAGAGTCGTCACTCTCACTCGAGGTCTCCCATGGAATCTCGATCGAATTCCTCCTCATAGGTGTCTTACTTCCATTGTCTTTAGAAGAATAAATTTGAGGTATCTTATTTTGTCTTGTCACTTGGTGACCAAATTCTCGTGCATCCTCACTCTACGAACATCTTCGTTGATGTGATGGAGATTTTCTTGGTCTATCTTCCTAAGTCCCCGTGTCCTGTTGCCTTGGTTATTGACTTCCGTCCTCTACACCCTCTTGCAAACTCATTACCACTTCATCAAGACTTACCATACACTCTCCATCATCATGCAATTTCTCTTTGTCACCCGTCTCCTCTACGATCGATGGATTTTCCTCGTATTTTGTCTCAATCAACAACGTCTCAAAGTCTCCTTCTTCGGATGTCCAAACTTGCTCTATCTCTGGTTCATGCGTACTCTAATTTGAGTTTCTCATGTTTCATATTTGAGAAATCCTTATGCTCCTTCTTACTGGAATGTTCTCTCATGATTCTCTTCTCCCACGGCTTCGTGTATTGGTGTCTGTCATAAGAAATCACCTCCAATTGTTTCATCAAATTCGACCCATTTTAACAAAAATGCCAAATTCTATAAGGCAATGGTGCCAAATATAACACAACGATGGATTATTCTTGATGGGGAGGTATCTTTCGATGGTCATAATAATCCCTAGGATGAGCTTGATCTTAAGTACCAAATCAAACAATCTTCCAAGTACCCGAACTACCCTCGTATGGATTATCAATCTCTTATACAACCTTCCACACATACACTGTACGATCTAAGATCATACAGTGGCCAAGATGGTATGATATTGCACTCATTAAAACTAACAGATGCTATTTTAGAGGTTGTCGTACACAATTTTGTAATCGTTCAAGCCGATTACCAAAATTTCCAAATCAGGTAAGTTTCTATCAATCGCCTATTTTACCAAATCGGGTAAGGATTCTGTGTATGATTTATACGATGTAAGATTTGTACAATCCAATTGTACAAAAATATAGTATTTGCAATGATATTTTGCTCCAATATCTCTTCGAAAGGTTTTGTAAGGTTTAACAGTCCAAACAAGATGATTCCACACAAAAGCAAAGCATCCAACATGGGATTATAAGTGATTACGTTCAAGCAATTATGCCTAAAAATTGTATAGTCTACTTAGATACATCCTTGACAACGTCCTCATGCTCTTAGATCATTCTCCATGATTCCCACCAGTAGAAATCTTCTCACAACCTGTAATGAAGCCTAAAATTAACATATGACAGTAAGGAAGAAACTCAATCACACAATAACCATCCACAATGCATCAACCATACACACATGATCATACACTGTAATCCACAATGCCTAATATTTATTATTAATGGTGATAAACTCAGTACAATGTGGAAAATATATCCATACTATAGCAATAACTCAAAAATATGGCTAACTCTCTATCCTAGCAACTATGAACCAGTAATCTAGTAGCCAGACTCATAAATTCAAAAATGGGGCCTTATATAACATTGCCCAGGTCATTCCAAAGCGGTTCCTGAGATAATCCATTATTCACAACTGCCCAATTACAACTAAATACATTATTTTGGCCTTTTCCTAAGTTTACACCTTAGGTTAGCAAATCCATGTGATATTTCATCCTAAAATTGCATTTCCTTTATATTTCAGTGAATTTCGGTGCACCCTATACGATTTGCCACTGCTTTGTACGGTTTGCCACTTTAGTTGTATGGTATTATGTATGATTTTCTCCCTACTATACAATTTCATAAAACTAGAGCAAATCATCTCCAAAATAGTTAAAACTTTAGTAAATCACTTCTTTCTTTGGGAGGTGGATTTGCTGCCTATAGTCTCCACCTTCTCCTATACTTTCACAATCTCCTATTGATATTGTTGCTACTCAACTTTTTCTTGGGTTTCTTTTTGTTTTGTAAGCCCCACCTGTTGCTATTTTATCACTTCTTCATCCTAATTCTGTTGGCAATTTTGGGTACTTTGGGTACATTGTCTTTGCTCAAGTGTATAAGTTGTCATTGATGTCAAGAAATTTTTGAAGGAATTTGATTTGATGTCAAATAATTTATTTTGATGAAGGTTACAGCATGACAGTTTCAAAGGTATTTTGCAAACCCCAAGCTAACAGGTTTGAGAGAAAGAGCTCGCAAAGAAAAGTGTCACGATTTCGCAACAATTTGCAAGAGGGATTGTACGGACGAAAAAGTGTCACGATTTCACGATAGGTTCGAGAGAAAGAGCTTACAGAGAAAAAGTGTCACGATATCACGACATGTCAGGTTTTCACGACCCGAAGAAAATAAAAGCACTAAGGAGAAAAAGTGTCATGATATCATGACATGTCGGGTTTTCGTGACCCGAAGAATAGAAAAGAGGTAAAGAGGAAAAGTGTCGCGATATCACGACATATCGCATTTTCATGACTTAAGTAGGAGAGAGAAAGCAAGTTAGAAAAGTGTCACGATATTGCGACATGTCAAAATTTCGTGACTCAAAGAATAAAGAAAACGTACAGAAGCTGAAAGCGTTGCAATTTTGCGATGGGTTGCAAAGAATGCATACGGATGTAGAAAGTGTCACGATTTTGCAACAGGCAGAAAATAAAACAGACGAAAGCAGAAGTGTCACGATTTCATGACAAAAACTGAAAGCAGGTCTTCTATAGGAGAAGTGTCGTGATTTCGTGACAAAATCAGAGAGGAAGGCTATGAAGACATAAGTGTCACGATATCATGACATAAGTGAAGATGAAGTCTGTAGAGGAAGAAGTGTCACGATTTCATGACAAAAGCAGAAAGGAGTTTCACGAAGGGAGAAGTGTCACGATATCGCAACAAAAGCAAAGTTGATGCTGACAAAGACATAAGTGTCGTGACATCACAACAAGAGCTTATTTGAATTCGAAAAAGGCTGAAGTGTCATGATATCTTGACAAAATCTAAAAGAAAGTGTATGGTTGCAAAGGTGTTGCGATATCACGACATGTTGTAGTTTCGTGGAAAAAGCTACAGAAGAGTTACAGAGGCAGTTGAAGTCGACAAAGTTAAATGTGAGCCAACGAAGATTAGGGTTTGCAACCTATGAAGTTTAGGGTTGTGTAGCCGACTAAAGATCAGGGTTACAACCGACTAAGATTAAGGTTTTGATCTTGAAAGTGTTATTATAAAAGGCAGGCTGTTTTGAAGAGTTGGCAATGTTGTTAGTTGCGACATTCATAGATAGTGCGCAAAGTGAGAAGTTCGATCACCGAGAGCAGAGTGCAAAATTTGATCGAAGTGTGTAGAGTGAGCGAAGAGTCATGGGGAATTTTTCTAAGTGCTGCTATAATTGCGTAGGAAGTGCAAAGGTTGAATTTTGACCAAGTGCGGTTGTGATTGTGCAGAGAGAGCAGAGGGCATAAAGAGCACAAAGGGCAAAGATGAACATGGAGTGCTGTTGTATGAGGACAAAGGTGCACTGGTTCTTTGAGAAGAACCTAAGGACAGATTTGGTTGTTGAGCTACTATGGACATGATCATAGAAGGCAGAGGTCTCTTAGGCTAAGCATTGAGGACAGAAGGTCTTCGGTGGAAAGGAGTTCCACGTGCTGGCAAGAGGTAGAGGTAGTTGATCTTCTGAGGGATCATTTCTAGAGCAGAGGGGAAGGTATCTCCTTTGAGCAAAGGCTCATAAATTTAGATTGGGGGAAGGTATCTCCTTTGAGTAGAGGCTCATAAATTCTGATTGGGAGAAGGTATCTCCTTTGGGCCAAGGCTCATAAACATTGTAATTGGGAAGGATTCCGAAAGAACTTTGAGATAACTTTTAGAGAAAATTTTTGTGGACGTAGCCCAGCCATTCTGGGTGAACCACGTTAAAATTAGTGTCACTTTGTGGATGATATTGTGCATTGTTTTGATATTGCTTTGGGTATATTGCTTTACTATTTTGAAGTATAAAGGAAAAAGTAAAAAGAGGTCTTATACTATTCACCCCCCTCTCAGTATAAGCTTGTGTTCTTCAATTGGTATCAGAGCTGGTGCCTTCGAAAAGTTTAACAACTTGAAGAAAAAGCTAGTAAAGAACACAATGGATCATTTAAGTAGCAATGCAACACCTATTCTTGATGGGTCAAATTTTGGTCTTTGGAGTGCAAGGATGAAGGTTCATCTAATGGCACTTGGTAATGAGGTATGGGAAGTGATTGAAGATGAGTACACTATTCTTGTACATGGTCCTAATACTAAAGAAGAAAGGCTCCTACATCATAGCAATTCAAAAGCAATGAATGCAATCCTAAAAGGCTTACAGAAAGCAGATCTCACCAAAGTGATTCACTACAAGACAACTAGTGAAATGTGGAAACAGATTGAAGGTGGTTCATACAGGTGATACAAATGTCGTAAAGGCCAAGTTGAGACACTTCAAAGGTATTTTTGAACAACTCAAGAAGAATGATGATGAAAATATTAGTGACTACATGCTTCGTATGGATGAGGTTGTTAACTCCATGAAAGACTTAGGTCTTGAGCTTGCTGAAAATGATGTTTGTGATAAGATTTTAAGATCTCTTCCTAATAGATTTAGTGAAAATATTTCTGCTATTGAGGAAGCTAAAGATTTGGATAAGTTGAAAAAGGATGAGCTCCATAGTATACTTGCAACATTTGAGTTGAGAACTCAAGTGAAGGTTGAAGTCAAGAAAGAGGCAACTTTCAAGGCTACCAAGAAATCCAAGGGTAAACAGCTTCAAGATAGTGATGAGTCTTCTAGTGATGAAGAGGCATATTACAGCAAGAAAGGCAAGTTCACTAGAAAGCACAAAAGCATGAAAAATATAAGATGTTTCAATTGTGGAAAGTTTGGTCACTATGCTACTAACTGTACTGTTCCCAAGAATGAAAGTGATGAAGATAAACATGATTCTATAAGCAAGGTTTCTAAAAAGCATAAGCATCACAGAAAGAACAAAGATGAGCACAACAATCAATAAAATAGATATTCTCATAAGCACAAGAATATTTTCTATCTAGACAAAGCAAGTAAGTGTTCTAGTAGTGATAGTGAAAGTTCTTCAAGTGATAATGAAAATGAGATGTTGTTCATATCAGAAAAAGAGGAAGAACCGAAACATAGATTCATTATCATGAAATGTCTTAGATGTGCAAATTTTGGTCACCTTGAGGATGATTGTACAAATAATGATTTGGTTTCTAGTATGTATGAGGATGCTTCAGAAAACTATAAGGAAGATGCTTGTATGGTTTTTGAAAAAGGTAGCACCTCTAGTGATAAGAAATCTGAAAAAGGCTTTGATGATTCAAAAAGCAAACAAATAAAGGATATTGAAAGTGAACTTATTAATGCTCTTAGTGCTTTGAAAAAGGAAAGAAAGAAGAATGCTAGACTCAAGGATAAGTTAGATGAATGTTGTATGGAGAGAGATGATCTTATAGAAAATCTTGATTTCTCTATATCTAAGACACAAGAACTCAAGGATGAGTTAGAGTCTAAGGTTCTTGAGTATAGTGAGTTAGAACGAAAAATGGCTTCTTTGAAAGAGGAAACTAAAGAGTACAAGGATAAGCTTTACAAGTTTCAAGATAGCTCCAAAAAGGTTAAGTCACTCATCAAAGATCAAAGAAAGACAACAGATAAAACAGGCCTTGGTTTTGTTAAGCCACACAAGGAACAAGTTGGAGAGTCTAGTAAGAGACTCCAAAAGGAAGAGAGTTCTAATGAGGAAAGTATTTCAGATCATGAGTCCTTGAATGATAGATGTGTAGAAACAAAAAATAGAATTCAGAATGAGAAGAAGTTTTCAGGACCCAAGAGGTCAAATAAAAAAAAATTTCAAGGCAGATGTTTTGCGTGTCACAGGTTTGGTCACATGGCTTCACATTGCATGGCTCAAGTGAAGAAGGTAAATGACAGTTTCAAAAGTGCTAGTTACTTTCAAGGGTATTGCTACTCTTGTCAACAGTTTGGGCACAAGGTAGTCTATTGCAAGGTAAATAATAGGAATAGGTTTGATCAGAACAGGTTTTGTCAGAACAGGTTTGACCAAAACAGGTTTGGTCAGAACATGTGGATTGAAAGATTAGGTTTATCTCAGAGAAACAACATTGTCAAGTGTTTCAAGTGCAACAATGAAGGTCACATAATCAGACAGTGTAGAGCTGAAATTCTAGATTACAGGAACAGGAACAGTGGTATGATTAGGTCCAAGGATCAAGGCATGGACAAGAACAGGGATGAGAACAAGAATAAGAACAGTGACAAGAATAGGAATATGGACAAAGAGTTCAAGAGAAGGCTCGACAAGGAAGTTATAGATGCTAATGATGATCAGTGCCTAATGGGAGTTTTACTCCCACCCCAGAATTAATCACCTCATCAGGAGGTGGGGGAGGGACTAAGCTAAGAGGCTCAGTCTTAGTCCCGAGCCCCAAAGGTGGCCCTTTGCCATTGATGACAAAGGGGGAGAGATATGAGTAAGGGGGAGAGCTTCAAGTGAAGAGGAAAGCTTCAAGTTAGGGGGAGAAAAACTTCAAATGAAGATTCTCAGTTGTGGGCACAGTTTGTCAGTTGTTAGCACAGTTGGTTTTAGTTTTGGCTCTTGAGAAGTGTTTTCAGTAAATGTTTGCCATCAATGACAAAGGGGGAGATTTTTGGCAATTTTGGGTACTTTGGGTACATTGCCTTTGCTCAAGTGTATAAGTTGTCATTGATGTCAAGAAGTTTTTGAAGGAATTTGATTTGATGTCAAATAATTTGTTTTGATGAAGGTTACGACATGATAGTTTCAAAGGTCTTTTGCAAACCCCAAGCTGACAGGTTTGAGAGAAAGAGCTCGCAAAGAAAAGTGTCATGATTTCGCGACAATTTGTAAGAGGGATTGTATGGACGAAAAAGTGCCATGATTTTGCAACAAGTTTGAGAGAAAGAGCTTGCAAAGAAAAAGTGTTGCGATATCGCGACATGTCAGGTTTTCATGACCCGAAGAAAAGAAAAGCGCTAAGGAGAAAAAGTGTCGTGATATCGCAACATGTCGGGTTTTCGTGACCCAAAGAAAATAAAAGCGCTAAGGAGAAAAAGTGTCACGATATCACGACATGTCGGGTTTTCGCGACCCGAAGAATAGAAAATAGGTAAGGAGGAAAAGTGTCACGATATCGTGACATGTCACATTTTCATGACTTAAGCAGGAGAGAGAAAGCAATTTAGAAAAGTGTCACGATATCACGACATGTCAAAATTTCATGACTCAAAGAACAAAGAAAACGTACAGAAGCTGAAAGCGTCATGATTTTGAAACGGGTTGCAAAGAATGCGTACAGATGCAGAAAGTGTCATGATTTTGCGACAAGCAAAAAAGAAAGCAGACGAAAGCAGAAGTGTTGCGATTTCATGACAGAAACTAAAAGTAGGTCTTCTATAGGAGAAGTGTCGCGATTTCATGACAAAAGCAGAGAGGAAGGCTATGAAGACAAAAGTGTCACGATATCATGATAGAAGTGAAGATGAAGTCTGCAGAGGAAGAAGTGTTGTGATTTCGCGACAAAAGCAGAAAGGAGGTCGACAAAGGGAAAAGTGTCGTGATATCGCGACAAAAGCAAAGTTGATGCTGACAAAGATAGAAATGTCGCGATATCATGACAAGAGCTTAGTTGAAGTCGACAAAGGCTGAAGTGTCGTGATATTGCGACAAAATCCAAAATAAAGTGTATGGTTGCAAAGGTGTCGTGATATCGCGACATGTTGTAGTTTCGCGACAAAAGCTACAAAAGAGTTACAGAGGCAGTTGAAGCCGACAAAGTTAAATGTGAGCCGACAAAGATTAGGGTTTGTAGCCGACGAAGTTTAGGGTTGTGCAGCTAACTAAAGATCAGGGTTATAGCCGACTAAGATTAAGGTTTTGATCTTGAAAGTGTTATTATAAAAGGCAGGCTATTTTGAAGAGTTGGCAGTGTTGTTAGTTGTGACATTCATAGATAGTGCACAGAGTGAGAAGTTTGATCACCGAGAGCAGAGTGTGAAATTTGATCGAAGTGTGCAGAGTGAGTGAAGAGTCATGGTGAATTGTTCTAAGTGTCACTGTAATTGCATAGACAGTGCAAAGTTTGAATTTCGACCAAGTGCGACTGTGATTTCGCAAAGAGAGCAGAGGGTGTAAAGAGCACAAAGGGCAAATACAAACGTGGAGTTCTACTGTATAAGGACAGAGGTGCACTAGTTCTTTGAGAAGAACCTGAGGACAGATTTGGTTGCTGAGCTACTATGGATGTGATCATAGAAGGCAGAGGTCTCTTAGGCTAAGCATTGAGGACAGGAGGTCTTCGATGGAAAGGAGTTCCATGTGCTGGCAAGAGGTAGATGCAGTTGATCTTTTGAGGGATCATTTCCAGAGTAGAGGGGAAGGTATCTCCTTTGAGCAAAGGCTCATAAATTTAGATTGGGGGAAGGTATCTCCTTTGAGCAGAGGCTCATAAATTCTAATTGGGGGAAGGTATCTCCTTTGGGCCAAGGCTCATAAACATTGTAATTGGGAAGGATTCCCAAAGAACTTTGAGATAACTTTTAGAGAAAAGTTTTGTGGACGTAGCCCAGCCATTCTAGGTGAACCACGTTAAAATTAGTGTAACTTTGTGGATGATATTGTGCATTGTTTTGATATTGCTTTGGGTATATTGCTTTATTGTTTTGAAGTATAAAGGAAAAATTAAAAAAATGTCTTATACTATTCACCCCCCCTCTCATTATAAGCTTGTGTTCTTCAAATCCTACTGACCACCCATTGTTGTGACCTTCTTAACAACAAGTTCTTTTTCCTATGATGACTTCGTATTTTTTGGTGCATCTTTCTTACTTGAGCCTCCTCTCACAAACCTATAACAAGGATTTTATTGGAATCTTCCTCTGTGGTATCTACTCTTACTTCCATTCCCTCCTAAGTAGTGGTTGTTTCTTATTGCCCTACCTCAAATCCTTTAAAAAAATTATAAGAATCCATCTTCTCAAATTGTTGAAATATTTGTGGAGATGTCACTATTTTTTTTGCCTCCATCCAACATAACTCATCCAGTTATGTCTCTTTCGATTCTGATTGTTTTGTTTCTTATTGGTTTTCCTATAATGCAGGCTCCTCTTGTACTTTTGGAACTGGTCTTCTTGCCATTCTTTCACATTGTCTCCTCATCCTTATCTGTATTGGGATTCCTTTCCTCTCCTCCCTTTCTTGAATGGATGGTTGCTCACATTGTTGATGCCTACGTGCTTGTTGTTCTAGCTCTTATTCCAACCGTCTAGGCCTTTTTATCCAATGATGTACATTGTCATCTTCCTTTGGAATAGTATCCTTTTGAGCTCTATAGGTATGTTGCTCACTCCTCGTTCGATATCTCTCTAGGTATCTTTTGGTAGTGGTACTGACTTAGCCCATCTCAATATCATTAGTTATCCTTCCCCAATTTATTGAGGTGCTATAAAACCTAGAAAGCAGATCTCTACTTCTTTAACTACATTTAATAACAATCCAATGGCATGGAAAGTCATTCCAAAGTTCTTCGACCTCTTAGTCAGTACCTCGTGCATTTTTCTTTCTATATAGGTACCCTAATCATACTAAATTCCCTTGGTGATACCTTTTGCATATTGTGCCATCCACATTTTTATTTCTATGGCTCTTATATCTCTTGTTAGTCGAGCCATGACTGTATTCATAGCACACAACCAATGGTCCATTTTCACCTGCGTCTGTTTGATTTCGCATGTTCCTACACCTGAGATATTTGCCTCAATAAATGATGTGACATTGGTAAGTGTAGTGATGAGGTGGTATATCTCTATTGGATATACCAACTTCTTTACTACCTCCATGCCATCTTATGATAATCCAAATATCTTCAAAAATTTCTCTACCAAAATATCTACTTTTATCAACCGCTTACCCATATTGACATAGGTTGTTTTGGTTGCAGGGTTATACACCTAAAATATCTGCAATATCTAGTTATGGAATAAGGTCTTGTGGAATAGTGGGACTTTTACAATAATTGCTACACTAGCATCCTTGAACGTATTCCTCCAAGGATGATTCTTATTTTATCTATCGCTCCACCACTTCCTACATGTATCTGCTCCATCCTGCACAAATGTAATATTTACGACTTCAACCTAGCCCTCTTCCTATCTACTGCTCAGATGCTCCTCCTGATATGGTAGGTGAAATTCACTCCTCATATCCCTCCTTGAGTTCCTTTCTTGTGCCATTCTCTCCTCTCGGTGCCTTGGTGGTGTTCTTCTCAGATTAGCCTACCAATGTCTCTACCCCCTCCACGACCTATATCCTCCTCTCCTCCAAGGATGATTACCATGCCAATCGTGGGACTAAAACTACAACCCTTGGTGTTGACACGGGTATGCTTCTCTTTCATGCAATGGACTTGGTGACCTCTCCACCCAGTTGGCTATAATCCACCTTAACCTGCATCCAAACTCTTTTGTTGAGATGATTCCTCTACCATCTCATCGATTAACTTAGTATTCAAACATCACCATTTTCACAATTTAAAGTGTACCTAAAATCATATGACTTGCTATAAATCATACAATATAACTTCCTTGTACCATTGTATGGTTCTTACCTTCACCAGCCGCTTCTAGATCGTACACTACTCTCTTTTCCCATAGTTTGATTTTTAGCCCATCAATATTTAAACCATCATAACTCCTTCAAATCATACATCTGAAAACTGAAATTGTACAGTGTTATAGTACTCTTTACAATGTTGCTTTTGGACTACCTTCCCCTTTGGAATCTATATGATTTCGTATGATTTGCTAAAAACTACCAAAAATGACGTGAAAATCACCCAAAACTGTGCTATCTTCATTTGAAATTGTACATTCCTCCTTAAAAATTGTACAGTATGATTTTTCAAACCCTAGGTTGTGAAAAATCAAAATTTTGGCCTCCTTTGTCGAATATTTCACCAACCCATTTGTTGGATTGCCCCGTTCCTCCATTTGTGTTTCTCGAGAGAAATTTTATAACTTCTCCACTTCTAGCACAATTTATCTTCAATTGATGAATTTATGGCTATATTTGATGGTTGTACTAACTTCTCTTTTCATTCTCTACTTTTTCCAGCTCTCTTTTTTCTCGATTCTTTTGTTTTTAGGGTTTAAATCTTCACTTTCCTTGCAATTTCCATCATCCGATCATAATTTCTCACTTCCCCAAACCCTAATCTGCCATTTTTCACCTTTGGTTTCACACTTGGATGTTTTCTTCTGTATATTATTTGTATTTCTTGTTGAACTTTGAATTTTTCTTTTTAATGGAGTAAAACCCTAATTTTCCTCTTCCATTCCTTCTTCGGTTTAATTTCTTTGAAAATGAAAAGTACTCCTTGGTGCTAATTAAAATGGGTCCTTCTAAATTCATATTGTTGATGAAATTGGCTGCCCATATGGTCTTATCCATTCAATTGCATGCTTTCCACCTTCGTCCTCCTGAAAAATTCAAATTCTCACTTGTACAATTTAATGAAATTGTAAGTTTTACCTTCTATTTAAAGCATTTCAAAAACCCTAACTAAACCCTAATCCTAAATTGTGCCACTTTGCACATTTTCCCTCCATATTGCATAGATGATTGATAAATTAGCAAGTTTTTTTTTTTTAAATTTATTTTTCCCGCTTTTTCCCGTGCATGCCGCATTAAATGGGTAGTTGAAAATCGTACAACATACCCTGAAATCATAGAATGTATGATCCAAATTGTATAGCATGTCATCTTGTATGATTTTACATGTCTTTATGTTCATTTTACTTGTGCGATCTCATAACTTTGCTTTTTTCATCCTCAATTTTTTCTTGTAAGATCTTATACTTAGAGAAATTTTCAATTTTTTTCTCTTTTTTGAAGAGGCCATCGTTTCCGGTTTTCAACCACTTCCTTCTTAATTGTGTCCCGAGGGATTTTCACAATTAAGGCATTTTTTTTTCTTTTTCTCTTTTTTTTCTTTTTCTTTTTTTTTCAATCCTAATCTATTTACACTTACCATCTTGGAAATCGTATAGTGACATTCACTTGTAGGATCTCATCAAATTCTTCTCTTGGAGGTTCAACTGTAATGTTCTAAGTGGTTGTGTCACTTGTTGGTATTTATTCCTTAAGTCTATCCATCTCCACTTGTGATGTTACCAAATTTTTTGGCCTTTCTCCTTTATGTGTACAATTTGGAATTGTACAATTGCAAGTTGGAGTGCCTTCACCTGATGTCCTTTATCCTTATCACACAGGTAATTGGTCCTTTAGTAATGGTTTCCTTACTACTCTACTATCATTCGAGTGACTTATTTGCATATCCCCTCAGATCAATTATAGCTCCAGACTTGGTGATTTGATTCTTAATTGTCCTTGGTTTCTTTCCTCTACAAATCGTACTCTTCCCCTACCAACAAGTCCTCTTTCGTACGAGTGTATCCCCCATCCTATTCCTCTTGAAATTGGGTTTCTATGCACTAATGGTGATTCCTCCCTTCCCTAGATTAATCCTCTACCACCCATCACTCATTGAGATGGTTGTCCCCATGTATATCATCTTGCAGGATTTGGTAAGGTTCCCCTAATTCCTGGTAATCCTTGTGAATTCCTTGTCCAGTTCACACAAACTAAGGGTGTATCTCTTGGCCATATAGGAGTAGGGGGTCAAAATATTCCTTGCCCTCTTCCTCCTCTAATTGCAAAATTACCTTGTCTTTGTTCATTTCGTAGTTGAATACCTCCCCCCTTCCTAGCTGAAGTCTTAGGGGTCTTTTTCTATTTCTTCCTTCCATTTTTTGGGTATCAGGAGTTATCCCTACCAACTCAATGTTGGCTAGTGGAATTCTACTACTTCTTGTACTTGGTGAAAATTGTCACAGTGCTCTTATTATTTGATATGCATGTGCTAGGTGACGTCTCCATATTATTTCTTTAAATTTTCTCTGTGGTGATGATGTTGCCAAAAATTCTTTATAGGAATCCTAAAAGTCTATCTTAGAACTTGAATGAGTTTGATTCTCTTCTCTCTGGTCTACCCAATTGGTTGGAAAATTCATCCTTCTCTCTAATATTTGTACTTATCTCCTTTGTCTTTACAATTTTTGATAGGCTATTAGATAATCTTGCATTTCAAGGTTGGTTTAATGTCCCCGTGTTCTCCATATTTATCGTTGTGTCATTTTACATGTTGAAGGATCACGGTTACCTCAAGGGTTTTGAGGGTTCTCTGGGTAATTATATTCATCACTACTTCTTGTACTAGGTTCCATTATGATCCAAGGCATACCTTCACTACTGGAGTCTATCAAATCCAGCAGTGTATTGCCTTGTGGTTTGGGTGATGTAGTTGCCTCTTCAATATCTCACCATAGCATCTCTACATATGTGTTTGTCATAGGTAGGTCACTCGGTGGTACCTATGACCTTGTGCTTACACCATCATTTCCTCCATCACTTCTCAGAGTTAACCCTTCAGTCTCTTCTAGTTCCCTTTCACTCTCTTGTAGCCTAGCTACCCTTTATTTCTCCAACTACGTATTGTGCCATCCAATTCCTAGATGATTTGCTCTCTCAACATTGCATTATGACCTCTAAAAATTTGATATTCTTCTTGCAATTACTGAGTCTGTAACCACATTCTATGTTGTAACAGCCTTATTTGATCCAATGGAGTAAGTCCAACCAATTCCTGATCAATGATCTCATTCCCTTCTTCCTCTAGAACTTCCATTTCAAATGTGTCCACTCTATCTTTGTATCATACTGTTAGTTGTATCCTTCTTCAACCTTCCATTTTTTGGGGTAGTTATCTTTGTTCTACCTAAGGATACCCTATTTTTGGGTAACAGTACTATCTCATGATGTTCTCTTCCATTTGGAGGAATCCATTCCTCATATTCTTCTTCAAATCTTTCAATTCCATCAACAAATTTGACATGTAGTCGTAATCTTCTTATTTCTTCGAGTCGAGGTACCAACTCTTGTTGTTCTATGATTGGTCGTAGTTCCTTCTTTTCTGCAAATAATTGCACAAGTCCTATGTTAGGATCTTCTTATGATGGATCTGGCTCCCTTTGAGCATCATCTTGAGCTTTCACTCATCTTCATTGTTGAATATCTTCTGAAGTAATGAATAAACACTATACCTTGTAATGCTTCAAATTTGAGCCATTTACGACATCGTGCACCTCTGTCCCATTCATGTTCTACAAATTATCTACTCCATTATTAATTACTTCAACTACTTTATAAGTACCAAGCCATAATATCTTTAGCTTACCTGACTTTATTTCCCTCTTTCCATTAAACTTTAGAACTAAGTCAAGTCACCTGAACTAAGTGCCAACTTCCTCTAATGTTTGTCATGCCACACCTTCAATATTTTCTAAGCTACCTCAATCACATATTGCACCATAACTCTTCATTCGTCTAACTTGATCAATGATATTAGTCACTCTTTCAAACTTTCTTGATCACCCAAGCGATGCTCTACCGCGACTCTCAAACTTGGTATCCAAATTTCAACTGGCACCACTACTTCCTATCCATACATTAATTGGAAAGGTGTATATTCTATTGTAGGTTTAAAAGTTGTTCTATATACCCACAAAATGGCGGTAACATTTCCTCCTAATATGCTCCCTCTATTCCATAGGTTTTATATAGAGTAGATACTAGGACTTTATTTTTTGCTTTCGCCTGCCCATTCACTCTCGGATAGTACAGACTAGACAATGAGTGTAAAATCCTAAACTTTGTTGTCAACATCTTGATAATCTCATTAACAAAGTTTCCTCCTCGATCACTTGTTATCTATAGTGGACTACCAAACCTTGTGATTACCTATTCGTACAAGAATATCATTTTTCTTTTTGTCAAGTTATCGAGTAATGCTCTTGCTTCTACCCATTTCGTTAGGTATTTTGTTTCTACTATGATGTATCTACACTTCCTTTACTGAGATGACTTTAATGGGCCTACGAATTCCAATCCCTATAGTTCAAATAACTCTTATGGTTGCAATGGGTGTAAGGTCATAAAGTCCCTCTTTACCAACATTCTCACTCTTTGGCAAGTATTGCATGCTTTCGCATGCTCCTTCGCATCATTTTACAATGTAGGCCACCATAGCCCTACTAGCAATACATTTCTAGCAGTCACATATGGTCCCATATGCCCTCCTTCTAAGCCTGTGTGAGCCTCTTTCAATATCTCTTTGACTTCTTCCATCACACATCTTCGTAAGACACCATCACTTTCCATTTTATACAACAATCCTACTATTATCTAGATAGATATTGGCCAACCAACTTGTACCATGATGGATAGATATTGGCCAACCAACTTGTACCATGATGGAAAAATGTTGATGGTGAATAGTTGTGCATCTAGAAATTCATAAGGAACTCCTATTCCTGTAGGTTCCCTTGATTGTATTTGAGACAACTGGTCTGCAATCACATGCTTCTTACCAAGTATCACCACTACTCGAAATACAAACTCTTGAAGGGTGACGAGCCACCTATTGACTCATCCTTGTATCACCGACTTATTTATCAAGTACAACAAGGCTTGGTGATCAAAATAGAATGCAAAGAGATTTGCTAATAGATAATGCCTAAACTTCTAAACTGCATATACCATTCCTAAAGCTTCTCTTTTTGTTGTACTATAATTTCTCTCTGGCCTTGACAAAAGGTGACTAGCAAAGAAAATAGGCTGATCTAGCCTAAACTGTCCTTCTTGTGCTAAAGCACATCCAATTGCAAAATTGGAAGCATAAATATGGACATGGAATTCCTTATCCTTTGGAAACACCAAATTTATACTACTCACAAGCTTAACCTTCATCTCATCGAAGGCTCCTTGGTGTTACTCCATCCATCTAAAAGGAACTTTTTTCATCAAAGAATCTAGTGGGTAGGATACATGTGCATAATTCCTGATAAACCTTGGATAGTACCCAATCAATCCAAGGAATGTTTTGAGTGAACTCACATCAAATGGTTCTTCCATGTGTAATATCACATGGATCTTATCAGGATCTATTTTCAATCCTTCACTGCACACAATGTGTCCCAAAAATTTCCCATACGGTACCATTAGAAAACATTTCCCTAGATTTAATTATATATGTGCATTTCTGAAAAAACTCATACATTCATTGAGGGAAGGAAGATGTTCCTTGATATTCTCGTAAATGGACCAATCATCCAAAAATGCTTTAAAATTCCTTGTTGCCAACTGATCAAATATATACAATATGATACGTTGAAATGTAGCTAGGGCGTTACAGAGCCCGAATGGCATTCGATTGTATGCATAGATGCCATTCTCCATAATGAATATGGTATTCATATTATCCTCTTTGGATATACTTATTTGATTGTATCTCAAGAACCCATTCAAAAATGAATAGATCTAGTGTCCTGCGACTTCTAAGATATAATCTATGAAGAAAATAGGGAAGGGATCCTTAATAGTTACGGTGTTGAGACTCCTAAAGTCCATGCATATTTTGATCTTGTCTACTTCCTTCTTCAAGGTGATCACTATAGTTTAGACCCATTCACTGGTTGTCACCCTGAAGATGATTTTAGTTTCCAACATATTTTCTATCTTCGCATTCACTAATGCAACATAGTTTGGGTTCAATCTATATGGTATCCTTATTATAGGTTGAGCTCCAAGCATTAGTTTAATCTTGTGGACACACAATTCTAGTGGTACTCCTTTTAGATCCTTATATGTCCATGCAAAGATATCCTTATATTCGAAGAATATCTTAAAATCTTCCACTTTCAGTACAAGATTTCAATCATCACCACAATGAATCATGCTAGGTTCTTCCTCTATTCCTAGATTGATATCCACTATCCGAGGTCTTTCATATTTTATATTTTCTAGTTCACTTGTAGATTTCTCTACAGTATTTGGGTGTGTCAGCCTTGTATCAATCTCTGCATTGCCTACTGTATACTCTGTAAATTTTTTTGGAAATGTCCATTTCTCTTCTGCTTCTTTTTTAGGATCTTGGATAACTTTCGATTTGTCTTGTTTTTCCTTTATCTCCTCTAATTCAATACAGAGGTAGTTGGGCTAAAAAAATTTGTACTCTTCTATTTGCTAATGAAGTAATTCGCTATTAGATCTAGCTTCATATTCGCTACATTCATCTAGGTATAGAATTCCTTCTCCATCAGGTTCATGCCCTTTTTCTCCTAAGGAATTTTTTGATTCATCCATCGTAGCTACATCCTCACCAACTTTTTGATTAGCTAGATTAATCATATATTTATGTTATCCCTTCTTAAAAGTGTTTATATTCTTCCTCTAGTTGTGATTAAATTTGGCTACTCGTAGCTAGCCTCGCCCCAAGAGAGCATCATATGCAGGTTTCTGCATTGTAATCACAACGAAATCCAAGAAAAATTCTTGGTCATATATCACCACTTGTTGCGTGATCAAGAATCCCTTTGTCTCAATGACATTCTAGTCAGCACCATATAATCGAAAGCTCAGTGTCCATAGATATGGAGCACCTAGTTCTAGCCTAGCACATTGATGTTGGATCCTCCATCCATAATAACTTGTCTCAATTTGTGACCTAAGATATCCATATGAATTAATGCATGTTTCTTTCCCATATTAATAATTAATAAAGTTGGACCCATAAAATAATCCTTTCACTCTTTCTCCTGAATCGGTTTGCTATGCACTTCCATCACCTTATGTGGTTGTATTTCTTCCACCATTGCTTTCTAGAATGCTGGAATAGCTTCCAACAGGTTTGATACTTTAATTTCTACTATGGTATCCAAAACCTATGCTACAAGATTTTGCATAGCTATCTCCTGATATAATTGTTTTATTAGTTCTTTATTAGCTTTTGACCTTAGTCTTCTCAGCTTCCTCTTGCAATATTTTATTTGCTAATTCCTTGTCATGGCTAAAACTTCTTGGGTATCCTCCTTAACTTGAGGAACCTCTATGTACAAATAACTAACATTCTGCAGACCACACCATCTACACATATGTGTAGTGCTTGCTTGCGGTATTTCTTACCTCTGAGGTGTAGGACAATTTTTCACAAAATACCTCCATTCCTAGAAATTGCAACTTTGTATGATCGATCTTCCTTCTGAGTCATATTGCAAATGATATTACCCTCCTTTTTGATTACCTTGATTCGGTCTTCCACCTCGTCTGATGTTTCTATAACCACCACTTTTTTCTTGTTGCCCACTTCCTTGGGCCTTCAGTTTCTCTTCCTACTCTTGGATTGACAATACCTGTGTACATACTCACATTATACGAACATAGAATTACCTCATGACCCATCACATTACAAATATGGTAGTAGTTATTCCTTTGAAACTTCATATTTTTATGGCTTTTCGTCTTGCATTTCATGCACCACATGTCATTTCGGTCTATTTTAATATTTTGTTATTTTATCATCTTATCAAACTCCCTATGAAATGATGTTATTGTCCTTTGTATAGTGTTATCTTCTCCACTATCTGAATCATTCAACTTGGGATGAGATAAAAATTTTGTATACATTTGTTTTGATTCACTCTCAAATTTCTTTGCATACTTCAGTGCTTCTTCATATGTTTCTGATGGAACTACCTTCATATTTTTATTATATTTTGGAAGTAATCCATCTACAAACCACCACTTTACTAGAACATCTACTAGATGCATATACATATTATCGACTAATTACTTCAGTCTGCGGTTATAGGACTTTACATCCTCATCAGATTTTTGCTTTATCACGCAAATTTCAGTGACAATGTCTCCATCATCTTTCAAAGGTTGAAATTTCTCAATGAACTTCTCCTTTATATGGTTCCAAGTCTGAAAATCTATGGTATTTTCTCTCTTCAAATACCAATCAATTTCCAATCCTCTCAAGGTAGCAGGAAATAAAATTACCCAATACTCTGGTCTATCCACTCCATTTTCTCTCTAAATGGTTATACAAATTCCTATGTGTCGTGTGGGATATTCCTTATCCTCACCTAAAAAAAATGGACATCTCTGCTTGGATGCCCTGTTAGCTATCCTAGGAGAGTCATCACTCTCACTTGAGGTGTCTCTTGGAATATTTGACCAATTCCTCCTTGGGGGTGTCTTACTCCCATTATTGTCAGAAGTAACAATTTGAGGTATCTTATTGTATCCCGCAACTCGATGACCAAACTCTCGTATGTCTTCACTTGGTGACCTCCTTTCCTGATGTGAGAGATATGATCTTGGTATTTCCTCCTAAGACCTCACGTCCTATTGCTCTGGTACCTAACTCCCATAATTTGCACTCTCTTGTAATCCTTCTATCACTTTATCATGTGTCACCATCTACTATTCATCCTCTTGCACTTTTCCTATGTCAACCCTTGCCTCTACGCTTGGTGGTTCTACTTCCTCATCTTTCGTCTCTATCAAAAATACCTCAAAGTCTCCTTCTTCGGATATCTAAACTTGCTCTATTTCTGGTTCTTGAGTAATCCAGTCTTAGTTACTTGTATTTTCTTGTTGGGAAATCCTTGTGCTCCTTCTTACTGGAATTTTTTCTCATGCTTCCTATCTCCCATGACTTCGTGCACCGGTGTCCGTCATTCACCTCCAGTTTTAGTATTCACACCAACAATTTGACCCATTTTAACAAAAATTCCAGATTCGATAAGGGAAAAACACCAAATGTAGAATAGGGGTGCAATATTCCTAGGTGGGAATGTGATATTCTAGGGTTAGGAATGACCAATAGACAAATTCCAATTTGGTTACCAAATTGTACAATCGTACAATCCTCCAAACTAACCCTTTGTGATAGTTGAACAGCTTGTATAGATGTCAAACTATCACACTGTACGGTTCAAAATCATACAATGACATGGATTGTACACTTTTGCACTCAACCAAACTAACAGATTCAATTTTGGAGGCTGCCATACATAGTTTTGTAACCATTCAAGTCGATTTCCTCAAACTACCAAATCGGGTAAGTCGATCTCCATTGTTCAGTTTGCCAAATCATGTAGGTCTACTTTGTACAATTTGTATGGACTTTGGTGTATGATTGACATGAACTGATGGTACATTCAGGTGCAAAATTAGATTCTCTAATACCTCAATATCTCTCAAGAAGGTTTTGTAATGATTTACTATGCCAATCAATCCATTCTCTAGGATATGCAAAATATTATAACAGATCTTAGGAGAGATTCCATTCAACTTATTACGTACAAAAATCATACAAAAGGGTTCATAACGTCCTTATAAACATTACCATACTCATATATCATTACTCAGAGTCCACCAATGCTAGTCTCTATTAAGAAGTTGCGACAATGCATAAAACTAAGCTAAAATAATTACCAGACAACACACATGCATCAATATTCCATCATAGATCATATATCATCATTACAAGGATCATACACAACTTGTGATTATATATTTCCATTCCATTATATCATAAATTTCATTACAACCATGTTATTATGTCAATATCTTGCAATAACTCAGATGTAAACTAGCTATTACAACCAACAAGTACTCTATTCCTATATCTCAGCAACTAGACCTACAAATTTTAAAATGGGGCCTTATATAATGTTGCTCAGGCCGTTCCAAAGTTGTTTCTAAGGAAATTCATTATTTACAACTTCCCATGTATAACTGAATTCATTAATTTAGCCTTTTACTAAGTCTAACACCTTAGTTAGCAAATCTATGCACCATTTCACTATGAAATTAAATTTCCCATGCATTTGGATGAATTTCGATGTGCCCTGTATGATTTTTTTCTGCCTTGTATGGTGTTTCAATCAATTTGTATGGTTTGCCCCTACCTGTACGATTTACAAAACTTGGTCAAACTGTCAATTATGTCAAAACTGTCAAAATTAAGCAAATCCTTTATTATCACTTTCTCTTCTTCTAGGAGGTGGATTTGCTGCCTACAATGAACCCAAATTTTGTATATTTTTATCTTACCATAAATCAATACAAATCCTTTGAGTTAACTCAATTATCACAAATGACCATTGCATGTACATTCAAATTATATAAATAAGAGATGAAAACCTCTTTTTCCACACTCGAGGATTCTTGGGATATGCATCATGCCTATAGAAATTATATAAGATATGTAATAAAATGATTCGGGACTTGGCCCTAATTTTTGAGATTTATTTTTAAAATTTCTATTACTCATTTCAATCCATAGATTCCAACAAATATCAATACAAGACCTCTATAGATTGTATAATCATTTATTAATTAATCAATATTTCATCAACTCTTTCAATGTTGAGGGATATACCCAATATATTCTTATATTTTTTAATAAGGAGCCCCAAATTTGGTAAGCAAAGGAACAATAAAAAAGTAAATAGTTTTATGGTTTTGCATCTTTTTTACACAAGGTACACCTGAAAGGTCCATAATATCCTCTTATTTGTAAACTCCTACCTACAAGAATTTTCCTTTAGATTGCTAAGTAAAGGAATATTGATGCCTTTGAGTGGGCCTCAAGTAACTAAACATTCTTCTACAAGAAATTATTTGGAATAAGAAATAATGATTGTTCCAAATCCTTATATTGCAACTTGAATGAGTATCCACCATCTTTTGATATATTTCAAACTAGTTCATCCATTCACATAAAATAGGAAAATATAAATCTTGAAGTAATTTTTACTCATCAAGTTGTTAACACAAATACATGACCTAATATTGGTGTTTACATCACTATAAATTTTTTTCCTTTAAACATATACAAGTCAAACAGGCCCAAGCAAATGGTTGTCATTTTAGATCAGAGATAAGAGGATAAGGATTGAACCAAGCATCAAACCAAAAATTTATAAAATATCCCTCATTGATCTAACATATTTATCAATTCTAAACTTTTTAATATGAATTATCATGTTGTTGAACCCTTAGGTAGAGTTCATTTCATTTTATTGAATCCATTAAACCTATATATTTTTGAAGTGATATGTCTACCCATGTTTTATTTGTTCTTTAATTTTACATGATAATTTTACCCCTAATTCCAAACTCATATGCCAACAATTTAGCAAGCTTGCACCACCAATATTCTTTTCTATACAAACTCCCACATACAAAGAGAAAACCTAATTTTTTCCTCACATCCTTTCTAAAGAAAATTTATTTGAATTTTGTCAAATTCAAATATTAAAACTTGGTTGGATATTATTTAAATATCAAAGGAAGAGTAGGGAAAATATATTTTAAATGTTTATACCTATAGTGGAAATTTTCTAGATTGAAAACCTATGATAGCAAATTTAAATTCCATGGCCTCATTGATTGATTAATGGATAACCCAAAAAAGTATTATCAACAAATTTAGATGAAATATGAAGAGACTATTTGTTGTAATCTAAAACTTAGTGACATATTATATTGAGATGAAAAATTAATATAAGGCAATATTTTTCAATCAATATATGTTAAGTTACTATAACTTGATAACTATACTTAAAAGTGCATTATATAATTTAAAGTAAATTAAAATATAAAAATATAAATTATCATTTATTGCTAGACACCTAAATATATGATTTTAGGATATAATATAATATGGTAATATGGCATGGGTCATGCATAAAATTATAATAATATATAACATAGTGTCATATTATAATATTATATACTTTGTAACTCATGGAAGGTGAACCATCACATTCTTGTATAAAGAGAGATATACCTAAAAGTAAATCATATGAAGTATTTTTGGTAAGAGTCTTAGCATGTGGAGCTAGAGATCTTGTGGAGTGATGGGGTCGATTGCATCCAGACGAGCTGAATACCCCGCGAGCCGCAAAAAGTGTTGGCATTTTTGCCACACTAAAAATAAATTTTTAAATTCGTCCAAGAATGAAGTACATCCAGTGGTGAAAGAAAAATTGGACGAAATGATATTTGGATATTTCGTTGTGATAGATATTTTCTAAATATTTCCAATGATACATTAAATAGACAATCGGGTTAATAGATCAAAAGTTATGGCTCCGGGAAGTTTTACCACAAAAAATCAATTTCGGGGTAGAAAATCAATTTTGGGGAAGCAAATGCAATTACAAAGTCAAAGAAGTCAAAGGTTGATTCGTTAGGGAAAAAGTGATAAATTTTTTGAAAAGGGCATTTTGGAACCCGAAAATAGCATTTCGGCCCCCGAAATGGAAACTTTCTAAAAATAGAAAGTTACTGTAAAAGGAAAAGTTGCCATAAAATGAAAAGTTGCCGTAAAAGGAAAAGTTTTCGTAAAAGGAAAGTTGCAGAAAATGGAAAGTTTCCCGAAAAGATAAAATTTAATGATGAAATTTAATGGCTATGGCAAACCAGAAGATATATCCTTTGATTTTTTTCATTTCCAAAGGCGTTCTCCTAACAGTTTCGCTCCCTCTCCAAGATAAATTTAATGTGGAGTAAATTGTTGGGGCAATGGTCGATTTTCAAAGCGCAAAGGTGGTTAGAATTTAATGCATTTGTACTGGATCATGGTTACCAAAGGAAGATTTCCAAGGAGTAATTAATTCATCATGTCCCTCATCAATGGGCATTTTGCCTCCACATGTATTAAATGAAAGAGACGAAAACCTCTATAAATACTAATCAAATTTCCATTGTAAAAGGAGGTTGGACATTTTGCAAGAAAACTTCTTAAGTTCTTTGCATCAATAGAAGAGACTTGGCTTCTAAAATTTGCAAGCATTATTATGTGTGTGATTTCCTTCTATTTTTAAGTATTTTTTTTTATACTCATGTTCTTGTTGTTAAGTTTCAAATTCTATTTCTGGATTTAAAACATTGTTCGTGAATGAGTAAGTTTTGAAATGTGATCTGAGGGTTGTCCCTACAAAGGTGTGAGTAAAATTCTATTTTTTTCCTTCTATTATATGTTGTTATAAAACTTGGTGGAATTTTTGTTGTTAGTCTGCCCCAATCCTACATCTTCGGCCTATGGCCATATTTTCCTTTCTTTCTGTTATTTTCAGTTTCTTTCCCGTAACTCTAGTCTTTAACAGTGTAGGATTTAGTAAGGGAACCAACCCTCTCTGGAGATTGGTCCGAAGGAATTTTCTCTTTCCCTCGGTATTTCAATGTTGGTTGAGTCTAGGGTGCACAAGTGATAATATCTTGTACTTAGGCAGATTTGTGACCAACAGATTCCTTCCTTAAAGATTACTATTGATGTTGCCCTATCTCAAGGGTATTATTTTATTGTGTGGATTTTTATTGTGCAATTTATTTATAGATGGTTGTATATTTTAACATATTAGTGAATGATTTATGAGAATGAGAATAGAGGTTCAAAACAATTGATATAAAAGCAATATTTCTAACAAAGTGGGGTTTTTTTTGCAGAGCTAGGACACAAAAAACATCACATCTTATGGAGGCCATATATTTTTTCAATAGTCAAATGAGCAATCACTTTTGTAGTTCTTGAAATGATCTACATGTTGGAACAAAAATATTCTAAAAGACCTTGCCTTTTTATTTTACCTTTTGTTGTTTGAAGTTGAGGTATTTGTGTTGTTTTTTGGCTACTCGATATTTTTCAAAAACAAAATCATATTAAAATTTTTAACATTAGCATGTAGATAATTTTGAGTGCTATAAAAATGACTTCTCACTTGTTAAATTTTTATATTGAGGGAGTTACAACTGTTGAAAGTTGGGCTTATGATGTTTTTTTTGGGTTGTACAAGGAAAAAAATCCATCTCTCTCAATTTGATTAAGCATATTAGTTGTAGTTTGTTTTGTTTTGAATAAAATTTGCAGATTTAATTTTTTGAAGAAAGAAAGAGAAGATATTTATAAATTTTATTTTTAATAATTTCCATTATTTAAAACCCTAGTTGCTTTGGAAAAAAAAATAGTTTGGGTTGAGGTCATGGAGTTTTTAATATTCATAGGAAAGGAAAATGGTAATGCTTGGGAATGGTGGAAAATTTTTTAGTCTTTAAGTTTATTCTATTTTTATGGAGAAGTGATTTTTATACTTATTTACAAGGGGAAGCTTTATCTTGGTTTATGGACTTAGCTAGTGCTCATAATCTTACATACACATGGGAAGAAAATGAAGTTACATTTTTAAGAAAATGAAAATCACAAAAAAAAAATAAAAACATGTAGGCAAAAGAAATAACATCTTTGATGTCCAATAGAACAAACAATGGTCAAAAATAATTGTTGGAATGTAAAAATTGTATTTTGCAAGTTCATTGTTGCATCCAAAAGAAAAAAATTGGTCTCCATAAACCCTAGCAACAAGCATAACTTCATCAAGAAGGACTTGGCTAATAGTTCGTAGGTTCCAACAACAAAAATTAAAAATATAAAGCTTGATGGTAAGGATGTTTAAATTTTTGAAGATTTGAAGATCACCATGGATAAATATATTTTACATTCATATTTGTATGCTATTGATATGGGTGATGTGGATATTGTTCTTAGTTGTCCTTGGTTGCATTCGTGAGGTACTATTAACATAAATGTGCAAAAGAAATTTATGAAATTATGGTATAGAAGAAAGAAGATAACTTTGCAAGATATTTCTCAACTTAGAGAGCAAGGATCAAGGGAAAACCATGAAACCATTATAGGAGAACAAATTGAAGAACAAGCAAAAGAACTTGAAATAGAATCTGAGTCAAAGATAGAGATTAAATATGGAGCTAAACCAAAGCCCAAAAATAAAACAAAAGAGAGGAGTGAGAGAAAAAAGCATAAAATAAAAGTACGAAATATTAGATCATATCTCCATCCACTATGAGAGGCAACAATTATGGAAATAGGGTGAAGATAATCAGAGGAGATATGATGGAAATGCATGGAACCCAAGGATTGACTATGGATATTCAAGTGGCACAAGGTCAAATTGGCATCAACATAGACTACCATCAATCAAAATTTTATTTGGATGCATGAAGAATCAATATTGGTACCAATTGATAGCATTGCTTAGAAGATCAGATTATTTAGTTTCTTCCAATGTTTCAATATTAAGTATTTATGTAAAGGGTATGGAATGTTAGGTACCTAAATATATGATTTTGGGGATATAATATAATATTTTATTATGGCATGGGTCACACATAAAATTATAATAATATATAACATAATGTCATATTATAATATTATACACTTTGTAATTCATGGAAGGTGAATCACCACATAGGTGACTTAACTCATGGAAGGTGAACCATCACATTCTTGTATAAAGAGATATGAACCCATGATTGTAAAAGTAATTCATATAAAGTATTCTTGGTAGAAGTCTTAGATCATGGATATCGAGATCTTGTTGAGTGATTCCTTCATTAAGGAGTATTCTTGGTGTTGCCCTACCTAAAGGATATTGTCTATATCTATTTTTATTCTGTGGTTTTTTATTGTGGAATTTATTTGTGGTTGCATGTTGTATGTTTCAAAATATTGGTGAATGATTTCTGATAATGAGAATAAAGATTCATAATATTTATGTTTTACATAGTAGCAAATACTAAAAAAAGTACCAAGGATGAAGCTAGGTATAAAAAAAAATGTTTATAAGTGCAAATTTTATTATCATTATTTATTTTAATTAAATTATATATTGTCTATGGACCTACAATTCAGTCAAGTATATTAGAAGTTTGGAGTGGGATTGAAGCCTTTATGATAAGTAAATACCAAAAAACTCGATTCATGATCATAGGAGACTTTAATGCCATAACCAGACTAGATGAAAATTTGGGGGAGTAAGAAAATTAACCCAAAGTATAAGAGATTTCTTAGATTTTATTCAAAACAATAATCTATGGGAGGTTGAGTTTGAAGAAGATAACTATACATGGACAAACAATAGGAGATTATATAACCTAATAGCAAAAAAAATAGATTGATGCATACTCTCAGATCATTGGGTAGATGAAGGAACTTGTGCTAAAATTTATACCTTGACAAGGATTGGTTCATATCACTAGCCAATAAGAGTTAAAATGGTGGTAAGTGAATAAAAAAAAATCATATTTTAAATATGAGCATATATGGGAATATCATCCTCAATTTGTTGATATGATAGCAAAAACATGGAATTCTTCAAGAAATGATGGGTTGTATACACTTCCAAAACAAATATAATCAATGACATCTAGATTAAAAGAATGGAATAATAACACTTTTGGAAATATTTTTGATAAGAAAGAAGAACTAAAATATAAACTTTAAAAATTCTAAAAGGGTGATCAATAATCCAAGCTCAGGGGAAAAGAAGTTGCTTAGTGAATATCATAATATTTTAAGGAAAAGCAAATTTTTAGATTAAAATCGAGATAGACTTGGTTAAAATAAGGAGATAAAAATACAAAAAAAAAATTAGGATGGTTATAGTATAGATATCAACATCTAGAAATAATAGAATTAAACTAGTAGAATGGGTTTGGATTGAAGACCACAGTGAAATAAAAAATGAGGTAAGGTATTTTTATCAAAATATTCTAGGAATAGAGGAGTTTGAAGTTCTTGAAGATAAACTTATACAAGAAGTACATTTAGCTATAACAGATGAAGATAATAGAAAACTGGTGGAGCCTATTAATTTAGAAGAAGTTCATTTAGCTATGTTTTCTTTTAATAAGGATAAATACATAGGTTCAAATGAGATCTCTATAATATTCTATGAAAATAATTGAGATATAGTGCAGGAATATTTATCGGTGGCCGTGGAATAGTCTAGGGTAAAACATTACATACCTTATAAAATAAATGCAACATATACCTTGATTCCAAAAAATAAGGATGTGGAATTATTTAATTCATTTAGAACCATAAACCTATGTAATATGGCATATTATATTATCTCCAAAGTGATGGTGAATTGGTTAAGACAACTATTAGACAAAATTATTTCAAAATAACAAGGAGTATTTGTGAAAGGGAGACAAATTTTGGATGGGATCATAATAGTTCATGAAGTTATGCATTTAGTAGCTTCAAGAAAAGAGAAAAAAATGATATTAAAACTTAATATGATTAAATCCTATGATAGGGTTAAATGGGGTTTTCTTATTGTAATATTAGAAATTTTTAGTTTTGAGAAGAAATAGATTAGATGGATTAAAGATTGTCTTTGTAGTTTCATATTTAATGTTTATCAATGGGTTAGTAATTGAATTATTTAAGTCCAAGAGAGGTCTTAGATAGGGATATCCTCTATAATTGTATTTATTCATTATTATGGCAAAGGTTTTGGGTAGGAACTTGAATAAGGCTAACAAATATGGGCTTATAAGGCTAGTAATAATATTGACAACATCACCCATCAACATTTTGTAGATGATACAAATATTTTTGAGAGGGTAAGGATAAATGAAGCTAGAGCTTTGAATAACTTATTAAAGGAATATGAAAGAGTTTCAAGAACATAAGTTAATAGGACAAAAGCTAAAATTTACTTCTTAAACACCCCAACTAAAATACAAGCAGGGATATGTAGATTACTTACAATGGAGGAGGTAAATTTGCTAGCAACCTATCTAGGGATGCCCTTATTTGAGGGAAGAATGAGGATAGATTATGAAATCCAGTTATAAGTAAAGTTTAGAATAAACTACCAACATGTAAAGTTATATGGTTATCATTAGAAAGAAAAGTGTATCTAATTAAATCAATATTACAAGTCATTCCAACATATTATATGTCCTTGTATACTATGCCAAAATTGATAGAAAAATATTAATCTATATTATGCGGTCATTTTGTGGTCAAGATTACATGATAAAAGGAAATTTCCTTTGGTGAAATGGAACAAGGTATGTGATGATAAAACTAGGGGATGTCTCGATTTAAGTGTTCTTACGAATGCATAATTAGCTCTTAGGGGAAAATAATTTGTAGATTCTACAAAAATATTCAAATATAATGGGCAAATATTCTTCTAAGTATGTTGATCCTAATGACCGAAGCTTAATATTTATTTCATTCTCTCTGCCAAATGGTTCTGCACTATGGAACAACTTAAAAAAAATCAATTGATCTAGTAATTAAAGGTTTAATATGGGTGATAGGAACTGGAGAAAAAAATTATATTTGGATGGATACTTGGTTTGATAAAAAACCACTCAATCTAGATCCAATTTTGAAACCATGGATGAGATTACTTCAATATAAATATGGTGGTATGGTTTCAAACATTTTGTACAAGGATCGGGAAGGAAAAGATAAATGGAAAGAAGATTATTTTACAAGTATACAAGACAGTGATGTTAGAAGGCAATTTAGTGAAAATATAACAAAAATTATTATTTTGAGGAGAGACAAGGATAAATTGATTTGGGAGTTGAATAGCTTAGGATAATACACAATAAGAAGTGGATATAATGTAAAGCACCAATAAAATAAAAATATCACAAGAATATGAAGACATATTTGGGATAGTCCAAGCATTCCTAAAGTCAAAATATTTATTTATCTAGTAGGCCATAGAAGAATTTTATCCTAGGATAACCTTATGAAAAATGGTTTTTATGGTCCCTCACAATGTGTTTATTGTAAAAAGGAGGATAGTATATACCATCTCTCGGGACATTTCTCAATAGTCTAAAGACTATGGAAATGGATTCTTAACATGTTTAGTAAATGCTTGGTGATGAATAGGAGAATTGAAGAATGGTTAAATAAATAATAGAGAATTTTAAAAGTAGGGTTTCATAAACAATCTGGGATATATCAAAAGATACAATACCTTGGACTGTATGGCTAGAAATAAATAGAAGAATATTTAAAAGAAAGGAAAGTAATTTAGAGATAATGAAAAGGTATAATTGTTTAGCCATAAAGGAGTTTAAAAAAATACTATAAACTAACCCAATCCCTAATATGGAAGCAAAGAGCCTTGATAGATGGAATCAAATCATCATATGGAATTATGATGTTGGGTATAGGAGAAACAAAAAGAAAATAAAGAATATAAAGTGGAAACCACCATATGTGGAGTTGGTCAAATTGAATTTTTATGGAGAATATAAAATAAATCTAGGACTAGTAGGAGGAGGAATAATTAGAAATAATAGAGAGATTTTATCTCATTATGCTTGTAATAGTGGATTTAAGATAAATAATAAAGTTGAAGCTTCGGTGACTTTGGAAGGGTTAAAAATATGCAAACAAATAAAATGGAATAGAGTATGGATGGAAGGTGATTCACTCATAGTAATAAATGCAATTTTGAGGAAAGCAAAGGCTTCGTGGAGCATATGAGATAATTGTATAAATTCAAGATCTTGCTATAGATTTTGAAGAAATCAAGTTTACACATACATTAAGAAAAGGAAACAAATGTGCAGATAAGTTGTCTAATAGAGGAGTTTTAATTGAGGATTGTGAAGTTAAATTCTCTTTTATATGGTTAGAGTAAGTAGTAAATTTAGTTGAAGTTGACAAGAAAATGTTGATTTTCTGATTCAAATAATGATTAAGATTTAATTTAATGTTTTCCATTGGTAATATCTACTTTATTTTATAGCATTAATGTGCTTTCATATAAACTATTTGTTATAATTTTTGTGGTTGCACTTGTGCTTCAGGAAGGAAACTAGCAATTTATATTTGATAAAGCAAACTATGATAGTGCAATGTTTTGGAAATATTGCTCTACTAATATGGAATGCATAGATAGTAGAGATGAAGTTTTGGTATTGTGAAGGTTGATGTAGGAAAACATTTAAGAAGGATGTTAAATTTTGGAATATTTTTATTCACACAAAAATTTAAAAATATTGAGAAAATAAAATAAAGAATTTAGACATTTTATGTAAAATGATGTAGGTTTCTAGCTATAGCAACTCAATTGATATGAGAATTGAATATATTTGTAAACTCTCAAGATTTAAAAAAGAGAGTTATGATTTTTCAAGGGTGGGGGACCTGAGTACAACCCCTTGTTTTCCAACAATATTGTTGTATGGAAAATGAATTTTTAAATGAATGTTTTCAATTTTTGATAACATATACTCACATATTAATAAAATGAAAAAAATAATATTTATATTATGTTGCTTCACATCAACATAGACTTGAAATGGCATAAATCTTAAATATATTTAACTATTCTTAAAAAGTAAATGATAGAATAACAATGAATTTTTGAGAGTTATCTCATTTCAATTTTACCAAATAGATTTAATTTGTAACAAGATATTTTTTGAATTAGATCAAGTGTGGTTTTTCCATGGTGGAAGTTTTGACAAACACTTGGTGCATAATATCAAGCATAGACATTTTTTAATTTTCTTTTTGTATTTGTTGTGATTATTATTTGAGAATAAAAGGTTTTAGAGGTGAGAAATTGAATTTGGATTATTCTACTATAAGTGAAACTCAAATAAACACACTCTCACACAATTGCTTGGAAATAAACTCACATAAACATCACATTAATATTCCAAACAAAATACACATTATAACAAAAATTTGCATAAAGGAACAATCTCACAATAAGATAGAATCGCAAGCCTCTTCGAGGGGGCAACCTCCTTCAACAATTCATTAACTTGCAAAAATATGAATACATTGGTGCCTTCTCGGGTATTTAAAGAGTTCCCTTCCATGGTTGGCTTACATGCAAAATTCCACCTGGATTACATGCATAATTCCACCCAAATTACATGCATAGTACCACTCGAATTACATGCACAATGGCACTCGAATTACATGCACAAGGAAACTTTACATAACCTATCTACCATGTGTTACATAAAAAGGATGCCATTTGTCATAGGCACTACATAAGCTAAAACTTAGAACATTACAAAATATTAATCATAGGTACTACCCACGTTCTCTAGGAATTATTACATCATGGAAGTTATTACATTAAGGGTTATTATGGGATCCTAACATGTCCTTCCCCTTGAAGAAGCTTTGTCCTCAAAGCTGAAATGAGGAAATTGTTGCTGGATTTGGTGGAGAGACTACCATGTAGAATCTTCAGGTTGAAGCCCCCACCACTGAAAAAGGACCTCTATAATTGTATGGTTGCAAAGAGTGTGAGTCCGATGATCCAACAACTTCTCAAGTTCAAGTAATATGGAGCCTTCTTCATCTAATTTAGGAAGTGTTGATTGAACCTGTACCTGTTTGCCCACAAATATTTTGAGAGAGGAAACATGAAAAATAGGATGAAGCTTGGAAGTAGATGGGAGAGCCAATTTGTAAGCTATGGGGCCAATCCTTTGTAGAACCTGGTAAGGACCATAGTATTTTGCAGCAAGCTTTTGGCACCTACGGAGTTGTAGGGATGATTGTTTGTATGACTGCAAGTGAAGGAAGACCATATCACCTACATCAAAACTATGCTCAGAACGATGTTGATCAGCTTGTTGGTGCTTTCGATTATGGGCCATGTTCAAATTCTGCTTAAGTTGGTGATGGACCTTAGTGTTTTGACTTAGAGTATTATCGATGGCCTAAACCTTGGAGTTGCCAGGAATGTAGGAGGAAGGCATAGGTGGAAGGCGCCCATTAACTACCTCAAATGGTGTGAGTTCAGTTGCGGTATGATAGGAAGTGTTATACCACCATTCGGCCAAATAAAGACATTTTTCCCATTGATTAGGATGATTTGAGACAAAGCAGTGAAGATAGGTTTCCAAGATTTTATTAACAAATTTTGTTTGACCATCCATTTACGGATGGTAGGCTGAACTCATTTTGAGCTGTCCCCTGTAACTTAAACAACTCTTGCCAGAAATGACTAGTAAAGGTGGGATCATGATCAGATACAATGGAGGTGGGTATGCCATGAAGGCGAAATATGGAGTCAAGAAAAAATTATGCAACAATGGATGTTGTGTAAGGATGGGCAAGGGCACAAAAGTGAGCATACTTTGAAAGGCGGTCCACTACCACAAAAATAACTGACTTACCTCTAGATTTAGGTAGCCCTTCTATAAATTCCATGGAAATATCAATCCAAACATGATATGGGATAGGTAGTGGTTGAAGAGTTCTCAGAGAGCGCACTGTTTCACCTTTCATACTTTGACATGTGTCACAGGTAGCAACAAAAGAGCAGATGTCACGTTTCATACCTTTCCAAAAGAAGGTGTGCTTGAGTTGCTCATATGTTATAAGGAACCCTGAATGGCTTGCAGAGGGAGTGGCATGCAATTCCTTCATGAGGATCTCTCGAAGTGGGGACTTATGAGGCAGAACTAGGTGTTGATGGTAGCATAGATCATCTCCATTCCAACTATACCCTAGTGCAAAATCTGGATCATCCATTAGTGAGGCTACCAATGCTTGCAAATATGCATCTTGACATGCTTCTTGACGTAAGGAATAAATCCATTGGGGGAGTGGTGCTAAAATGGCACACAACATACTTATGGTATCAATTTTGTGAGAAAGAGCATCAACCCAATATTCTCCTTTATATTTTTGTAGGTGATATCATAATAATAGCCCATGATTTTAGACACCTACTTTTTTTGATCGGGTGTGGCAACTCTTTGTTCCAAAAAATATTTGAGACTTTGGTGGTTAGTTTTGATGGAGAAGTGATGCCCAATGAGGTAAGGTCGCCAATGCATGACTGCATGTAATATGGCCAAAATTTCCTTATCATATGTGGATTTTCCCATTTTACGATCAGAGAGCACCTTGATAGTAAAATCCATAGGTCATCCTTCTTGCATCAATACTGCCCCAATACCATGACCAGAAGCATCACTTTTAATGACAACTGGTTTAGAGAAATATGGCATGGTTAAAATGGGAGTGGTGGTCATAGCATGCTTGATTTCAATGAAGGCTTGGTCAGTAGGCCCTGTCCAAGTGAAGGAATCTTTCTTCAACATGGAGGTGAGGGGGGCAGCTATTTTCCCATAATTACAAACAAATTTGTGATAATAGCCCATAAGCCCTAAAAATCCTCAAAGTCCCTTGAGGGTGTGAGTTTTTGGCCACTCTTGAATTGCTTGAATCTTCTTAGCTTCAACCTTGACGCCATCCTATGAGACAATGTGTCCCAGATACTCTACTTTAGTTAGACCAAAGGAACACTTGGAATTTTTGGCAAAAAGGTGATGGGTTTCCAACAACTGTAAATTTTGATCCACATGATTGAGGTGCTCTTCCCATGTGCGGTTGTAAATCAAGATGTCATCGAATAACACAAGGATGAACTTTTGCAGAAAGGGCCAGAATATGTTGTTCATAAGACTTTGGAATGTAGAAGGAGCATTTGTGAGACTAAATGGCATTACCAAGAATTTATAATGACCTTCATGAGTGCGAAAGGTAGTTTTGGGAATGTCCTCATCCTTGAGCCGGATCTGATGGTACCCATAGTGGAGATCAAGCTTGGTGAAATACATGGTCCAATGTAGTTCATCGAGTAATTCATCAACCACTGGAATAGGAAATTTATCCTTGAACCTAGTCTTGTTGAGTTCCCAGTAGTCAATACATAGGTGCCATGAGCCATATTTCTTGGGAACAAGTAATACTGACGAGGAGTAGGGGCTAGTACTAGGCCGGATGACACCAACCTTGAGTAATTCCTGTACCAATTTTTCTAGTTATATTTTCATGGCATGAGGGTACCTATATGGTTTGATATTTGGTGGTGCACTACCCAGGAGCAATGGAATAGCATGGTCATGAGAGCGATGCGGTGGTAGTGTAGTTGGTTCCGCAAAGACATCATATTTATGTAGAACTAATTGTAGGTCTGATGGGGTTTCAGCCATTAGATAAGTGGATGGTTGGATGGAGAAGAGTTGTGCAATGACCCCACGTGATGATTTATTTAGCATTTTCTCCATACGATTTGAACTAATGAGGTGAGGTGTTCCTATAGGGGAGCCCTTGAGTAAGTGTTTATGTCCATTTTTGGAGAATTGCATCCAAAGTCTTGCGAAGTTCCAATTGATAGTTCCTATTGAGTGTTATTTTCACCCAATTGTGAAAGTACACTCTCCCTTAGGATTTGGGTTCCAAATCCCCTCTTGCAAAGAAATTAAATAAACAACTTCTCCAAGGTCTCCATTGTATTAGCATTTGCATATGTGTATTAGTAATCTCAAATAAAGATATTCAATTTAAATTCTTGGAACACCTTAGTGATTGCAAGTAACTGTAAACAAGTGGCAATGTTGGTTTATTTCACCATGAAACTTTAGTGATTGTTCATTGTTTTTTGGATTTTGAAAATTTTTAAATGTTTATTTTAATGCCTGAAAATTTTAAAATAAGTTAAAATTTTTGGAAAAATAAAATGTAAAAAAATAAAAATGAAATGCAGAAAACTAAAAATAAAATGCATTCAGTATGATGCTATCCTATTTCAACAAAACCGAAGATGTGAGGTTTCCATGCATGCAACCTAACCTATTGGACTTGCAAAACAAGCACAATCCCCATAGACTAAGTGTTGGTTCCTAGGGTTTAAAATAAATTTCAGGTTCAAGAATTCACATGAAGCAACCAAGCAAACTTGCATTAACTCCATCTACAAACTCGAAATCTGAAAAAGAGAAAAGAAATAGACATTAAATCCATAGCATGCAAAGAGAATCTCCTTCTTTCTTGCCCACAAGATGCAAATTTCTAAAAACTTCTACATTAAAAATGTGTCATTTTACAATAGCAGAATTTTTGGTTTTCCCAAACCAGTCCATGGAAGAAAAACGACTCAAATAGGTCCAGAATGGCCCTCTTGCCTTCAAATCTACAACTCTGCTCACAGCAATTTCCAACCCTTCAAAACATCCTTGCCTGGTGTATTTAAACTTTTTAGGAAGCTTTTCGTTTCATTTTCCAATGGTTGTTCGTTTCACCTTCCCTTGTGCATGCATGTGTTTTGGTTTCCAAAAAAAACTTTTTGTTTCTATTTTGTGGCCCTTCATTTCATTTTCTCCACATGGGATTACGTCCATTTCCTTTCGTGTGTAACGACCATCTTAAATTATTTCAGATCATTAAATATTCCTTATGTAACATTTTTTCTTATTCATTGGATTTTGTCCTTATGTCCACGTCATTATGCAGGTCTGTTACCTTGGCAAAAATTGGACATGTCACGAAATCGTGACATTTCTTGTTTCTTTGCTTGCCTGCCCCATTTGAATCACGAAAATGCAACATGTCGTGATATCGCGACACTTTTCTCTTTCTTCTCTTTTGGCCGTGAAAATGTAACATGTCGCGATATCGCGACACTTTTCTCTTTTGACTGCGAAAATGCAACATGTCGCGATATCGCAACACTTTTTCTCTTTTGGCCACGACAATGCAACATGTCACGATATCGTGACACTTTTTCTCTTTTGGCCGCAATGATGCAACATGTCACGATATCGTGACACTTTTTATCTTTTGGCCATGACAATGCAACATGTTGCGATATCGCGACACTTTTTCTCTTTTGGCCGCGACGATGCAACATGTCATGATATCGCGACACTTTTTCCTCATTTGGTTGCGACGATGCAACATGTCACGATATCACGAAACTTTTTCCTTATTTGGTTGCGATGATGCAACATGTCACGATATCATGAAACTTTTTCTCTTTTGGCCACGACGATGCAACATGTCGTGATATCGCGACATTTTTTCTCTTTTGGCCGCAACGATGCAACATGTCGCGATATCGCGACACTTTTTCTATTTTGGCCGCGATGATGCAACATGTCACAATATCGTGACACTTTTTCTCTTTTTGCCATGACGATGCAACATGTCGCGATATCACGACACTTTTTCCTCCTTGCTCTCTCCCTTTGCTTTGGACCGTGAAAATGTAACATGTCGTGATATCGTGAAACTTTTTTATCCTTGTGGTGTTTTTCTTTTTCTTTGATCTTTAGCATATGGGCCACTTCGGTCTTCTTGGAAAACATGCAAAAAAAGGTGGGTCCCCAATTTTGGGGTATGTTGTGGAGCATCCACAACAAATGGCAACTCTACTGGGAAATGCTCCTGAGCATTTCGGTGAGAAATCAACCTGAAAATACATAGACTCAAATACAAGCGTCGACAAATATCCCAAGAATGAAACTAGACGAGAAATACATGAAGCATTAGAATTATTAAGCATCAGCTCGATGTGTGCAATGTGCTTCATTCCCTATCGTTTGAAACTCGTTCAACTTTCCATTGTCAGTTTCACTTATGATTCGTATGCAAGGCTATGAATGATTTGTGCAGGATTTAATGTATGACAAATATGCTAGAGATATAAAAACCTGCTTTGCAAAGGCTCAGACTTTCTAGTATCATGAACAAACATATTAAAACTGTCAAACCCTCTTAGGACCAAATATATGTATACTGAATTAATTTACTAGATCCCAAATTTGGTTATGTTCCCCTACCATCTTGAACCCATGTGCAAGTGTAAGTGAAATCAGAGCTTTGGGGAATAGGATTCCCAACCTAAGTGAGATGGGAATTTAACCCTATCCTTACTACTCTAATTTGGAGTTCATTACCTCATCTTGAACAAAATGATTTAACCTATTATGGATGAAACTATCAGGCTATCTTGTCCGTTTGAGCAGTCAGTGGTCTTGTTTTTAGACAAGACGTGTTGCCACGCATGAGCATACTCCACTGCCAGTCAGGCGTCTATAGCCCCGATGGAGATTAACCCCATAATCCATTATTTGGCTCTAATTTTAATTTCTTTGACCTTGGGGATGTCTACCCATCCTTGCAAGGGACATGTAGTATGATCCTTCCAATCCAATATTAATAAAGAAATGAAAAATATTTTCTTTGGAATTTCAAGTTCTTGAGTGGGCAAAATAGAAGCTTTGGGGAATCGGATTCTCAACCTAAGCGAGATGAGAATTAGACCCTATCCTTACTACTCCCTGAAGGTCAAATCGAGCTTTGGGCAGTTGGATCCTCAACCTAAGTTCGATGGGGATTTAACCCTATCCTTACTATTCTGATTTTAGGCTTTAAGCACTATGGGAGTGGTAAAAACCATTGTTTTAAGGATTATGTTGCATAATAGGACAGACACGACATACTCCTTTCGCCTCACCTTTTCTTCCAAGTATGGTTTTGACCATTTTTCTCAAGATCCTCTTTAATATGTGTAGAACGTGCTTGGTTCAAGATAGTTTGGGCATCATTTCCCAACCTTAGGATCCTTTTAATATATGTTATGCAATAACCCTAAGAGGATTCAACACCTTTTCAATGATTGTATATGAAATGAAGATGCAACTGAGATGAAATGTATATGCAATGTGGAATGTAACATGAGATATGAATTCATTGCTCCTTTTGAAATGCGGATGGAGTATACCACCTACTTTGCCATAATTTATAAAACTGACAACTTCATGCATCACAAGTTCCAAACAATATTATTTAATGTTTTTACGATATTCGTGGAGCTTTCTGCAATACAATTTCGATGTTTCATATTCTCCTAGTCTTAGTCAACATTCATAAGGACATAAGTTGACATCTCGCTTTTTTTTTTTTTTTAAACAAACCAAAAATTTCCAAAGGACCAACACACAAAACTTAAAACCAAAATGAGATCCAATCCAAAACCAAAACACAAAAACCAACATGTATATACAAATGTACAATATAATACAAGATGGTACAAAGTTTGGATTATCATTTTCCCGGATCCCAAACCTAATTAGAATTGTTTAAAAGACATATGACGTGATACGCATACCAAGTTTGGAAGGAATCAAATAAGAACAAGACTAGACCAAACAAAGCAACCAACTTCAAATTTCCCCTCTCATCCCACCAATTAGATTTAGTTCCATTAGTATTCTCATAGGTGATATTCAAATTACCAAATTGATTATACAATGGTTGATTTTCAATTTTTTCTTGTCTATTCTTTAAGGTGCAAATTTCATAATTCCATTCATGATTTAAAACTAGGCTTTCTTTATTCAAAATGAAATTTTGTAAGCGAGAGCCTATTTCTAAAAAAATCAAAGCTAATTCATTTTCCATGTTCTTAGGCCAATCAAAATTATGCAAAAATTTACCAGCATCTAGGATCTTTACTAAATGGGGATCATTAAGAGTTTTTATCCTAGGTTCAAGAATTAATTGTTGATGAATTTGATTTAGCAATTTAAGTGCATCAAGCTCCTTTTCATTCATTAAAGTAAAGTTATCAAAGGTGTGGTTAGAAAGTAATCCTTGTTCTTCATTCACATTCAATGGTATTTCATCATGAATATCATTTGAATTATACAAATCTTCACCTAAATCTTGGATGTTTGGACACAAAGGTTTAGATTTTACCTTTTTCACCTTTTCATTTACCAAAATTTGATGAGGATTTGCCATTCTCTCTTTCACCTCATGGTCTTCATATTCTTCATTGATTACTTGTTCATCAAACATACCAAAATTGGGCACCCAATTGAAAACATGCCCATCCTTTTCAGCCCTCAAATATTCTTGGTCAAAGTGTATGTCAAGTAACTCATCTTCATGATCAATCACTTTTGTTGCTTCTAATAGATCAACCACTTTGTAATTTAATTCCAATTATTTGTTCACTATCCATGGTATCTCTTCCAAAACATCCTCAAATTGTACAGGAGTTATAATATCTTCCTTTGAGTAGGTGATTATGTTGTCTTGTATATCAATTGGCACACAAGTTTCATTAGTATTTTTGGAGTGAATGTAGTCTTCCCACTTCTTCCAAGCATCATAATAATCATCTTCCAAAGTCAAGTGGTGACGTTCAACTACTTCTTCAACATCTTCCAATTCATCAATATGTTTCTCATCAAATTCACCTTCACCTTCTTTAGATGATTCAATAATTTTCAAAAGTGGGTTGTTTCTTGAATTCAAATTTGTAAGGCTATCATCGTCCAAATTAGTAACCCATGATTCAATTTTATCGGGTGAAGAATTTTTTGATCATTAGTTCCAAGCTTCTCATCGAGAGTTTCTTCCAAGAACAAGTGGTGAAATTCTATCATATCTTCAAATTCATTTATTGGTTTTCTTCCAATTTCACATTCAACCACTTCATCCAATTCTATGGTAGGTTCCGACCTATCACATATTTTAAACTTTGTTGGATTTAGAACCCCTTCATCTAAATAATCATGTATCTCTATGAATGAGTTCATTTATGCATAATCCTCACTGGTGGATGTTGGCTTAGCAATTTGCACCTCCTCTTGGACTACATCTAAGGTGGTTGTATGAAGCAGAACTAAGATAACACACAGAAAAATTCACGCAAATTTCATTAGCAGAGGTTTCGAATTCGAAAATACAGCAGTTATATTCAAATGGCCAAAAAGTCCCTTTTACAATGTATGCATTCCTCTTATAACAGACCCGACCCCCTTCGGACATCATTACACAGAATGCGGGATTCCCTATAACCGCCCGCACGAGTGTTCTGTCGCCGCATGCATGTTGTGGCCAGGTATCTTCCATCATCATGGCATGGGATGGCGGAGTGCCCTGCAGCCGCCTGTCCATCCACCCGCCGAGTCATCATTCATAGGAATGCGCCATAGCCATCTGTAATCTGCTACCACGTGCCCTTCTGCAATGGCCTCTATAACCGCCTAGTGCTCTATGGCCACCTGTAATTTGATGCCACGTGCCCTTCTGCAATGGCCTCTACAATCGTCGACTGGTCTGGAGTCGTGAGCGTTTTGTCGCGATATCGCGACGTGTTTGCTTCCTTACGCCCTCTCTCCTCTTCGGTCGCGATATCGCGACGTTTTGGCGTTCGGCCTCTATTTTCTCCTTCGGGCCGCGAAACCGCGACATGTCGCGATTTCGCGACCATTTTACCCCTTGGTGCCTTTGCCCCAAAAGTGTCACGATTTCGCGACCACTTTGCACCCTGTCACCTTGCTTGTCAAAGTGTCGATTTCGCGACCACTTTGCGCCTTCGAGTCCAGCTTTCGAAAGTGTCACGATTTCGCGACCACTTTGCGCCTTCGAGCCTTGCTTCCGAAAGTGTCACGATTTCGCGACCACTTTGCGCCTTCGAGTCTTGCCTCCGAAAGTGTCACGATTTCGCGACCACTTTGCGCCTTCGAGCCCAGCTTCCGAAAGTGTCACGATTTCTGGACCACTTTGCGCCTTCGAGTCTTGCCTCCGAAAGTGTCACGATTTCGCGACCACTTTGCGCCTTCGAGCCCAGCTTTCGAAAGTGTCACGATTTCGTGACCACTTTGCGCCTTCGAGTCTTGCCTCCGAAAGTGTCACGATTTCGCGACCACTTTGTGCCTTAGAGCTTTGCCTCCGAAAGTGTCACGATTTCGTGACCATTTTGCGCCTTGGCTCCATTGCTTCGAAAATGTCACGATTTCACGACCATTTTGTGCCTTGGCCTCTTTGCTTTGAAAATGTCACGATTTCATGACCATTTTGCGCCTTGGCTTCTTTGCTTTGAAAATGTCATGATTTCGTGACCATTTTGCGTCCGGCTCTTTGCTTGAAAATGTCGCGATTTCGCGACCATTTTGCGTCTTTTGCTTGAAAATGTCACGATTTCGACCATTTGCTTTTGCCTTTGCGTCTGCTTTGCTTGAAAATGTCACGATTTCGTGACCATTTTGCGCCTTGGCCCCTTTTCTCAAAAAGCGTCGCGATATCGCGACAGTTTGACCCTTTGGCGCCCTTTCTCAAAAAAGTGTCACGATATCACGACAGCTTTGGCACTTAAAGAAAAAAATATATTTTTGGGTGATGCAAGATTTCTTTTCCACCTCCGGATGCTCCTGCATCAGACACCCGGGTGAATTGAGAAGTGACCTTCACTTCTGATCTGTCTGAGGTAGACCCAAGCGGTCAACCTCTGCCTTCGACAACCAAGTCGCATCTTCGATGGGCCTGCCCTTCCACTTGATCAAATACTCAGAATAACATCTGTTTCGAGTACTTCGGCCCTCACGCGTATCAAGGACTTCTTCTATCTCATCTACGACTGGAGTAACCGCGGGAATGCTCCACAAATCCGGGCTTGGTGTTGCACTGCTATCTCCTTCATGAAACTCGACCAAATCCGAAATGTTAAAAACCGGTGAGATGTTAAGTTCACTCGGCAACTCCACCTCATATGCATTACCCGAATCCCGTTTCCCAATGATCCTGCATGGCCCAAATTTCTTCATCTTCAGCTTGTTATAGGTCTTGGCAGGAAACCTCTCTTTTCTTAGATGGACCATGACGGAATCTCCTACTTCAAACTCCTTAGCCCGACGCTTCTGGTCTGCCCTGGCTTTATACTGAGTATTCATCTTAGCAATGTGCCTTGTCACCTCCTCATGCACTCCCTTCAGGTGTTCAGCAAAGTCTTCAGCCTCAGCACTGCATTTTTCTCTTGTATCCATCCTTCTCAACTCTGAAGCGTTTCTTGGGCTGCTCCCATAGATTATCTGGAATGGCGATTTATTGGTACTTCTATTGACTGAGCTGTTGTAAGCGAATTCTGCCTACGGTAGAACTAAATCCCATCCCTTGGGCTTGTCTCCGACCAAGCATCTCAGTAGATTGCCCAAGCTCCGATTTACCACCTCTGTTTGGCCATCTGTTTGGGGGTGGTATGCAGAACTAAATTTTAAATCCGTCTTCAGTTTCTTCCACAGGGTCCTCCAAAAATACCCTACAAACTTGGTATCCCTGTCCGACACAATGCTCCTTGGCAGCCCATGAAGGCGTACCACTTCCTTGAAGAATAAACCAGCCACATGGACCGCATCGCTAGTCTTCTGGCAGGGAATAAAATGAGCCATTTTTGAAAACCTGTCCACTACCACAAATATGGAGTCGTGTCCCCTCTGTGTCCTGGGTAAACCAAGAATAAAATCCATGCTAATATCCTCCCATGGCCTTTCAGGTATAGGTAGTGGTTGATATAAACCAGTAGGCTGCCTCACACCTTTTGCCATCTGGCATATCCTACAACTTTGCACAAATTTTGCCACATCTTGTTGCAATTGCGGCCAGTAGTAGTTTTCACTAACAAGTGAGATGGTCTTGTCTCGACCAAAGTGTCCAGCTAAACCTCCACTGTGCTTTTCCTTGATGAGATTCTCCCTCATTGAGCTCCTCGAAATGCATAATTGGTTCCCCCTGAACAACATTCCATCTTGAATCAAAAAATTTAACCACTTAGTCCTGTCCAATGTAACAGGTGCAGTGCAGGCTTTCCAAGCTTCTACGAAGTCGGGGTCTGCAGGGTATAAACCCTTGAGCTCAGCAAACCCTACAACCTCCACCTTCATCTCCATCAATAAACATTGCCTCCTACTCAAGGCATCCGCAACTCTGTTGGACCTTCCGCTCCGATGCTTCAGCACAAAGGTATAGCTCTGTAGGAACTCAACCCATTTCAGGTGCCTCTGATTCAATTTCCCTTGACTGTTAATATACTGTAGTGCCTGATGATCAGTATAAAGGACAAACTCCTTTGGCAACAAATAATGCCTCCATTTCTTCAGAGCCTGAACTATGGCATAGAACTCCTGATCATATACCGAATACTTCCTTCTGGCATCATTGAGCTTCTCGCTAAAATAAGCAACAGGCTTACCCTCTTGGCTCAATACGGCCCCTATGGCACTACCACTCGCATCACAGTCTACCTGAAACACCTTGTTAAAATCTGGAAGTGCTAAGACAGGTTGCTCCATGACCTTCTTCTTCAGCATGGCAAAGCTTTTGTCTGCCCCAGCTGTCCACTTGAATTCCTTCTTGTTTCCCCTCATTGTCTCCGTAAGGGATGCGCAAATACTGCTGAAGTTTCTAATGAACTTTCTGTAGAAACTGGCCAGACCGTGAAACGATCTCACCTCAGTCACGCTTCTTGGAGCAGGCCATTCTATGATAGCCCTCACCTTCTCGGGGTCCATTTTGAGACCATCCGCTGAGATAACAAATCCCAGGTATACTAACTCCCTCTTCACGAAGTTGCACTTCTTCAGATTGATCAGCAACTGCTCCTCCCGCAGTTTCTCAAAAACCCTCCTGATGTGCATCAGGTGCTCCTCCAGGGTTCTGCTAAAAATCAATATATCATCCAAGTAGACAATAACAAATTTGCCTAGAAATTCTTTCAGGACTTCATTCATTAACCGCATGAAGGTACTCGGTGCATTGGTTAGCCCAAATGGCATGACCAACCACTCATACAGCCCCTCTCTGGTTTTAAAGGCTGTCTTCCACTCATCCCCTTCTCTAATGCGGATCTGATGGTAACCACTTTTCAGGTCAATCTTCGTGAAGTACTCAGCTCCACTTAAACAGTCCATGATATCATCCATCCTGGGCAATGGGAATCTGTATTTGATAGTGATCTTGTTAATTGCCCGAGAGTCTATGCACATTCTCCATTCCCCATCCTTCTTGGGTGCTAGCACTGTAGGTACTGCACATGGACTAAGACTCTCCCTAATCAATCCCTTCTTTAGCAGATCTTGAACCTGCCGGTTTAACTCCTCAGTTTCTACAGGCGTCATTCTGTGTGCAGCCTTATTTGGCAAGCTCGATCCAGGCACCAAATCTATGTGGTGACTGATCTTCCTAACAGGTGGTAAACCTTCAGGAACATTATCAGAAATGATATCTGGAAACTCCTCTAACAGTCCCATGACTTCCACTGGAGTTTCCTTGCATTCTTCTTCCCTGACCCTAGGGATTATTGCATAGCACATATGATCTGGCTTCGGGCCATCCAAAAATCTTCTTCCATCAACTAGACAGACTCGTGCACTCGCTGCATACCTTCTCATCCGCCTCCTTCAGGGGTTTCAACTTATGTCGAACTCCATTTTTTGACAAGGAATATGTATTAGCTCGACCATCATGTACAACACTTCGATCAAACTGCCATGGTCTCCCCAGCAGCAAGTGACATGCATCCATAGGCAAGATGTCACATAAGACCTCATCTCGGTAAGTTCCAATGTTGAACTTCACCAGGCATTGCTCACTGACCAGCACCCGATGGTCCTTTTGCAACCATGCAATCCGATAAGGGTGCGGGTGTTTTCTCCTCTCCAGCTGTAGCTTGGCAACCATCTCCTCAGAAACCAAGTTGTCAGTGCTTCCATTATCGATGATGATGTTACAGACCTTGCCTGCGCACTTGCATCTTGTTCGAAATAGGTTGTTCCTCTGGTCTACCTTCTTTTCTTCATTCAACAAGACTCTTCTGATGATCATCGCTTCCCCTCTTTCTGCCTCCTCAGAGTGCTCAGATTCTACACCTTCATCTGCTACAGCAGCTCGGGCCTGACCCTCAGGTCTTCGATTTGGCCTTTCTTGATGCTGCGGGCAGTTGTATGCCCGATGCCCTTCTTCTCCGTAGTTGAAGCAGGTTCCTCGAAAGACACCTCTTCCAAACCCTCGCCCAGGCCTACCTCTTCCCCTCGGGTAGTTGTTGTTCGATTGCGTGGGCATTGGGTATTCTCCTCTTTCTCCTCTTTCTATTTTTGGCTACTGCTTGCTTCACCAATCTTCCCCAAATCTCTGTATCTTCCTCCATTGGTTCTTCCACCAGCTCTTCCACCCCTGTCCTTTCCTCTCTGCTTACCATCAAATCTCCTATTCAGTTTCTCTTCCACTTTTAATGCAAACTGGTATGCATCCTCCACCGTGCTCATCCTAACCAGCCCCAGTTCTTCTTGAATGCTGGTTCGCAATCCATTGATGTATCGTGCGACTTTCTCCTTATTCACCTCAGAATGGCCGGTTCTAATCGAGATCTGATAGAACTCCTCCGTGTACTCCTTGATAGATTTACTTGCCTGTCTAAGACTCTGCATCTTTCTCAACAAATCCAACTCATAATCTGCAGGGATGAATTGCCTTTTCAACTTCTCTACCATCCTATCCCACCTGGTGATCTTTTCCTTTCCCCTCCTGTTCCTTTCTAGCTGTACTCCTTTCCACCAGATGCTAGCATGTCCTTTCAGCTTTGTTTTCGTGAACCTGATCCGATTTGGGTCTGAGATCTCTTCATACTCGAAATACTCCTCCATGTCGTTGATCCAATCTATCAACTCCTCGGGATTGAGATTCCCAGAATAAGTAGAGACATCAAACTTTGGCTTCTTCCCGATCTGGGATATGGCCCTATACAGCCTAGCCTCTGCTGGATCCAATGCTTCTTCCTCATCAGATGGACCCTCTTCTTCCCAAACTTCATCTTCACTGGGTTCCTCCCTTCTTGGCTCAACTCCTCTTCTGATTTCCTCCTGCAGGGCTTCAACTTGCCTCTGCAAGGCTCTAAGATCGACCTCTGCTTGCCTGTTCCTCACACCACCATGGTTCCTACGCGGGGGCATCCTGTTCGCTTCCTCACACCCACAACCACAATCCTGGCACAAACTGCCTCACTGTCGACGATCGGTTTGCACACTCAGAACCTTCTGGCTCTGATACCACTTGAAGCAGAACTAAGATAACACACAAAAAATTCATGCAAATTTCATTAGCAGAGGTTTCGAATTCGGAAATACAACAGTTATATTCAAAATGGCCAAGAGTCCTTTTTACAATGTATGCATTCCTCTTATAACAGACCCGACCCCTTCCGGACATCATTACACAGAATGCGGGATTCCCTGTAACCGCCCGCACGAGTGTTCTATCACCGCATGCATGTTGTGGCCAGGTATCTTCCATCATCATGGCATGGGATGGCGGAGTGCCCTGCAACCGCCTGTCCATCCACCCGTCGAGTCATCATTCATAGGAATGCGCCATAGCCATCCGTAATCTGCTACCACGTGCCCTTCTGCAATGGCCTCTATAACCGCCTAGTGCTCTATGGCCACCTGTAATTTGATGCCACGTGCCCTTCTGCAATGGCCTCTACAATCGTCGGCTGGTCTGGAGTCATGAGCATTTTGTCGCGATATCGCGACGTGTTTGCTTCCTTACGCCCTCTCTCCTCTTCGGTCGCGATATCGCGACGTTTTGGCGTTCGGCCTCTATTTTCTCCTTCGGGCCGCGAAACCGTGACATGTCACGATTTCGCGACCATTTTACCCCTTGGTGCCTTTGCCCCAAAAGTGTCACGATTTCGCGACCACTTTGCACCCTGTCACCTTGCTTCCGAAAGTGTCACGATTTCGCGACCACTTTGCGCCTTCGAGTCCAGCTTCCGAAAGTGTCACGATTTCGCGACCACTTTGCGCCTTCGAGCCCAGCTTTCGAAAGTGTCACGATTTCGTGACCACTTTGCGCCTTCGAGCCTTGCCTCCGAAAGTGTCACGATTTCGCGACCACTTTGCGCCTTCGAGCCTAGCTTTCGAAAGTGTCACGATTTCGTGACCACTTTGCGCCTTCGAGTCTTGCCTCCGAAAGTGTCACGATTTCGTGACCACTTTGCGCCTTCGAGCCCAGCTTCCGAAAGTGTCACGATTTCGTGACCACTTTGCGCCTTCGAGTCTTGCCTCCGGAAGTGTCATGATTTCGTGACCACTTTGTGCCTTAGAGCTTTGCCTCCGAAAGTGTCACGATTTCGCGACCATTTTGCGCCTTGGCTCCATTGCTTCGAAAATGTCATGATTTCGTGACCATTTTGTGCCTTGGCCTCTTTGCTTTGAAAATGTCACGATTTCACGACCATTTTGCGCCTTGGCTTCTTTGCTTTGAAAATGTCATGATTTCATGACCATTTTGCGTCCAGGCTGCTTTGCTTCGAAAATGTCATGATTTCGCGACCATTTTGCGTCCAGGCTGCTTTGCTTCGAAAATGTCACGATTTCGTGACCATTTTGCGTCCAGGCTGCTTTGCTTCGAAAATGTCACGATTTCGCGACCATTTTGCGCCTTGGCCCCTTTTCTCAAAAAGCGTCGCGATATCGCGACAGTTTGACCCTTTGGCGCCCTTTCTCAAAAAAGTGTCGCGATATCGCGACAACTTTGGCACTTAAAGAAAAAAATATTTTTGGGTGATGCAAGATTTCTTTTCCACCTCCGGATGCTCCTGCATCATTGTAACATTTGGACCTTCAAATTCATCCCCTTGATAATTTATCTTAGGTATCATTGGAGTGGAGGGTGCTACATTTGATGGTTGGTGTAGGTTGGCATCACTAACTCCAAAATAAAAATCTCTCATGTGAACATGTTGTGCCTTTTCTTCTTCCAAAACTTGTTCTACCTTTTCAAAGATCTCATAGATTGTCTCTAGAGACAGGTCATCCAAGTTTTCCTTAATGAGTTAACAATTTTGGGGTGTATGGCTCCCATGTATACTTGAATAGCTTCCTCTTCTAATGTACCCAAAATTTCCCACATTTGAGAGTGCAATTCATGAAACCTCACATTGAATTGACTCATGGACTCATTAGGCTCTTTACACATAGAGGTGAATTGATTTTGCAACCTATCTAAGTCAAATTGATTACCAAAGTGATAAATATAGGCTGCTTCTAATTGGCTCCAAGAAGTCTTAACCTCCATGGATAAATGGCAATACCATGAGAATGATCTATCACCCACAATGTATGGGAAGAACCTACAAGCAATAGACTCACAAAATACTTGAAATTGACATAATGTGAACTTATAGATATGTAGATTTTGTAGGTATCCTGATGCCACTTCTTGATTAAAAAGTCACAAAAACTCCAATAACATTTCATGAATTAGATAAGATGTTCCAAAGGTAGAATGGCATTCATAATACTTTCCTAATGCAGATACCATATTTTCACTTAGGGACATCATTTCTTCCCTTAGGGATACAACTTGCTTCTCAAATGTTGCCATTAGTGAAACTCAAAAAATAACTTCAAAACCAATTTGTTAGTCATGAATAAAAGAAGGAACCATGACAAAGCAACATTCTAAAAATGTAAATTAGTTTTTGATTCACCAGATTGCATATGCGCAAGTGAAGAGCATACTCCTAGTGTTGTAGGCTTTTTGATTCACAAGATCGCATTACACGCAAGTGAAGAGCATAATACCGACAACAAATACATTTTAGACAACATAATTCCTTACAAATAAGCATGAAATGACTCACAAATATCAAACATGTAACGTATGAATAATCATGTTAGCATCAACCAAGAGAGGTATCCATTAAAATCAAATGAAAGTAATTGCATGGAGACAACCTCGTTAGTCAAGACCAACAAAATCAAATAAAAACCCATTATTCCTATATGAACAATAAAAAGCGTTATAACAATGCATAGCAATTCATGTCCTCATTTTAAAACTACAATGTTGTATTGTTAAAATATGGCTAAATATAATAATCAATAGGGCATGAAATATTCAAAATTTAAATCCCTATAGTATTTAAATCACACTGAAATAAACCAATTCGGGCCCTCCTTCTAGCGCCAATCTATTGAGTGTTATTTTCACCCAATTGTGAAAGTACACTCTCCCTTAGGATTTGGGTTCCAAATCCCCTCTTGCAAAGAAATTAAATAAACAACTTCTCCAAGGTCTCCGATGTATTAACATTTGCATATGTGTAATAGTAATCTCAAATAAAGATATTCAATTTAAATGCTTGGAACACCTTAGTGATTGCAAGTAGCTGTAAACAAGGGGCAATGTTGGTTTATTTCACCATGAAACTTTAGTGATTGTTCATTGTTTTTTGGATTTTGAAAATTTTTAAATGTTTATTTTAATGCCTGAAAATTTTAAAATAAGTTAAAATTTCTGGAAAAATAAAATGCAAGAAAATGAAAATGAAATGCAGAAAACTAAAAATAAAATGCATTCAGTATGATGCTATCCTATTTTTACAAAACCGAAGATGTGAGGTTTCCATGCATGCAACCTAACCTATTGGACTTGCAAAACAAGCACAATCCCCATAGACTAAGTGCTGGTTCCTAGGGTTTAAAATAAATTTCAGGTTCAAGCATTCACATGAAGCAACCAAGCAAGCTTTTCAGGAAGCTTTTCGTTTCATTTTCCAATGGCTATTCATTTCACCTTCCCTTGTGCATGCATGTGTTTCAGTTTCCAAAAGAAACTTTTCGTTTCTATTTTTTGGCCCTTCGTTTCATTTTCTCCACATGGGCTTGCGTCTGTTTCCTTTCATGTGTAACGACCATCTTAAATGATTTCAAATCATTAAAGATTCCTTATGTAACGTTTTGTCTTATTCATTGGATTTTTTCCTTATGTCCACATCACTATGTAGGTCTGTTACCTTGGCAAAAATTGGACATGTCGCGAAATCGTGACACTTCTTGTTTCTCTACTTGCCTGCCCCTTTTGAATCGCGAAAATGCAACATGTCATGATATCGCGACACTTTTCTCTTTCTTCTCTTTTGGCCGTGAAAATGCAACATGTCACGATATCGCGACACTTTTCTCTTTTGACCGCCAAAATGCAACATGTCGCGATATCATGACACTTTTTCTCTTTTGGCCGTGATAATGCAACATGTCGCGATATCGCGACAATTTTTCTCTTTTGGCCGCGACAATGCAACATGTTGCGATATCGCAACACTTTTTCTCTTTTGGTCGTGACGATGCAACATGTCGCGATATCGCGACACTTTTTCTCTTTTGGCCGCGACAATGCAACATGTCACAATATCACGACACTTTTTCTCTTTTGGCCGCGATGATGCAACATGTCGCGATATCGCGACACTTTTTCTCTTTTGGCCGCGATGATGCAACATGTCATGATATCACGACACTTTTTCCTCCTTTGGTCGCGCTGATGCAACATGTCACGATATCGCGACACTTTTTCCTCTTTTGGTCGTGATGATGCAACATGTCGCGATATCGCGACACTTTTTCTCTTTTGGCCGAAACGATGCAACATGTCACGATATTGTGACACGTTTTCTCTTTTGGCCGTGACGATGCAAAATTTCACGATATCGCGACACTTTTTCTCTTTTGGCCGTGACGATGCAACATGTTGCAATTTCATGACACTTTTTCCTTCTTTCTCTCTCCCTTTGCTTTGGACTGCGAAAATGCAACATGTCGCGATATCGTGACACTTTTTTCTCCTTGTGGTGTTTTTCTTTTTCTTTGATCTTTAGCATGTAGGCCACTTCGGTATTCTTGGAAAACATGCAAAAAAAGGTGGGTCCCCAATTTTGGGGTACATTGTGGAGCAGCCACAACAGTTCCCAACATACTCAACCATTGAGATCCCAAAATAATATCACATCCTCCCAAATAGAGGGTAAACATGTCCTACTTGAGTTCATATTCCCCTATCCTAATATTGAAATTGTAGCATTTTACTTTACAAGGTAATGTTCCCCCATTGGCTATCATGACCTCAAATGAATTACAAGTATGGATATAGCAATTTTATCACTTAGAAACTCAAGGATCAATGAATTTGTGTGTGCTTCCTGAATCAATAAGGATGGTAAGACGTTGGCCCTTGAAAAATCCCATAAATTTCATGGTTTGTGGAGTAGTAATGCCTACAAGATGATGGATTGAAATCTCTACCTCAAGATCCTGTGTATCTTCTTCTCTGTGGAGAAGGTGTTTTAGGAGGATCCTCATCGTCATCACTCTAGTCAGTGTTAGCAGGTTCCTCAAAATCTATCAAGAACAATTTTTTGTTTGCACACTTCTGTCCTTTAAAAAACTTTTCATCACAATTATAACATAATCCTTGGGCACGACGTGCATCCATATCCTCTGTAGTCAGTCACTTGGGTGTAGCAAGTTTACTATCAACTAAATTTTGGGCTCAAGAATGAAATAAATGTCGATTTTGAGGAAACCTCAATGGGTTCCTTCGGCTGAGAGTTTAGATTCGGCCAAATAGGCCAAAATGATAGCTTCCATCATGGACTATGGTTTCAACATCTTTACTTCAGCTTAGAGATCCCCTTTTAACCCACTGATAAAACAACTCATGAAGAATCCTTCCTTAAATCCTCTTGTCTTATTGGCCAATTTTTCAAATTGAGTTTGGTAGTCATGGACTAAGGATGTTTCATGTAGTTTGGTCAAGGCCCCTGTAAAGTCCTTATACTCACTAGGCCCAAATCGGGTGAGTATTTGGGACTCAAAGTCCTCCCAAGAGAGATTTGGGTTGGAATTACATAACCACTAGAACCAGTGTAGAGCCTCAGATTCCAAGTTGAAGGAAGCCATATGAACTCGATGATATATGGGAACATTATGAAGTCTAAATAATTGATCAACCCTACATAACCACCCATCAACATCCTTCCCATTAAATTTAGAGAAGTCCAATTTTGGCATTTTAAAGTATGGGTCATGGTCATTCCTTGTAGAACTTTTAGCCTGGTCTTCTATTTTGAGTGGTCCCTTTTGTAGCTTGCTACCCACTTCTGTCAATGTTTCTTCTAAGCGAGCGCTAGTGACCTTATGATCTATATGAAGACCTTGAACCTCTTCCCTTATGGAGAGAATTTCCAAGTTCAAGTTCTCAATGGATTTTGTTAAGGAGTCCATATTTTCTAGCTCTTTTTGATGTGCACGGGTACCCTAGGCCATTTTCGAACCTTTTGTGACCAATTACTAAAAATAAAATTAGGTTTCAGGGCTTACTATTTTTAGTAAGTGTCCAAAAAGGTGCTTGGGTGCTATATATCAAAATGATCACCTCGAAGAGGTGGTCACAATGATCTATATCGCACAACACTACTTTTCGGCACCCTAGACTTTTTTTCTCCTATTTTACCGAGTCTAACGGTGTTTACGATTTTGGATTCTAAGCTATAGTGCAAAAGTTGGGTATTGGAGCACTATCTATAATTGGTATTTGGTCACTCACTCAATGTTTGGCTCAATATTGAAAGTCTCTCTAACACTGGTTACCTCACTAGCCCGAAGATTCTCTGTATTGTGTAGGTTACTATTATGACAGTTCTGTTCTAACATTGAAAATTGCAATTTTTGACCTGATTGTGCTGACCTTTCTGATCTGACTAACCTGATTGTTACTGCCACTGTAAATTTGATTTTTATTCTCTATATTTTGAACTTAACTGTCACCCTCATATTCTATCTTGAATTCATGCAATTTATGCTATTTTTTGGTAGAGGATTCATTTCTCATATGCTCACTTTTGGGGATTTGGAATGCAGGTTTACGAACAGGGAGTTTTGGTTTGTAATTTTGTTGCAGGTTGGAGTTTTAATAGAATAAATTAATGCCAAGAAAAGGAGTATGTACCACCCATAGGCCCTCTATTATACCGCAGTGATGAAAAATAGTGCTCGGACCAATATTTTAGGTCACTACCCAAGGAATATTCCACACATACCCTTGAGAACACTACCTGCATTTCTGAAAATACAGGAGGGTAATAATCTGGGATGTTGTGTCCCATAGAATATGGATAGTACATGATCAAAATCTTCCTAATGGGTAAAATTTTATTGAAACTAGATGGTCTCTTGATATACCTGAATATACGTGGGAGCTCAAGTCCGTGCACGAGTTCTGTCTGAGGCCTGGGTATTGGAGCCTGATCGCCCCTCACTTCACTAGATGTTGTATGGGCTATCTAGCTTAGCCAATAATGATAGATCCTTTGCGATATTTTAAAATCCCCGGCATAGGGTTTCTACCTACTCAACTAAAAACTTTTTTTTTTTATAATAGTAAAAAAAAAATTTACACAAAAATAATAGGGAATTATACCTAACAAGCAAGAATCATTACTATTGCAGTAGAACTTGGCCCTGGAAAGCACTTTGATACCACTTGTTAGGATCCTACTATAAATTAAACTCAAATAAATACACTCTCACACAATTGCTTGGAAATAAACTCACATAAACATCACATTAATATTTAGAACAAAATACACATTATAACATAAATTTGCATAAATAAACAATCTCACAATAAGATAGAATCGCAGGCCTCTTCGAGGGAGAAACTCCTTCAACACTTCATTGACTTGCAAAAATATGAATACATTGGTGCCTTCTTGGGTATTTAAATAGTTCCCTTCCATGGTTGGCTTACATGCAAAATGCCACCTGGATTAAATGCATAATGCCATCTGAAATACATGCATAGTGCCACTCGAATTACATGCACAATGCCACTTGAATTACATGCACAAGGCCACTTTACATAACCTATCTACCATGTGTTACATAAAAAGGGTGTCATTTGTCATAGGCATTACATTAGCTAAAACTTAGAAAATTACAAAATATTAATCATGGGTACTACCCACGTTCTCTAGGAATTATTACATCATGGAAGTTATTACATTAAGGGTTAGGATGGGATCCTAACAAGGTGAAGATAAAATATTTAGAAAAAATTAAGTGTATATTGTGAACATATAAAAGTGAATGACAAGATTTTTTGATGTCGATATCCATTAATTTAGTGTTCATAAACTACTCTTATTGATATAGAATATTCACCATGGCCACCCTTAGTTTTAATAAAATATTTGCAACCTAACTTGTTGATAAAGAAGCATATATTACTATTTAGCATGTAGAAATCAATGAAAAAAAATGATTGTATCCAACAAGTGAAATACATTTAGTTACTTGAAGCTAATCATATAGAACATGATTTCTCATTTGTTATAGCCTTTTTATTTATGAAGCTAGTGTAGCTAATCATAGATAATGAGAAAATCGACAATTATAAATTTCAACATTTGATCTAATCAATAAGCTTCTAAAAAAATAGTTTCTTTAAGTTTTGTTGGTCAATAATTTACCTTATATATGGAATGTTTCATCCATGCACCCTAGCTTTTGCCAACATTGAAAGGCCAAAAAGAAGGAATACCTTTCATGCCAATCTCTAGAGAGGGAAGGTTCCCTTGCTACTTTAAACTTGGCAATTTGAGATTAAGGAAATAGGAAAAGAATTATAAATGACTAAAAAGGATGGGAAATGTGGCTGAGCTAGATTAATAGGGGGTGATGAAAAAATAGCACGATTACTCAATTATACTTTAAACCAATATCCATTAGCACAAAGGATGTAACAAAAACTAAAACTAAATACCCCACAATATGCAACCTCCATAATTACTCCAGCATATACTCTCTGTAAGAAGATAGATCCAAACATAGAATTATAGCTATGAGATAGAGAAGTAAATTTAATAGAAATAAAGAATAGAAGGCATACACATGAAAGAGATTCATATTTAGAGCCAAGGATCCTTTGTATTCATAGCAAAGCTTAAGCACGATAGTTTTCTAGAAAAACGTCCATCCTTTTACATTAGAATTGCTAGTTTTTATAGAGGATTATGTCTCTAAAACATAAATACCCAACCATAAAATGCCATGATGACAACCAATATCTGATTCCAAAACTCATTAGAAAGTAATGAAGCATGGCTCGAATTTGATGACTCCTTGAGAAGTAGATGCATGACTTCAATGAGATTATGTTATTCGCCTGCAATGTCATCTTCTTACTTGTTGGAACCTCTTCGATGGTGAAAACTAGATTTTGGGATCTAGGAGAATTGGATTTAGAAACTTCTCTGACCAACCACGATTAAATGAGAAAAATTGTGATGCTAAAAACTACTTCGAGCAACCACCATTGAAGTAGGAAAGAGAAGGATTTTCATTGAAAAGAGACGTGAAAGTGAGTTTCGACATATCTTTCAAGAGAAATAGGAATTTGTTGGTGTGGGACCTAGCTTACCTTTGTTTGAGCATTGATCCAAAAAGGACCTTCGCTCTACTCTTTGCTCGTAGTAGGATTTCCAGACGCATCATGGAATGCCACTTGGAAGTCACTTTACGAATATCAAGAGCCTTTGTTGCCTTGCTAGAGAGGTGGGACCCAATGCACAACCTTGGAAAATGCCAAAGGTATTTTACCCATACAAGGTTCTAAATGGGTTGGTGCACTCAAGTTGGGGCAAAATCACTTGGGCTCCACTTGGCATTTTGGTTATTTTTAATCCAAAATGGGTTTGTGCTCCATTTTGGGGCAAAAGCGATTGGGCCCCACATTGCATTTTTTCTACGAAACAAAGTTGTGCTTTCTTTTAGAAAAATATAAAGGCACTTTCATCCATACAAGACTTTAAACTGAGTTGTGCTCTCAAGTGTGGATAAAAATGTTTGGGCCCCACTTGGCATTTTCAATCAAAACTAAGTTGCACTAGCCTTAGGAAACAACAAAAGGTGCTTTCACCTATACAAGGTCTGAAATGGATTTGCATTGTACTCCTTTGAAATATAGTTGTGCTAAAGCATGGAACAAAACTACTTGCCCACAAATTAAAAATGAAGACCCTGTATGATGAGTGAAAGGAAAGGACTGCATGCTTCCTTGAGTGCAGCCAACAAATCTTGACAACAAAACATGAAAAAAAAGGAACACATTTTGAAAAAGAAGAGTTTTTTAGGGAAGAAAATATTATTACATAGCAAAATTTCTCATAAAAGAAAACAATGTGGCAGGGATGCCAACATCTCTAGTGGCTCATGAGGGGATTGAGCTCACCTCAATGTGAAGATCCCAGGCCTTATCTATTGGGCTCATATTCATCGTCGCTCTCTTTTTCTAAATGCTCACTACTGGTAGCAAAATCTTCCCCCAACTTTTTCCTTTCTTCTTCTTCTTCTTTTTTGTGCTCATAGTCTCCTTCTTCTCCTTAGTCTCCTTCTTTCTCTCCTTGATATTCATAATGCTGGGAAGACTCTGATTATTGGAGATGCTTATAGATGTGATCATAGGTTGCTTGAACCAGGTCCCAAGCATCTTCTTAGAGTGGGGCATGGTCTTGGAGCTCCCTAAACAGGTATTCAAAAGTCTCAAGTTGGTCTACATCAGTTAAGTTAGCCCTCTAGCTGAGATCCACCAAACAAGATTCAATCCACATGAACCTTATCATTAATTGCATCACCTAGGCTTTTGTAATAGGCTCACCCCAACTATTGATATTATAAGTGTCGCCTTCAAAGTAATCCCAAGTTGGATTCAGTTCTTTCTTTGTCAGAATAGTCCCATCATAATCAGTGAATCCAGGAAAGCTGAGCTATGTGAGGGCTTTGAAATACATCAAAAAAATACACCTTTCCTGCTTGAACACTTCTAACAGCCTTCTAGCCTCTCAATATATTTACACTTTTGTGAAGTAAGCTCATAGTTTCACATTTGTAGTTGTCCATGACCGAGCGAATGGATTCATAGGAGTAATCCAAAGGTCCATTTTTCTAAGGTTTGTACCTTCATAGCTAGTTCCATCCATCATTCTATGTCTTTTTAGGCATTCTCCATAATAGGTCCACCTTGAGTAACTATTTTTTTGACCTCTTAAATGAATGAGAGAACCACTATTGCTTTCGACACCCTAACTTGAAATTTATCCAAGAAGTGAGAATGAACCTCCTTAATACAATATTTTATGAAGACCTCCACTTGCACCATATTACTTATCAACTGAGGTTGTAGTTCATGGATTTGAGCATTCAAGGCTTACACCTAGATTTTCACCTCCACGTGTGCCTTGAGGTGATGTTCAGTTACCTTTTTATAATTGTCCACCTCTTGCTCCAAACTGGTCATGCACTGTTGAACTGCTCAGATTTGGATTGAGCCTCCTCGATTTGTGTCTTTATATACACTAAGGTCTCCTTGAGCTCCATTTTTTTGGCCTTGGCTACGAAGAATCAAGCTTTGAAGTGTTCCCCATGGAAATAGACGAAACCCATTTCAACCTGGATATTCCCCATCATCTTTGTTGTGTCGATTTTTCTTAAGTCTTCAACCGTATGATGATAGGAGTAATCTATTGGCATAATATCCTCTAGGGGATTTTGAACTTTAGGCACATTTTCCATCTTATGGAGTTCTATCTTCTTTGAGTCGAACATAGCCCTTTTTTCCACCTTGGTTGGAGCTTACGCATTTGTCTTTTTTGACCCTTGAGCTAGCTTGAGGAACTATGATGTGCTTGGTGTATACTATTTGTAAATGGGTGCTCGTACAAAACTTATATCTCCATTTACAATGGCTCCTATACTCCAAAGAGTGGCATGAAGAGGAAAAGAGCACACTGAGTATTTGCTTCAATGAACGGATCAAGAACACATGAGGTAGTGATTAGTCTAATCCTTGGTGATGTTGGGGTTTGGATGGCTATGATCGAGGCATTAGGATATGGGAGTGGAATATCATAGGATGCCACTACAATTGAGGAGGTGAGTGAGAGTGAAAATAGGCTTGGATTAGTGGCAACAATAGATACAACAACTGTATCAATAGAAACCTAAGGAGGGGCAGGGACGGATGATGTAGGAAACACAAATGCATTGGTTATGGATGCAAAGGAACTAAACATATAGAAGATAAGATGGGATGATGAGAGGAGAAATGACTAGGATGTAGGAAAAGGCATGGCAAACATGGGGATGTTGAATTAAAATTAAGTGGAAATGAGGGTTTCAACATTGGAAGACATAGTCACCAGAGTCTTAAATCAAGGGAAGGAGAAAGAGATAGTGCACTTGCGGGCTCAAGTGTTGTTAGAGCTGAAACGATGAACTACTGTGTGATTAGGATTTTTATTCCTTCTTCTCTATTTGATGCATCTGCTTCTAGGTCAATCAGTTCCAAATCTTGTTGCTCTTCCTATGTTGTAACATGAACTTCAAGAATGCTCGCTTCCATGGTTATCGACATCATAGAAGATTTTGTGTTGGGGAGTTGAGATACATTAGCTCGAGGCTTCTTTGTAACATGAGGAAGAAAAAGTGTTGTACCAGTGCTTATTTTCATTGAGGTAACATGTTCTTTAATGGGTAGCTATTCATTTTTCTCTGTGATAAGTGGATCTTGTTTAATTGGCTACCCTTGTTCTTCTGTCACGTCCTCCACTCTGGCAGGGATCTGAGTGCTTTGAGGTACGATATCAACAAAAGAGATAGGTTGGTACGTGTAAAAATTTACATCATATATCATGGAGAAATTTTCATCCAATATGAGGAACTGATCGAATGCCTGCTTTTGGTTGTGGACCCTCATGATCCACTAGTTGAAAATCTTGTTATCTGATCAATTGGGCAACTTGTCCTTTATTGTCTACAATAACTCCTTATCAGGTACATGCATTGGGTTGTATGTAGGATCATATTTGACCTTTATCATGTAGAAGTTGTGCCACAATAAAAGTGATATCATCTTCTCTATGTGCCATTCTGTTGGACATTGTGATTCCCTAAGCTAAAATATTGTCATTGATATCAAAAGGTTATTTGATGTCCAAAGGATCTATGATGGCATGCACTATGTTTTGTGAAAAGTGCAAGGAAAGTATTTTTATGAAAACCAAGGTAGGAAAAATAAAAGGTTTTATTTAAAAACATGGATGATATATTAGAAATGGGTTTTTATTAAAACCCAAGTTGGCTTTTCGTTTCATCGAAAAAGGTGCCCCGGTGATGGAGATATTTAATTTTAAATATTTAGTTTAAATTTTAAATTATTTAAAATTAAAATTTAAATTTTAAAATTAAAATAAAAGTAATCCGTCGACATCGTTGAATATGAGGGAGAAGACTAAAAGAATGACTAAGGTTTATTATTCCTCATCCTTGCTCTTGTGGTTAATGCGATTATTAGAAAGCGAAAAGAGCTCGCGTGAAAAATGTTTAAAGGCAGAGGCAGTGAATAAGTTGAGGTGTGGTCTAATCCAAAGACATCATGGGAAGTGTGGCCTGTTGGAAACTTGAGTAGTGCAAAGATGTTGGGAGGGAAGTGGTTGATTGTTCGAATCATGTGCACTTCGTTTTGCTTGAGAAATGAGGAATATGTTTTGTGTTGGCTATTGTGTGGAGGATAAAGGAGAGTGAGGCACCTTTGGTCTTGTGTGGAGTGCTAGCTCACATGGTGCACAAGCATCTGTTAGGATGCAGGAGCCGCAGGACTTAGGTTTGAATCCTATGAACTCCCTTTTGTTGTGTAAAAGAGAAATAGTGTGCTGGTTGTGGTTTTTCATGTGCATGTTGCCAAGGTTTATATGTTGTGTTTGATATTCCGAAATTCATGCCAAGGTATGCATTAAAGTTGTAAAAGAAAATTAAAACAATTTTTTTTTATTGGGTGTTAAAAGTTAGTTTAAAATCTGTGCATAAATTTTATAGTAAAATTGTTTGGAGAGATAAGTAGGTAGGCATAGATTTTAATTTCTTTAGGGTATAAGTGGTTTGAGGAGTAATAAGGATTACTACTTATTTGGCACATTGTTGAGATGCTATTTGGAGAGTGTTTTTATTATTGAAACATTCTTGAGAAAAATATTTTGCTTGAAGGTTATTGAATATATCTTTGGTGGATGTGATTATTGAGTTGGAGTAAAAAGGTGTAAATTGAGTTATGTTTTATTTTGTGATTATTATTTGAATTCCACTAACCCTCATTGATATTGGAAAGGAAATTTGTGTTGAGGGTGGCAGATTTTATGGAAAACTTCTTGGCATCAATAAGGTATGGGAACATTCTTCTATTGATTTTTTATGGTGGTTGATTTCTGAAATATCATTGGAGATAAAATGATTGATTGTGGTTTCCTTTTCGAAAGTGTTGGTTTAAATGCTTCAAGGTTTTTTGGTTTGAGTGTTGTGATTAAACCTTATTTTATAAGCATTGTTGTTGAAGCCCATTGGTTGAGAAAATAACTTGAACTTGAGTTAGAAAAGAACATGAGTATCATTGTTATGTGAGATTTGTGGTTGAGCATTTTTAGAAATATTTTGAGTTGATTGATTCATGCTATGACTAGGGTTTGTGAGAATGAGTTGTTCCTAGAGGTGATTGGTTGAGTAGAGTTTTTTGAGCCTAGTCAAGTGAATGTACGAAGTGGTTTTTCAAGTTCCATAAAACAAACTATTCTATATTCTGATTTGAGTTGAGATTGAGTTGAGAAAGAAATTGAGTTTATGAATAGAACATATTGAGTCTCTAATAATTCTTTTTATGCTTCTATAAGAAAGAGGTGAGTTGATTTAATTTGAGATTGATTTGAGAAAGAAATTGAGTTTGTGAATAGAACATATTGAGTCTCTAAAAATTCTCTTTATGCTTCTATAATATTGAGCTGAGTTGAGATTTATTTGAGTTGAGATTGATTTGAGTTGAGATTGGGATTTGAGTATAGAACATATTGAGTCTCTAAAAATTCTCTTTATGCTTCTATGAGGTTGAATTGATATATTGATTGAGCATTGAGTTTAAAAATATTGAGTCTCTAACAATTCTCTTTATGATTCTATGTGAGCTTGTTAAGCTGATTTGAGGTAAGTATTTGAGAAGGCTTGTGGACTGATTTTGAGTAAGCTTTTGTGAAATCTTGCTATGCATATTTGAGCAAGTCCTAGAGAGGACTTATTGAGCAGATTTGAGTAGGTTTTGAGTGAACCTATTGAGCATATTTGAGCAGGTTCTAAGTGAACCTATTGAGCAGATTTGAGGAGGTTTTGAGTGAACCTATTGACAGAGCTTTGGAGGTGACAGAGTACAGAGGATAGAGTCTCAATAGATAGAGATCCAATAGCCAGGGCAATTGAAGATATATCTGAGTGAGGAGTCTTCAAGTGGAGAGAGATCCACAAGTCAGAGTAGCATAGATACAAAGTATTATAGAAGATCACTAGCCAGAGTAGAAGGGGAAAGAGTTCTACTATGGAAGATATCCGTGAACTTGAGATTAGGGGATCAACATATCCTTTGTACAAAGGTCCATAAACATTGTAATTGGTAAGGATTCCTAAGAGATTATTTGAGAAATATTTAGAAGAAATATTTTATGTGGGCGTAGCCCACATTGGGTGAACCACATTAAAATGATGTCTCTCATGTGTGTGATGCTTTGTGTGATGTTTACTACTTTATTAATACTAATGTTACTATTTGGGGAAAAAAATTATATTATACTATTCACCCCCCTCTCAATATAAGCACATGTACTTCAATTGGTATCAGAGTGGGTCTTTTCGTGAAGAGTCTAATAGTTTGGAAGAATATATTTTGGTAGCACACATGATCTCAAAAAGTGAAGAAGATAGTGGGTTTGATATAAAAGAAGAATTCTTTACTACTCTCAGAAAATTGAAAAGACTTAGAGATAAAAATTCAAACTTGAAGGAAAAAATTCAGGAAGATGAAGAAGCAAGAATGGAACTTATACAAAACCTTACTGAAGTTAAGATTAAGGTAGAATAAGAAAATAAGATTGAGCAAGATATGACAGATCTATTGAGAGATAAGAAAACAGAATGTGGAATATTGGAAGCATAACTTGTTATCCTAAGGAATAAACTGGAAGGGACCAAGATACTACAAAATACAGAATATGTGAAACAAAAGGAGGAATCAAGCTTCCAAAAAGCAGAAACTTCAAAAAAAGAAAAGCAAGCAAAGGAAGAGTGAAAAGAGGAACCATGGATAAGATTTAATCACAAGAAAAGGATGACTTCTTCACAATATCCAGGATCTCCAAACAGGTTACATAATCTTTCATGGTCATTGTTTTTCTTGCAATAAATATGGTCATATAGCTGCACATTGTACTCATCATGAAAGATACAATAGAAATTTCAATTCCTTTGTGCCTCTAATGGATGATGATGTTATATGTTACAAATGCAATAATTTTGGACATAAGTCTAGATGGTGTAAAATGATATTTCTTGAGTCTAGAAAACAATTCCAACATCTAGGAAGAATGACAAAAGGAATGATAAGGCCAGATCTATGTTAGTTCAAATAGCCCCGCATGTTCAAAATAAAGAAGAACAATGGTATCTGGATAGTGGTTGCTCTAGTCACATGACAGGAGACAAATAAAAATTCATTGTTTTAAAGGAAACAAATAGAGGATCAATAAGTTTTGATGATAATGGAGAGGTACTCTAAGTCTAGATAATGGAAAAACAAAAACAAAGAATTTTTTGTATGTCAAATGGTTAAAGCACAATATTATGAGTATAAGTCAACTTTTTGATCAAGGATATATGGTTACCTTTTATCCAGATAGATGTGAGATAATGAAAACTAAAATAGGAAGAATTATTGCAAATGCAAGACTCCAAACAACTTATACATGCTCAATGAAATCAAAGGAGAAAAGTGTTTTCTATCACAAGAAGATGAGAGCTGGTTATGGAATAGAAGATTAGGTCATTTGAATTTTGACAACATAGTCAACATAAGCAACAAACAGGAAGTTAGATATTTACCCAAAACAAGGAGACCTCAAAATACGATTTGTGCACCTTGTCAACATAGAAAGCAAACTAGGACAACATACAAACCAAAAGTCTATATGTCTTCTGAAACTTTAATTTTAATACATACTAATTTGTGTGGTCCTACCAGAATACAAAGTATTCAAGGTGAGAGTTACTTCATGTTGTTTTTTGATGATTATTCCAAAATGGTTTGGGTAACTTTCCTAAAAATATAAGTCAGAAGCCTTCAAAAAATTCAGAGCATTCAAGGAATTGGTTGAAAATGAAATAGGCAAAAATATTAAGAGTCTAAGATCTGATAGAGGAGAGTTTACTTTAGATGAGTTTGTAGAATTTTGTGAACAACATGGAATAAAGAGAGAGTACTCAGTAGAAAGAACTCCCCAAAAAAATGGAGTAGTTGAAAGGAAGAACAGGATTGTTGAAAACATGGCTAGAGCTATGTTAAATGAATCTAAGTTGTCAGATGGTTTTTGGAAATAAGTAGTACCTACAGTTGTGTACATAATTACTAGGGTTAAATTAAGGGTAAATCATCACAAGACTCCTTATGAGCTTTGGAAAGGAAGACCTGCTACTATAAAACATTTCAATATTTTTGGAAGCAAATGTTACATAAGACGAGAAGATCATAATTTGGGCAAATTTGATCCAAGATGTGATGAGGGAATTTTTCTTGATATTCCACAAAAATCAAGGCTTACATATATTACAACAAAAGAACATGCACTATGGTGGAAAGTATGAATATAACAGTTGATGAAAAGATAGATTCCAGGGAGCCAATTTAGCAAACAATATATCAAGAAGATGGATGTTGTCAAGAAGAATTTTGTGAGGAATTAGATAATGATGAAGAAGAAACACAAAGGCTTCTTCCTAAGACTCCTTCTAGGTATGTATAGAAACATCACCCAAAATATCATATTAATGGAAATCCAGATGAAATATAGACAAGGAGAAGAATAATAAAACCATATCAACAAGCAAATTTTTCTTTGCTATCTAAGACTAAGCCAAAATATTTCTCTCAGAATAGTGAAGATGAATTTTGGGTTAAATAAATGAATGAATAATTAGATCAGATTGAGAAGAGCAAAAATTGGTAAATTTTTCCAAGACCAAAGGACAAAAATGTGACTGGCACAAAATGGGTCTTCAAAAATAAGTTGAATGAATATGGACAAGTTGTCAGAAATAAAGCAAGGTTAGTTTGCAAAGGTTATGCACAAGTAGAAGGAATTTATTTTGATGAAACCTTTGCTCTAGTTGCAAGACTTGAAGCTGTAAGGATGTTTTTAGGTTTTTCAAGTTTCAAGAACTTCAATGTATATCAAATGGATGTTAAGTTAGCTTTTCTAAATGGGATTCTAGAAGAAGAGGTCTAGATTGAACTAGAGGGATTTATACTATCAGATACACCATATCAGGTATGCAGATTTAAAAATTCACTGTATGGTTTAAAATATGCTCCTAGAGCATGGTATTCAATATTGGATAGGTACCTATAGGAACAGGGATTCAGGAAAGGAATAGCAGACAATAATTTTTATATCAAAAATGAAGGAAATGATCTTCTAATAGTGGTTGTTTATGTTGATGACATAATTTTTTGGGAAACAATGATAAAATGTGCAAAGATTTTGCTAAGAATATGCAAAGTGAATTTGAGATGTCTATGCTTGGTGAATTATCATTCTTTCTTGGTCTTCATATTTCACAATCAGAAAAGGGAGTGTTTCTTTCTCAAGCAAAATACATCAAGGAGATGTTAAAGAAATTCAGATTATAATATTGTAAACCAGTGAGTACTCCTATGGTCACATGGTGTAAGTTAAGGATGATGAATCTCCAAAGGTAGATCAAAGACTATACAAATCTATTATTTGCAGCTTATTGTATGTCATAGCTACAAGACCAAACATAGTATAGTTAGTGGGATTAGTGGCAATATTTTAGACAACACCTAAGGAAACACATGTGGTAGCAGTAAAAATAATTTTCAGGTATCTAAAAGGGACTATGAATTTTGGACTTTGGTATCTTAAAAGTGACAGTTTCACACTCACAGCATATATAGATGTAGATTGGGCCGACAATATTGTTGATAGAAAAATAACAAGTGGAGGAGATTTCTTTCTTGGAGAAAGACTAGTATCCTGGTTAAGTAAGAAGCAGGTTTCAATATCACTATCTATAGTAGAGGTAGAATATATTGCAGTAGTAGCCAGTTGTACATAGGTGTTATTGATGAAGAGGAATTTAGAAGACTTCAAGATAAAACATGATCAGCCTATTCCTATACTATGTGATAATACCAGTGCCATATGTATCTCAAAAAACCTAGTAATGCACTCCAGGATGAAGCACATTCTGATTAAGTTGGTAATTTGAGTTATTTTATGTTGTCATTGATGTCACATGGATCATTGATGTCACATGGATCACATTGAGTTTTGATGGCCAAAGCATTTCATAATAAGCATTTATGAAATTTTGAAGAGCATGGATATATACAGGGTTTTTGTGAAAATCAAGGCAGGAAAAATAAAAGGTTTTATTTAAAACTATGAATGACAGATTTGAAATGGGATTTTCTTAAAACCCATGTTGGCCTTTCATTTCGTCGAAAAAGGTGCCCTGATGATGGAGATATTTAATTTTAAATATTTAGTTTAAATTTTTAAATTAAAATCAAAGTCATCACCGACATCACAAAAAACCATGAGCCATCAAAAGAAAATTAATACCTAAAAGTGATGACGTATGTGAAATTAATGGAAGGTTGCATATATATGCAAAGGCTTTCGATTCAAAATTCTAAGTGTATCAAATGCAAAGTATAAAAAGGTGGTTGTCCCAAATCCGTCGATGTGACAGTGTGGTCCAACGGTGAGCTTGGGAAGCATGGATTTTTTGTTTGCGATAGGGAATGCATTCGATTCCCACTGGGTTCGGTTTTCATGGAGTATGGAAGAAGAGTATTTGGCACACGTTTTTGGTGTGAGCAGGGGCAGCAAAATATAGGGAGCAGTTTTGCTCTCTGTCCTATTCGAGCAAATAGCTCATGTGGTCTTTGGCATCGCGGTTGTGGTGTTGAGTGGGCAGTGACGAGGGTACGATTCTCTCTAAGAGGTAAGTAAACGTTTTATTAAATATTTTTTGTTATTACCCAATGTTGGAGGAATAAGGTGATGCTAAGGGAATAATGTTTGATTAAATTTTTATTTACTTGGAAAGCAAGATTAAGGGATGTAATGCACTTTTAGAAAAAGAGAAATTTTTGGTGTTTTTCTTTTTTAGAAGTATACCATATTATATATCGGTGGAAAGATTATTTTTAGGGATATTTGATTAACTTGCTTAGATGGAGAAATAAGGTGTATGTAAAGAGATATTTCTATTTTTGTAAAGGGTTTCAAAAGTGAAGGTTGTTTTGGTTCTCTTTCAAATTTTGTTGAGTATGGCAGATCTAGTGGACAACCAATAAGGTATCAAAAAGGTATGAGCAATATTCTCCATTGACTTTGTTTATGGTGGTTGATTTCTGAAATATCATTGGAGAGAAAAGGGTTGATTGTGGTTTCCTTTTCGAAAGTGGTTGGTTGAATGCTTCAAGGTTTTTTGGTTTGTGAGTTGTGTTTAAACCTTGTTTTATAAGCATAGTTGTTGAAGCCCATTGGTTATAATAACTTGAGTTAGAAAAGAACATGAGTATCATTGTTATGTGAGATTTGTGGTTGAGCATTGTTGGAAATATTTGAGTTGGTTGATACATGCTTTGACTAGGGTTTTGTGAGAAAGAGTTGTCCTTGTGATAATTGGTTGAGTTGAGTTAATTGAACCTAGTCAAGTGATATGTGAAGTAATTGTTAAAGTTCCATGAAACAAACTATTCCATAATTATAATTTGATTTAAGAGTGATATTAGAACATATTGAGTCTCTAAAAATTTTATTTATGGTTCTATAAGATTTGAGTTGAGAGTGATATTAGAACATATTGAGTCTCTAATAATTCTCTTTATGGTTCTATAAGATTTGAGTTGAGTTGAGATTGATTTGAGTTGAGATCTTTGTGGATCATTGTTGTCATCCATTGTAGAGTGCATTGTCATTCATTGTTGAGTTCATCATTAAGCCTTGCCTTGATAGATTTGTGATGATATTGGATTACTACTTGAGCATGATTGATTGAGCCTTTGAGAAGGCCTTTGGGATATATTTTTGGACAGATTTGTGGTAGTTTTTGTGTATGTTTTATTGATCCTTGAGAAGGATTTTGGGACATATTTGTGGATAGTTTTGGGACAAATTTGTGGAAAGATTTGTGGACAGATTTGGGACAGATTTTGAGCAAGTTCTTAGTGATATTATTGAGCATATTTTGAGCAAGTTATTGGTGAGCTTGTTGAGTAGATATTGAGCAAGTTTTTGGTGAGCTTGTTGAGCAGATTTTTAGCAAGTTCTTGGTGAGATTTTTGAGCTGATTTTGAGCAAGTTCTTAGTGAGCTTGTTGAGAAGATTTGAACAAGTTCTTGGTGATATTGTTGAGCATATTTGATGAGGTTCTGAGTGAGCCTTTTGAGCTGATTTGAGCAAGTTCTTAGTGAGCTTGTTAAGCATATTTTGAGAAAGTTCTTAGTGAGCTTGTTGAGAAAATTTGATGAGGTTCTAAGTGAGCATTTTGAGCAGATTTGAGCAAGTTCTTAGTGAGTTTGTTAGAGCAGATTTGGGTAAGTTCTTGGTGATATTGCTAAAGAAGATCAGTGAATTACCTACGTGAGTAGATCAGTGTGTTGCCTAGCTGAGCAGATCAGTGGATTGCTTGCCTAAGCAAATCAATGTATTGCCTAGCTTTGAGTAGATCAAAATAATCATTGTATTGGATAAGTATCCTTATTTCTATGTGAAATATTATAAGGATATTATCTTATGGAGTACCCCACATTGGGGAACCACATTAAATATTGTGTCTCAATTTTGTGTGGTGACTTGTACTCTTTCTTAATATTGTTATCTAAGTTACTAATGCACACTGATATATTTGGTTATTGCAATTAAGGACATTAATTGATATTGGTTTTGAAAGAAAGTAAAAAGTGGGTGCTATACTGTTCACCCCCCTCTTAGTATAAGCTTATGTTTTTCAATTGGTATCAGAGCGGGTTCCTTCGAAAAGGCTAACAACTTGAGGTTAAATTCTAAAAAAACACATATGGCTTCATAGAATGGATCATCTACAAATAAGTCTCCACTATTTTATGGTAACAATTATGCTTTCTAGAGCATGATAATGAAGAACTACTTGATATCATAAAGTTATGAGGTATGGCAGATGGTTGAAAAATATTATAGGGTTGAAGGTGATCCCAAGGTAGATAAGACTATCAGGAAATTGGTTGAGATCAATGCAAGGGCAATGAATTGTATTTGAGTGGGCTACGTGAGATAGATTTTGCAAAGGTCATGGTATGTAACTCAGCTAATGAAATGTGGACCAAGTTGCGGAATACTTATGAAGGAGATTCTAAGGTAAAGTTGGCAAAACTACAGACTCATAGAAAAATATTTTAGGAATTGAAAATGGAATATTTTGAAGATATTGCTAAGTTTTTACTTCGAGTTGATGAGATTAATAACATCATGAGAGGCCTAGGATTTGAGATGAAAGAATCAGAAGTTACTCAAAAGTTTTTGATATCACTTCCCATGAAGTATGATGCAAAGGTTTCAGCAATAAAATAAACAATGGATATCAAAAATCTAACAATGGAATAATTGCAAGGAACTCTCACAGCTTATGAGATGAGGGTGAGTAAGCATCAGGTTCAAATAAAATAGATTTCATTCAAGTCTATAGAGAATAAGAAAGGAAAAGTTCCAAAGATATATAGAGATATAGATAATGATGAGGAAGCTAACTTCATCAAAAGGAATAAGGAATCAAGGAATTATAGAGATATGAGGAAATTCAAATGCTACAAGTGTGGTTATTTTGGTCACTATGCACATAGGTTGTTACACACCAAACCTAGCCGTCAGCTAGGTATTCCAAGAGTAACAATTCTTATATATATTAGATAGATTATTTAAAATTAAATCATCATGTTTTATTTTTATTCATCGCAATTCGCATTTGCCTTCACGGCGGGATCTGCCCTCCTAGTGGCACTACATTCTTATTCGAGTTTTCCATTATTATAATTCCGTTCGGCTTATATTGGTGCTATATCACTACTGGTAATTTGTGTGTATTCCTGCGTATTAGTGTTACATCTGGATAAGTAACAGTCAAGGGTAAGATTACCCTTGCAAGTGGTATCAGTTTGCCTTCGATCCAAGCAAGGCCTCAGGCAATTATGGACATTTTTGAGAGCGACGGTTCTTCCATTTGCAAGACATAGCAGGTGCCAACCACGTCTTCAACATCCCGGATTATCACTTAAAACAATTCTTCTGAGCATTACCAAGTCTCAAAAATTGCCATTCAGCATAACATAGTCATAGTCGCCATTCACGTCCCAAAAATTGCCTTCACCTAATCGTTGTTTCGTTAAATCGCGTGGGAAGCTGTCAACCAATCATAAATCGTGAATATATTCATTAAGTCGAAAAGCTAAGGTCGCATGTTTATATTAAATTTTTGACGTCAGATAACAATTTTCCACTGCGTTGGTTTTAATATTTTATCCCACATTTGGTGTATAAAGTTCGAACACGGGTTTAAAAAGCCTAAGTCACACCTTCTACGGTGTGACTTCGGTCACACATTGGGAGTTCCTCCGGGCGTAGTGTGGTGGTCCTCTTCATTTGCCAACCCTTCGTCTAGTTGTTGTCGTCTTCGTCCAACTATCTGTCCCTTCGTCTAGTTGTCACTATCTGTTTTGCTCTTCATCCAGTCTGTCTGTCCCTTCGTCTAGTTGTCGTTGTCTTCGTCTAGTCTGTATGTCCCTTCATCCAGTTGTCGTTGTTTGTTTCGCAGTTGTCATTGTCTGTCTATCCCTTCATCCAACTGTCATTGTCTGTCCCTTCGTCCAGTCGTCAGCTATCATGTCCTTGTTGTGTGTCAATGTTGTGTCTTCTGGTTCCACATCATTGAGTCCGTACTTCGTATTGCGTCATGTCAGTTTCGTCATGCATCGTGTCAATCCCAGTCCGGTTTTTGTATTCCGCTCCTTCTTTGTTGTTCGATCGTGTCGAGTGTTCGGTCCTTCTTCATTGTTCGGTCTGCATGCATCGTGTCAGTCCCCATTGATTTTTGTATTCCGCAACTCGCTGTCAAAAGTTGTCACTAAAAGCTATCAAAAGTTGCTGTCAAGGACGAGCCCAAATTCAAATCCACGTCGTAGTTGGAGCGACAGTTGAAGCGGAATCCAAATTTTTTGCTAAATTCAACCAAATTTTGTAGTAGTCAAAGCTCAAAAGCTCCTAAGCAGGTTATGTTAACAAGTGCATGAGCAAAAGGTGGACCAAAGGATCTAACGGTCGACTATCAAGCTCGGAGATGACCAATAACAACGCACGAAGACCTCATCGAAGCCCAGGTACAAAAAATTCTCCTTCTCCTTTCAAAATTGGCAGTTATAATCCACATCATCCACTGGTAGACCCTATGGCTACTAACCCTCCCCCAACTCATGAAAACATCACACAAGGAGACTCAAGTAACTCGGCCATTACCACGGATGAAACTCTTCGACTCTTACTAGATGGTATGCACGAAATTAGTGTCAACCTAAAAAACCTAGTGAGCACACAAAACTGACTTAATCCCAATACTAATCCCCAAAATCACTCCCATGCACAAAGGAATGAAGAAAATGACGACCAGGATGACGATTGGGAGCAGCGAAGAGGCAATCCGGATAATTCCAGGGATCGCTATCATAGACAGTGGTATAACCAAGATCAGGAAAGGGATATGGGTTATCACCAACCGAGAGGCCCTAATAATTTTCCACGCATTGATATGCCCACTTTTGAGGGTCATGATCCTCATGGTTGGATAGCCAAAATGGAAGGCATTCTCGACTTATACCAAATTAAGGATTTTGATAAAGTCCCTTTCGTTGCATCAAAATTAGGCACTGAGGCCTACCAATGGTTCGTATGGCTTAAGCGAGAGAAAGGAGCTACTATTAATTGGAAAAAATTCACTACCTATTTTTTAGAAAGATTTGATGAAGGAGCTACATCGTCATACACAGTAAGACTGTTATCTCTTAAACAAGAAGGATCGGTTAGCGAGTTCGTTTCGGAATTCACCAGTTTACTACCATATACATTAGACCTCAATCTTGACACAGTGGTAGGAGCTTTTCGTAATGGATTGAAAGAAAATATTAGGGTGGAGGTGGACATTCAAAATCCAACCGCGTTGAACGATTGTATAAGAATAGCCAAGCTGGCTGAGAAGAGAATTCAGTTGTATGCACGGCGTGAAACTTATAGTCATCCTTCATATCGCAACAATTCCTTTCGTAGAAATGATCAACCATCAAGATACTTTTGCTATAAATGTCGCACTCATCATCCCCGGGAACAAGCATGTGCCCAAAAACAAAACTTTCATATTGAATGCGATCAATATGAAGGAGAAGAGGAAGAAACTTACCACCAAGAAGAACCTATGCAAGAAGAACTACCAAGTACTCTAGAAGAGAAGGAAGAGGATACAATGGCGATCTCCGTGCATGCCCTTATGGGGTTAACCGCCCACCATACCATCAAGGTACCAAGATTTCTCCACCAAAAAAAGGTGAATGTGCTAATTGATTCCGGTAGTACCCACAATTTTATTGACATCAAAACAGCAAAAGCTTTGAATTTATTCATTAACTCTTCCAACAAATACAAATTCCAGGTTCTAGTGGCCAACGGGGTGAACGCGCAATGTGTTGGTCGAACATCTCAAGTATCCATAAAAATGGGAACTTATACCTGGTTTGGATCCCTTTTTGTCATGAATTTAGGGAACTCTGATGTCATTTTGGGAGTTGAATGGTTGGAAACATTAGACATGGTTAGCTTCAATTTCAAAAAATTATTTGTGGAATGGAAGGAAAACGGACGAGTCATTCGCTTACAAGGCATCACTACTCCTCCATCACAAATGGTGAGCTCTCATAGTATGGAGAAGATGTTAAAAAAGGGTGGATATGGATTTATAGCTCAAATTAATTGTTTGGAAAAACAATCTCGAGCAACTTCGGATATTACTGCTCCAGATTTATGAGACATCATAACAAATTACGAAGAGGTTTTCCAAGAACCTAAAGGATTACCACCTAAACGATCTCATGACCATGCCATCCATTTGATTCCAGGGAGTGTCCCACCTAACAATCGTCCTTATCGCTATCCTCAACCACAAAATACAAAAATCGAACAGATTGTTCAGGATCTGCTAGATCATGGAGTCATTCGTCATAGCACTAGCCCTTATTCCTCACCTGTAGTTCTGGCTCGATGAAAAGATAACTCTTGGCGTATGTGTCCTGATTTTCGTTCTCTCAATAAACTCACTATCAAGGACAAATTTCCTATCCCTGTCATAGATGACCTACTAGATGAGTTGCATGGTGCAAAATTTTTTACAAAATTAGACCTTCGCTCAGGATTTCACCAAATCCGTGTCGAGAGAAGAAGATATTCCCAAAACTACTTTTCGTACTCATGAAGGTCATTACGAATTTTTGGTCATGCCTTTTGGTCTCACCAATGCACCATCCACATTCCAAAGTCTCATGAACCAAGTGTTTCGTCCACTCCTCCGTAAGTTTGTGTTAGTTTTTTTTTATGACATTCTCATATATAGCAAAACATGGAAGGACCATTTACATCATGTGGATAAAGCCCTTCACATTTTACACAGAGAAAAGTTATTTGTCAAACGTTCCAAATGTTCATTTGGTGTCCAAGAAGTCGAGTATCTTGGTCATATAGTTTCACACGAGGGCGTCAAAGTCGACCCCAATAAGATTAAGGCAATTCAAGAATGGCCTTTACCTAAAACCATCAAGAAACTTCGTGGTTTTTTGGGTCTCACGGGCTACTATCGCAAGTTTGTACAAAATTATGGTAAGATTGCAGCACCTCTCACGACACTCACAAAAAAGGATGCTTTTCGTTGGTCGAAAGAGGCTACTCAAGCCTTCGAAGCTCTTAAGGAGGCCATGTGTACAACTCCAGTTTTAGCAACTCCCAATTTTCACAAACCATTTATTATCGAATGTGATGCGTCAGGAACAGGGAATTGGGGCTATATTAATGCAAGAAGGTCATCCGTTGGCATTTGAAAGTAAACGACTCTCCGGGAAAATTTTGGGAAGATCAACATACGAAAAAGAAATGTTGGCTATTCTTCACGTAGTAGAAAAATGGAGACACTACCTAATCAGTAGCCGCTTCATTATAAAAACAGATCATAGTAGTCTCAAACATTTTCTTGAGCAAAGGTTTTCATATCCAGAACAAAATAAGTGGTTAACCAAACTATTGGGCTATGATTTTGTTATCGAATACAAGAAAGGGAAGGAAAATGTAGCCATCGATGCGCTGTCTAGGAAATATGAAGACGAAGTAGTCATTAACGCTATTTCAGGTCCTTGCTCCCAATGGGTGAATCAATTACAAGATGAATGGTTGTCCAATAGCGAAACTGCTCAGATACTTCAAGAATTATCTATAGGGTCCTCTAAACACCCTTTGTTCTCTTATGAAGATAAAATCCTCTAGAAGAAGAACCGCATTTACATTCCACACAATTCAGAACTCAAATCGAAGATCCTCGACGAATCGCACGCTTCTCCATCAGTAGGACATTCAAGATTTTTGAAAACATATTTAAGGGTCAAACAATCATTTTGTTGGAAAGGATTAAAAGCATAAGTCAAACAATGGGTAGCAGAATGCGAAGTTTGCCAGCGCAATAAAGGAGAAATAGTCAAATCACCAGGGTTGTTACAACCATTACCCATCCCTGAACGACAGTGGGAACATATATCCATGGATTTTATTGAAGGTCTTCCAAAGTCAGAATGCAAGACAATAATCTTCGTAGTCGTAGACCGGTTATCCAAATACGCTCACTTTCAGGCTTTACAACATCCATTTTCCACAAGCAATGTGGCAAAGGTATTTATGGATTCAATTTTCAAATTACATGGTATGCCAAAAAATATTGTAAGTGATAGAGACCCCATCTTCACTAGTAACTTTTGGCGGGAATTATTTCGACTTAGTGGTACCAAATTGAACATGTCCTCAGCCTACCATCCATAGATAGATGGTCAAACAGAAGTAGTTAACAAATGTTTGGGTACGTACTTAAGATGTTTCGCTCAAGATAAACAATACCAATGGAGCCAGTGGTTAGCATTGGCAGAATGGTGGTACAACACTTCTTACCATTACTCAATTAAGATGTCTCCATTTGAAGCATTGTATGGCACCAAGCCTCCAACCGTCGCAGATTACGTACAAGGATCATCCAAAGTAGCCAAAGTGGATGATTGGTTCCAACAAAGGCAGTCTACACTCACCATCCTCAAAGAGAATTTAGTCCAAGCACAAAATCGTATGAAACAACAATAAGACTTGCACCGATCAGAGAGAACTTTTAATATAGGTGATTGGGTTTTCCTAAGGTTGCAACCTTACAAACAATCATCATTAAGGATAAAGTCCAGCCAAAAGTTGGCTCCACGATTCTATGGTCCTTACAAAATTGTGCGTCGCATTGGAGAAGTAGCCTATCAGTTAGAGCTACCTACATCATCACGAATACACCTAGTATTTCATGTTTCATGTCTCAAAAAAGTAATTGGTTAGAAAGTGCGAAGTCAATCAGAATTACTAGTTCTCAATGAGGAAGGACGCATACATCTCCAACCTGAAGATATACTACAACACGGAATACGAAGACTGAGATCACGTCAGATTCAAGAATTTCTCATCAAATGGCAAGATTTACCAGAGGAGGATGCCACATGGGAACCTGAAAGTATTTTCCAGACATTTCCAGCTTTGAGGACAAAGCTTTCCGAGGAGGGGAGTCATGTTACACACCAAACCTAGCCATCGGCTAGGTATTCCAAGAGTAACATTTCATATATATATTAGATAGATTATTTAAAATTAAATCATCGTGTTTTATTTTTATTCACTGCAATTCGCATTTGCCTTCACGGCGGGATCTGCCCTCCTAGTGGCACTACATTCTTATTCGAGTTTTCCATTATTATAATTTCGTTAGGCTTATATTGGTGCTATATCACTACTAGTAATTTGTGTGTATTCCTGCGTATTAGTGTTACATCTGGATAAGTAATAGGCAAGGGTAAGATTACCCTTGCACAGGTGACCACATGAAGAAAACAGTTATGATGAAAAATAGGGTCACAAAAAAAAGAATATTGAAAGCATAAGCATGACAAAGATGATAGATACAAGCAAAACATGTATGAGAAGAATAAAAAATTTCGTAAGGCAAAGAAATATTACTACATTGTAGAAACAAGTGATAACTCAGATCACAGTGACAGAGACAAGTCATATGATGAAAAGGAAGAACATCTATTCCTAGGAATAGAAGGTGAAAGAGAATAGTGCTTTGTGTGTTGTCAAAGAGATCACAGATCAAGATATTGCAATGGTTTCACTAATAGTGAAGATGATATGACACATCAAGTAAAAAGGCATGGTCAAAGAAATCATGAGAGTTTGTTTGCTATAGAAGATGATAATGATCTTAGTGACAGTGAAGATGAAGAAGGGTTTTTCTATGGGATAAGAGTAGTAGAAGAACATTCACTCCAAACAGAAGAAGTTAAAAAAGAGAATATTGTAAGAAATACAAATGTCTCAGATGATATAAAGGAATACTTCAATTATATCCATGAGAAACTACAAGAGGTTAAGGAGAATATAAAATAATTGAGATGTTCCATACGTGAGAAGTTTGATCCATCACATGACTAAAAAGGTCAAGATATTTTCACTAAGAAGGAAACATGTATTTCAAAGACAATTAATATGGATGGCAATTTGCTACTTGACACAAATAAAGATAAAGAAGAGGAATATTCCAAAGCACTAAAGGTCTTTTATTTCAGGTTTGGGGAATCACACTCAAAAGGAAAAGAAATCCTTGAAGAGGAAAGCAAGGAAGAAACTAAGGAAGAGGATTTAGATACTACAAAGAAGGTTCAAGGATGCAATGCACAAGTTGTAAATTATGATAAGGATAATGGTCAATAAAGGTATGAGGAACCAAGGCATGAAAAAAGGGCTTTTCAAGGATATTGTTTTTCTTGTAATGGATTTGGACACAAGACTATACACTACAAGATCCATGGATCAAAGAAGTTTTATTTTTCTAGAAGAAACTTCAAAGGAAGAAGATATGGTTTTTAGAGACATTGCTTCTTATGCAACAGGATTGGTAATAGAGCTTCTCAGTGCAAATAAAATGAGCAAAATGGTTTTGCTTTTAGAGTTACACAATTCAGAGGTCATGGTCATAATGGTCATGAAAATAGAGCTTCACAATACAGGGTTCAGGAAATGAATGGATATGGAAATTATTTTAAGAAAGAATTTATGATATGGGCACCATCCAAAGGCTACAATATCAAGTGTTTTAATTGCAATAACTTTGGACATATTGCAAAAAATAGTGTAGGACTCAATTCCAAATAGGTTCAAGGCAAGAAGGTCAAACAGGTTCTAAAAAAGAAGATCAAGTAATTCATCAAGAGAAGGATATAAAAAAAACATGGAATGAAGTTGATAGAGGAAAGAAACAATTTAATATGGGAGTAAAAGTACTCCCACACCAAAATTAATCACCTCAATAGATAAGGTGGTGAGGGGGCTAAGCATAAGAGTCATATCTTTTAGCCCCATAGGTGTCCCTTTTGCCATTGATGTCAAAGGGAGAGAGATTTGAGTAAGGGGGGAGCATTGAGTTAGGGGGAGCAGCCTCCAAAGAGAGCATTGAGTTAGAGGGAGTAGCCTCTAAATAGAGCATTGAGTTAGGGGGAGTAGCCTCCATAGAGAGTATTGAGTCAGGGGGAGCAGCTTTGATTCTCAAAGATGGTTTTTGTAGTGATTGTGGTTTTTGCATTAGAGGTGTTGCCATGGTAGGGTACCTAGGAATAGATATTTGGGGATATATTATTATATTGTATAAGGGTTGGCATGGGCCACACATAACCCAAGGTTGATTGTATTATAATATTATATTATATTTTAATATAATATAATATTAGTAGTAGGCTCTCCAAAGTAGAATAAGAATATGGATATATAAAGAAGAGATATTTGTCATTGTAAGGATATTCATATCATTGAAGAAGAATCTTATGTAATCGTCGTGCCCACGAAGTGGCCTCTCATCTTGGGAGATCTTGTGGAGTTATTCCTTCCTTAAGGATTATTATTGGTGTTGCCCTACCTTAAGGGTATTATCTATCTCTCTCTCATTTGTGGATTGTTATTGTGGATAATGTATTGTGGATGAATGATTTGATATTTCTGCATATTGGTGAATGGTTCATGTTTAATAATAAAAGTTATGCAACAAGTGGTATCAGAGCAACGATTTTGGCAAAGTGGGGATTTTTGTGTGAAACCCTAGAATTAGGGCAATTTTTTTTTTGGAAAAACATCTCATCTTTCAGGAGCCATATCTCTGCGCAAGTTTATCCGATTCAAGCGATTCTTGGATCAGATTGTGCAGAATTTGAAGAGCTTTAAAATGAGTGGTCATATGATGGAATCTGAGCAGTATTGAGGGAGATACGACCTTTTGAAGTTAGTCATCTGAAACAAGGATAGTGACGAATTTCGTAGATTTTTTTGGAAAAACGCCTCATCTTTCAGAAGCCATATCTTTGCGACAGTTAATCCGATTGAGGCGATTCTTGGATCAGATTGTGTAGAATTTGAAGAGCTTTAAAATGAGTGGTCATATGATGGAATCTGAGTAGTATTGAGGGAGATACGACCTTTTGAAGTTAGTCATCCGAAACAAGGATAGTGACGAATTTCGCAGATTTTTTTTGGAAAAACACCTCATCTTTCAGAAGCCATATCTTTGCGACAGTTAATCCGATTGAGGCGATTCTTGGATCAAATTGTGCAGAATTTGAAGAGCTTTAAAATGAGTGGTCATATGAAGGAATCCGAGCAGTATTGAAGGAGATACGACCTTTTGAAGTCAGCCATCTGGAACAAGGAAAGTGACGAATTTTCAAGTCGTGAATTTTTCAAAAGACAATTTGTTTAGTTCGGGTAAGCAAATAAGTTGCACTTTATTTTGTTTGGAAAAAAAAAATTGCAGATGTAGTTGTATTTGGGATTTTTAGCTTCAACTTGGTGGGAAGATATATATATATTTTTTCCATAAAACCCTAGTTTGCATTAGGGCATGATATTTATTATCAAAAAAACCCTAGTTGCATTAGGGCATGAACAATGGTACTCCACTATTTTTCTGGAGAAGATGATATTGATGCTATGGAATGGTGGAAAAAGTTTGTCTATCAACATCATAGTAATCCTTATTGGAAATACTCCCTTAGTTTCTCTCTTCAAGGGAAAGCTTCTTTGTGGTTGGTAAATTTTTGTCAAGAAACAAATAATGAATACACTTTGGAGGAAGTGAAGCATGCATTCTTGAGTAAATGGGACCCATATTATGTAGATCGCCTAAGGGATTTGATCGACGACTATGAAAAAGAAATAAAATTACTCAAGAAGAAAGAGGAAAAGGTCAGGGAAGATAAAAAATATGTCAGTATGCAGACCGAGGAAACCATACCTTTGGTGGAAGATAAATTAGAAAATGGACAAAGGAATTTGTTTAAATCTAAAAAGTCTATTTTGCAGGTTCATGGAAGCATTCAAAAGGAACAGGTTATTATTTCCATTGACCCTGGTAGCAGATATAATTTTATTAATATTGTTTTGGCTAAGAAGTTGCAAGTTCAAGCAACAAAAATTAAGGACATACAGCTAGAGGGTGAGAATGTTCAGATTTTTGAAGATTTGAAGATCACCATGGATAAATATGTTTTACATTCAGATTTCTATGCTATTGAGATGGATGAGGAGGATATTGTTCTTGGTTATCCTTGGTTAGATTCTTTGGGTACTGTTAACATTAATGTGCAAAAGAAGTTTATGAAGTTATGGTACAAAAAAAAGAAGATAACATTGCAGGATATTTCTCAGCTTGAGGAGCAAGGATACAAGGAAAATCAAGAAGTGGTTGTAGAAGAACAAATTGAAGAACATGAAACAGAATCCAAGAAGGCAATAGTAGCAACAGAGTCCATGAAAGAAGTAGCAGTAACTAATTCAGTGGAAATAACATTGCAAGATATTTCTCAGCTTGAGGAGCAAGGATACAAGGAAAATCAAGAAGTGGTTGTAGAAGAACAAATTGAAGAACATGAAACAGAATCCAAGAAGGCGATAGCAGCAATAGAGTCCAAGGAATATTTGATAGAAGAGCACAAGGACACACCAAACAAAGATAACATGAAAGAACAAGGTGTAGAAGAATTTAAAACAATGAAGCCAAAGGTTGAAAAGTCAAAGAAGGTAGAACATCAAGTAAAGGTTGCACCATATCGCCATCCACACCACCATGAGCGAAAACAATATTGGAGGCATGGTTCAAGGAAACAATATTATGGTTCTACATGTAATCAGCAGGGCACCAACTATGGCAGTGTTTGGCAAAGAAAGCATAGTGATCATGGTTTTCAGCATGGTTCATCAGCATCAAGGAACAAGTGGACCCATCATTCAAGTTATCAAAATACAGCAGTAGAAGCATGGAGCCAACGAAGCAGATTTGGATACTCAAGTAACAAAATGGCGTACCAGCATCATCGGGTTTCACTTGGATGGATGGATGAGCGAGATTGGTACCAATTGCTAACATTGCTTAGCAAATCATACTATCAGGTTTCTTCATATGTTTCGAGGACGAAACATTTGTAAGGAGGGTGGCATGGTAGGGTACCTAGGAATAGATATATGGGGATATATTATTATATTGTATAAGGGTTGGCATGGGCCACACATAACCCAAGGTTGATTGTATTATAATATTATATTATATTTTAATATAATATAATATTAGTAGTAGGCTCTCCAAAGTAGAATAAGAATATGGATATATAAAGAAGAGATATTTGTCATTGTAAGGATATTCATATCATTGAAGAAGAATCTTATGTAATCGTCGTGCCCACTGAAGTGGCCTCTCATCTTGGGAGATCTTGTGGAGTTATTCCTTCCTTAAGGATTATTATTGGTGTTGCCCTACCTTAAGGGTATTATCTATCTCTCTCTCATTTGTGGATTGTTATTGTGGATAATGTATTGTGGATGAATGATTTGATATTTCTGCATATTGGTGAATGGTTCATGTTAATAATAATAAAGTTATGCAATATGCCATCAATGACAAAGGGGGATATTGTTGGAAATTTGAGTTATTTTATGTTGTCATTGATGTCACATGGATCATTAATGTCACATGGATCACATTGAGTTTTGATGGCCAAAGAATTTTATAAATAAGCATTTATGATATTTTAGAGTGCATGGATATATAGGGTTTTTGTGAAAACCAAGGCAGGTAAAATAAAAGGTTTTATTTAAAAACATGGATGATAGAGATATTTAATTTTAAATATTTAGTTTAAATTTTAATTATTTAAAATTTAAATTTAAATTTTAAAATTAAAATTAAAGTCATCGCCGACATCATAAAAAACCATGCACCATCAAAAGAAAATTAATACCTAAAAGTGCCGACGTATGTGAAATTAATGGAAGGTTGCATATATATATATATATATATATATATATATATATATATATATATATATATATATATATATGCAAAGGCTTTCAATTCAAAAGTCTAAGTGTATCAAATGCAAAGTATAAAAAGGTGGATGACCCCAAATCCTTCAATGTGACAACGTGGTCCAACGGTGAGCTTGGGAAGCATAGAGTTTTTTTTTGTGATAGGGAATGAATTCGATTCCCACTAGGTTCAGTTTTCATGGAGTGTGGAAGAAGAGTATTTGGCACACATTTTTGGTGTGAGTAGGGGCAGCAAAATATAGGGATCATTTTTGCTCTTTGTCCTATGCGAGCAGATAGCGCATGTGGTCTTTTGCATCGCAGTTGTGGTGTTGAGTGGTCAGTGACGAGGGTTCGATTCCCTCTAAGAGGTAAGTAAATGTTTTATTAAATATTTTTTGTTATTACCCAATGTTGGAGGAATAAGGTGATGCTAAGGGAATAATGTTTGATTAAATTTTTATTTACTTGGAAAGCAAGATTAAGGGATGTAATGCACTTTTAGAAAAAGAGAAATTTTTGGTGTTTTTATTTTTTAGAAGTATACCATATTATATATCGTTGGAAAGATTATTTTTAGAGATATTTGATTAACTTGCTTAGATGGAGAAATAAGGTGTATGTAAAGAGATATTTCTATTTTTATAAAGGGTTTCAAAAGTGAAGGTTGTTTTGGTTCTCTTTCAAAGTTTGTTGAGTATGGAAAATCTAGTGGACAACCAATAAGGCATCAAAAAGGTATGAGCAATATTATCCATTGACTTTGTTTATGGTGGTTGATTTCTGAAATATCGTTGGAGAGAAAAGGATTGATTGTGGTTTCCTTTTCGAAAGTGATTGGTTTAATGCTTCAAGGTTTTCTGGTTTGTGAGTTATGTTTAAACATTGTTTTATAAGCATAGTTGTTGAAGCCCATTGGTTATAATAACTTGAGTTAGAAAATAACATGAGTATCATTGTTATGTGAGATTTGTGGTTGAGCATTGTTGGAAATATTTGAGTTGGTTGATACATGCTTTGACTAGGGTTTTGTGAGAAAGAGTTGTCCTTGTGATAATTGGTTGAGTTGAGTTAATTGAACCTAGTCAAGTGATATGTGAAGTGATTGTTCAAGTTCCATGAAACAAACTATTCCATAATTCTGATTTGAGTTGAGAGTGAGATTAGAACATATTGAGTCTCTAAAAATTTTATTTATGGTTCTATAAGATTTGAGTTGAGAGTGATATTAGAACATATTGAGTCTCTAATAATTCTCTTTATGGTTCTATAAGACTTGAGTTAAGTTGAGATTGATTTGAGTTGAGATCTTTGTGGATCATTGTTGTCATCCATTGTAGAGTGCATTGTCATTCATTGTTGAGTTCATCATTGAGCCTTGCCTTGATAGATTTGTGATGATATTGGAGTACTACTTGAGCATGATTGATTGAGCCTTTGAGAAGGCCTTTGGGATAGATTTCTGGATAGATTTGTGGTAGTTTTTGTGTATGTTTGATTGAGCCTTGAGAAGGCTTTTGGGACAGATTTGTGGACAGTTTTGGGACAAATTTGTGGATAGATTTGGGATAGATTTTGAGCAAGTTCTTAGTGAGCTTGTTGAGCAAATTTTGAGCAAGTTCTTGGTGAGCTTGTTGAGTAGATATTGAGAAAGTTCTTGGTGAGCTTGTTGAGCAAATTTTGAGCAAGTTCTTGGTGAGCTTGTTGAGATAATTTTGAGCAAGTTCTTAGTGAGCTTGTTGAGCAGATTTGATCAAGTTCTTGGTGAGCTTGTTGAGCAAATTTGATGAGGTTCTGAGTAAGCCTTTTGAGCAGATTTGAGAAAGTTCTTAGTGAGTTTGTTAAGTAGATTTTGAGCAAGTTCTTAGTGAGCTTGTTGAGCATATTTGATGAGGTTCTGAGTAAAATTTTTAAGTAGATTTGAGCAAGTTCTTAGTGAGCTTGTTAGAGCAGATTTGGGCAGGTTCTTGGTGAGCTTGCTGAAGTAGATCAGTGAATTGCCTACCTAAGAAGATCAATGTGTTGTCTAGCTGAGCAGATCAGTGGATTGCCTACCTAAGCAGATCAATGTATTGCATAGCTTTGAGCAGATCAAAGTAATCATTGTATTGGATAAGGATCCTTATTTCTGTGTGAAATATTATAAGGAGATTATCTTGTGGAGCACCCCACATTGGGGGAACCACACTAAATATTGTGTCTCAATTGTGTGTGGTGACTTGTGCTCTTGCTTACTATTGTTATATAAGTTATGCACACTACTATATTTGGTTATTGCAATTAAGGACATTAATTGATAATGGTTTGGAAAGAAAGAAAAAAGTGAGCACTATATTGTTCACCCCCCTCTCATTATAAGCTTGTGTTCTTCATAAGTATCATTTTTTGAGAGAACATGTGTTAGATAAACAATTCATATTGGAATATTTCACTACAAAGTAAAAAATAGCAGATATTTTCACTAAGTCACTCTCAAAAGACACTTTTGAGTATCTTCGAGGAAAATTGGGAGTGAGACTCCTACCCCATAATTAACCACCTCATGAGAAGGTGAGGGAGGGGCTAATCTAAGAGGCTCATTCTTAGCCCCGAGCCCCAAAGGTGACCCTTTGCCATTGATGAAAAAGGGGAGAGATTTGTGCATATTAAGGAAAGTTTATATATGGGGAGAGATTTTATTTTTGAGAGAGCATTGAGCCAAGGGGAGCAAAGTCCCAGGGGGAGCAAAAAAGAAGGTAAAATTTTAGTAAATGAATATGGGTTGCCATCAATGACAAAGGGGGAGATTTTTGGACATTTTGAGTCCCTAAGCTAAAATGTTGTCATTGATGTCAAAAGGATCTATGATGGCATGCACTATGTTTTGTGAAAAGTGCAAGGAAAGTCTTTTTGTGAAAACCAAGGCAAGAAAAATAAAAGGTTTTATTTAAAACCATGGATGGTAGATTTGAAATGGGTTTTTCTTAAAACCCAATTTGGCTTTTCATTTCATCAAAAAAGGTACCTCGGTGATGGAGATATTTAATTTTAAATTTTTAGTTTAAATTTTAAATTATTTAAAATTAAAATTAAAATTTTAAAATTAAAATAAAAGTAATCCTCCGATGTCGTCGAATATGAGGGAGAAGACTATAAAATGATGATTAAGGTTTATTATTTCTCATCCTTTCTCTTGTGGTTAATGCGATTATTAGAAAGCGAAAAGATCTCGTGTGAAAAATGTTTAAAGGTAGAGGCAGCGAATAAGTTGAGGTGTGGTCGAATTCAAAGACATCATGGGCAGTGTGGCCTATTGGCAACTCGAGCAATGCAAAGGTGTTGGGAGGTAAGTGGTTGAGTGTTCAAATCGCGTGCACTTCGTTTTTCTTGAGAAAGGAGGAATCTGTTTTATGTTGGCTATTGCGTTGAGGATAAAGGAGATTGAGGCACTTTTGGTCTTGTGTGGAGTGCTAGCTCATGTGGTGTGCAAGCATCTCAGGTTTGAATCCTGCAAACTCCCTTTTGCTGTGTAAAATGGAAATAGTGCACTGGTTGTGGTTTTTCATGTGCATGCTACCAAGGTTTATATGTTGTGTTTGATATTCTGAAATTCATGCCAAGGTATGCATTAAAGTTGTAAAAGAAAATTAAAATAATTTTTTGTTTTATTGGGTGCTAAAATTTAGTTTAAAATCTATGCATAAATTTTATAGTAAAAGTTGTTTTTGGAGAGATAAGTAGGTAGGCATAGATTTTAATTTCTTTAGGGTATAAGTTGTTTGAGGAGTAATAAAGATTACTACTTATTTGGCACATTGTTGAGATGTTATTTGGAGAGTGTTTTTAATTATTGAAACATTCTTGAGAAAAATATTTTGCTTTAGGGTTATTGAATGTATATTTGGTAGAATTGATTATTGAGTTGAAGTAAAAAGGTGTAAATTGAGTTATGTTCCATTTTGTGGTTATTATTTGAAGTCCACTAACCCTCATTGAGATTGGAAAGGAAAGTTGTGTTGAGTGTGGCAGATTTTGTGGATAACTTCTTGGCATCAATAAGGTATGGGCACATTCTTCTATTTATTGTTTATGGTGGTTTATTTTTGAAATATCATTGGAGAGAAAAGGATTTATTGTAGTTTCCTTTTAGAAAGTGTTGGTTTAAATGCTTCAAGGTTTTTTGGTTTGAGTGTTGTGATTAAACCTTGTTTTATAAGCATTGTTGTTGAAGCCCATTGGTTGAGCAAATAACTTGAACTTGAGTTAGAAAAGAACATGAGTATCATTTTTATGTGAGATTTGTGGTTGAGCATTGTTGGAAATATTTTGAGTTGATTGATTCATGTTTGGACTAGGGTTTGCAAGAAAGAGTTGTTCCTAGAGGTGATTGGTTGAGTAGAGTTGTTTGAGCCTAGTCAAGTGAATGTGTGAAGTGGTTTTTCAAGTTCCATAAAACAAACTATTCTATATTCTGATTTGAGTTGAGATTGAGTTGAGAAAGAAATTGAGTTTGTGAATAGAACATATTGAGTCTCTAACAATTATCTTTATGCTTCTATAAGAAAGAGCTAAGTTGATTTGAGTTGAGATTGAGTTTGTGAATAGAACATATTGAGTCTCTAACAATTATCTTTATGCTTCTATAGTATTGAGCTGAGTTGAGATTGATTTAAGTTGAGTTGAGGTTAATTTGAGTTGAGATTGGGATTTGAGTATAGAACATATTGAGTCTCTAACAATTCTCTTTATGCTTCTATGAGGTTGAATTGATATATTTATTGAGCATTGAGTTTAGAACATATTGAGTCTCTAACAATTCTCTTTATGATTCTATGTGATTGGACAAGTTCTGTGTGAGCTTGTTAAGCTGATTTGAGGTAAGTCTTTGAGAAGGCTTGTGGACTGATTTTGAGTAAGATTTTGTGAAAGCTTGCAATGCAAATTTGAGAAAGTCCTAGAGAGGACTTATTGAGTATATTTGAGCAGGTTCTGAGAGAACCTATTGAGAATATTTGAGCAGGTTTTGAGTGAACCTATTGAGCAGATTTGAAGAGGTTTTAAGTGAACCTATTGATAAATATTTGGAGATGATAGAGTACATAGGATAGAGTCTCAGTGGATAGAGATCTAGAAGCTAGGACAATTGAAGATAGATCTGAGTGAGGAGTCTTCAAGTGGAGAGAGATCCACAAGTCAAAGTAGTAGAGAGACAGAGTCTTCTAGAATATCACTAGCCAGAGTAGAAGGGGAAAGAGTTATCCTATGGAAGAGATCCACAAACTTGAGATTAGGGGATCAACATCTCCTTTGGACAGAGGTCCATAAACATTGTAATTGGGAAGGATTCCCAAGAGATTATTTGAGAAATATTTAGAAGAAATATTTTTTTTGGACGTAGCCCACATTGGGTGAACCACATTAAAATGATATCTCTCATGTGTATGATGCTTTGTGTGATGTTTACTGCTTTATTAATACCGATGTTACTATTTGGGGAAAAAAATTATATTATACTGTTCACCCCCCCTCTCAATATACGCACATGTTCTTCACATTCCAGATCGCATATTGTGGGATTATTTTGTTGTGCTTCAATATTCGGGTATATGGGCAGTTTTGGAAATTTTTTTCTCTAATAAGTTACCTAAAAATATCCAATGGTTCATACCTCTAGTGCTGCGGGAGCTCAACTAAGCTAAAATTATACAACGTTATTGTGAGGAAAGAATTTTACCTGGTGACTAATACTTCAATATCATCGAACTAAAAAGGCAAGGTGCAAGTGTACGACTTCCTCCTTCTGTTCTTATATGTATCATCAGTGCAGTCGCTTTGTTGAGAAACTTCAAGGGAAAAAAGGTATGCCATGGTGTAGTATGGCAACAAGAAGGTTTTTCTAGTAAACCCATAAATCTTGACGATAAGGCCTTGTGTAAGCTATAACACATCACCTAACTTCCTCTGCATTATCTTGTCTCTCATTTACCTTGGCACTTATTCAGACACACCGTAGATGATCTCCAAATCCAGGTTGAGGAACATCCTATTGAAATTATAGTAGGACTTGCATTTGGATAGAATTTAAGTCCACTGGTAAATTGGGAGTGCCTTACCTTAATGGTACGATTCTTGGTGATGAAAATGAAATGATTGTGCATGTGGTGGAAAAAATACCAATCAAGGAAATATTAGAATCGGAATGACATATCCTTATCACTTTGCACATTGCTCAATAGTATGTGCATCTGTCGCACCATCCACTCTACCCAATAAAAAAACATGGGCTATATCTTTGGCTTCATGATGGTGGGAGAGTATAATTCACCATGCAAAATACACTCTGTGATAGAAACTTGCTACTTGTATACCATTACATTTGTGGAGAGTCCCATAACCCATGCTAATAGGGAGTGTATATAAAGATGCTTGAACAACTTCAAGGATTTTGGCAAGTTTGGTAATCCTCCAGGCATTGGCTTCTCTAGTAACTATATATCCATAAAATATCGCATCTGTGCTATCGACGTGGACCTCTTGTTCTGCTTAGTTATGTTGATTTTCTTGATTGTGTAGTCAGTAGGGGGATTTTCTCCACAAGTGAAATCCTCCTGGACATCATTGGAAAAAATAGTGAACATCCTATCCCCTCTGGAATTTCATATTATCCTAGTCCGAGGGTCATAGAATTTGGTAATTTTGCATACCATCTCTGAGAAGTTATACACAGGCATGCACATGTACCAATAGAGGTAAAAATAATAGGTGATTGTTCACTTACTTTTAGCAGACACCCTTGTCAGCATGATATCAATAGTCAGGCATAGCTTCTCAACACTTTTTTTATGAGCATACAATATCTGATCCTTCCTAGCCTCTCGATGGGTGGTGGCAGTTCTAATTGCTTCTATTTTTTTTCCTATTTACACCTTCTGCATTCTTTGAGGTCTTATCCTTCTTGGAATCGATGCTTTTCTTACCCATTTTGATTATACATTGGTCCAAGCACTTGATCTAAAAAAGACATCATCTTGCTATTGCTTAGCGCACCATGCTTTAACAGTAAATCTCACTCTGAACTTCAACAAAGCAAATAGCGCTACTGAAAAAATCCTCAACAATCTCTTTATGTTTTCATTTGAGATGTAGTGTTGGCCTTATAGTATTGTAACCTACCCACCACCTTAATTATATTTTAGGGCAAATTAAATGCATGGAGATATCATGGGTGAGGTGGGAGATCTTCTATTTGCGTTAACCAGTGGTTGAGTGCTCCCTCCAATGATGAATGGCTAGCGTGGGTTGTAATCTTACTCGAAAATCATTATACATTACTTTCCAATTTTGAATGTGTGATTTCTTGCTATAACGAACTTTCTCAGGGTGTGTGCTCGCTAGGATTTGCTTTGGAATGTGTGCTCTTATGAACGCTTTATCATTTTTAAGGGTCGAAATGGCTTTCGCTTAAAATGTCAAGTGAAAAACCCTTTCACCCATTTAATGCCAAAAATAGGAAGAAGCATCGCAATTTATTCAAAGCCTTTGTTAATTGGGAGAGGCTCATAATATACTCTTTTTTCAGAGTGAAAATCATATCCTTTAATTCCTTGCCACATGGCACTTGCACAAAAGTAGCTCGAAGGGCCACGATTTGGATCTCGCAAATGGAGAGCAAAAGTTTCTTTCACCCAATAAAGCATCTGAAAACACATTTGACCAATCTTTGACATCATAAAAGAAAACAAATTACATTGGAGCAATTATTTCTTTCTTCTCTGACACATGGTGCTCAAAAGCATAAGCTCATCAAAACTTCACACATTTAACTTTGAATGGGTATTCGCTAAACAATATCAACAAAAATTCTTGTTAGAACCCTTGAGAACCAAAAATATTTTGGGCTAGTCCCACCTCAGCTATAAATTTCACCCTTTAAGGCATTGAAACATAGTTTCGCTCCTATGAAAGAGCAAAAATCATCTTTATCAAACATTGAGACAACAAATGACAAGGTGCCTTTTAGCCACTGAACTACTTTAGCTAGCTTGGGTGCTAGAAACTACTCTTTTATTTTTTTGGTGCTACAAAACATGTAAACTAAACTAAAAAAGCTTTTTATTTAAACTCTTTTGCTATATTTCCCTACCAAATTGATTTCTTACCATAGCGAGGAGAATGGAAAAAAATGCACCACTGAGAGTGCGAAGGGAAGGGGAATGAAAAGACTTATTATTTGAGAGAAAATATATATACATGCAAATAAAAGAATAATTATATACACATCTGAGGAACTTTTACTACCCCTTAATGGTAGTATACCTTCAAATGAAGGCCATTGAATGATATTGGGAGAGTAAAACCCTATAAATATTTGAGAATGAAATATTTTACTTGATTAACCCTAGAAATTTGAAATGGACCCTCCCAGAATTCATCAAACTTATCATGATTTCTTGGTTTAGATTTTCTCTCGTTCCATTTTAACACCAAGTCACCAACCTGGAAGGTTCGATCAAAGGTTCTCTTGTTGAACCAATTTTTTGTGGTCTTTGCATGCTTCATAAAAGCTTCATAGGACTTTTCTTTTTCTTCTTCCAACTACAATAATTGGGCCATCCTAACACTCATGGGATCAAACTCCTCATATTCGCAATTAATGACCAAAGAGACTGCAATGCAGGCAACTCAATGTATGTGCGGAGAATTGCTTTTGTATTATACACCAAGGAATATGGATATGTCTTGATCGATTTATTAATTGAGATGCAGTTAGTCCATAAGGCTAGGTCCAGGAGCAGATGCCATCTCTGATTGTTCCCTTCCAAGTTTCTCTTCAAGATCTTTAGTAATTTTTTTTTTGTGGACTCTGCTAGACCATTTCCCTATGGGTAATAGTTAGATGAAGTTTTAAAGTAAATTTCATACTTACTCGTAAATGCACAGATTTTGAAACAGATGAAGTGAGTGTCATTATCGGTTACGATTACATCTGATATCCCGAAGTAAGTTATCAATCCTTCTAAGAAGGCAATGACTACATTCTAGTTAGCTTGCTTGGTTGGCACTGCTTTCGCCCATCGGGTAAAATAATTTATGTTTGTTAGGATATACTTGTGCCTTGCAAAGGAATTATAATCTATTGCCGCAATGAAATCTAAGTCCCATTGCTAAAGTGGAGCTTTGACCTGAATTGAGTGCAAAGGGAAAGAAGCATTCCTACCCCGACCTACGTATCTTTGGCACTTATCATACTTTTGGATGAACTCAAAGGCATCAACAAAAATAGTGGGCCAATAATAGCCAAATTTAATTATTTTTAAGGCCATAGGCCTTCCTATGAAATGTCCTCCTGAAATCCCATAATGGAACTCATCAAGGATCCTTTATTTCTCTATATCCTTGACATACCTCAAGAGAACCCCATTTATATTTTTGTGAAATAAACTGTATCACTCCAAATTTTTTGCATCCTTACCTTCAGGCTATAGGATCCACGCCCGAAAGGGGGATGCGAGAAGGATGGGACAATACCTCGGACTGAGAGGCCCTTTGAAGGTCGCGCCTCTCGGGGGAGGGGTATAAGGGTGAATTTTTGATGGATGGTGGGTTCACCAGGAAACTTTTGAGTGGCGCTTTCCATGCCTAGGTTGAGAATGGGTTTGATGTGTTCATTTTGTACTTTAATCATTCATATCCTAGGTTTGGCCAAGATGAATCTAAGCTATTCTATATGCCAATGCTGATTTATATGGATACAAAAAACATGAATAAGTGCTAAACATAGAAAGTGTGCTAAATAAGATAGAATGTACCTGATTTCGGATGTCTGATGAAGATTCTAAGGTTTGTAGAAGTCCAGATCATCTCAAATCTTACATAATCGTCTGCAATTGCATAGAATCATCTCAGATCACAATCGGTCATCTGAGATCAGACGAGATCATCGTCAACCTGACGAATTCATCAAAAACCTGCAATCACAAAAACAGATACCAAAGACCAAAAATGCAACTGCAAAAGCAAGGGGAAATGATAGAAATAATAGTAAACTTGCCTAAATGATAGATCCAGATAACAATTAAAGGAAATGCATTAATTTAATAATTTATTTTAACTTTATCATGCATCTATGCTAAATGAGGTGAACTCCAGAATGCAAAAATAGAATAAACTAAGTTAATTCATAAGGAAATGAAGAGAGAAGATAAAGAAATGCAAACTTCGGGCTCTGATTGCCCCCAATCTGGACTATAGTCGAGATCACCTCCAATCGTACGAGATCATCACCGATCTACGATAGGATCATCCGAAATCATCTGGAATCGCCAACGATGATCCGAGCTTGCTCCGACTGAAAAATAGTAAAATTCCTGCAAGAAAACTTGAAATACACAATGCAAACGATGGTGCGAAGGTGTTCTAATGCACGAAAAATTAAAGTTGCAGGGAAATCAGTCATCCAGGGGGATAAACTAAGAAAATCCTAGTTTATATAGGATTAGGGAGAGGTTAGGAGGTTGGAGATCATCCCAATTTGGGAGATCTCCAATGGGGGAGACTCTAACCATGCAGACACGCTTTCTGCCCAAGTTAGAGAAGCTGTTGAAATAGAAGCTAATTATGAAAATCAGTTTTGGGATGAAATCGTCTGGACGTTCTGTTCTAGATGAATTCGTCAGATCTGGGATGATTTCATCTGATCGTCGACGATATCGTCCAATGGTCAAAACAAATCCTAAAAATGGCATGAAAAACAAGGGGAGCGGGTAACGGGCGGTTTTGGGGTTAAAATTCAAATTTTTATCTTTTTACTAAGGTTTAACTATGCCAATTTTAGGGTGCTACATTTTGCCCCCTCTTTAGCAAATTTTTCGAAGAAAATGCGTTAAAGACGAGTTCTTCCCATTTTACGAGAAAGCAAAAATTTACTCAATTTTTTAGACGATGATTCTAGGTCGAATCGTACGACTGCTTACTATGGTGCCCCCTCCGTGTTTTTACCCAAATCGAACGTTTGAGGTAAAAGCGTGGAAAAGCAAAATTAAAAATGTTGTTGTTTTTAAAATAAAATTAAGAAAAATAGGGTAAAACCCTAATTCATTTTTACTATTCATTTTTCACTATTTTTAGAGCTCTGCAGACAAAATGGTTGAAACAATGCACAGATCGACAGAGGTCCGACGCGGGCTACGGGTAAGAATCTAAACCTAGTGAATTATATTTTAATTTGATTTGTGTAATTTTTGATTGAAATTTTGACTATTTTGGGGCATCACGGCCGTTTTTAGGCCGTCGACGACGTCGGGATGAAATCGTCCCAATTTCATCGAAATCGTCCCTAGATCGTCGATTTCGTCTGAGGGCAAAATCGACGGAATAGGGGCGATCCCGTCCAACAAGGGGCGATCCCCAAGTTGAGAAATCAGAGATGATTTCATCCTACAAAGGATGATTTGACCCAATTTAGGATGATATCATCCAATGGTGGACGATATCATCATTTTTATGAAATTAAGCTTGTTTGAATTGCATTTAATTGATTGTAATAATTGTTTTATTAATGAATTTTGTTGTTTTATTGTTTATTTTGTAGAGGGGATTACTAAAGAGTCGAGAATGGAAATACGAGGGCTGAGGGATGACGTGGCCATGCTCGACTAGGCGGAGCGAGACCAACTAGCATAGGTCGAACTACAACATGTGGCAGAGATGCCACAAATATCGATAGACATGGGGCTACTGACAGCCCTAGCAGAGAGATGGTATCCGGGGTCATCCTACTTCTGGTTATCGATAGGGGAGATGGCTCCCACACTAGAGGATGTATGGAGGATCTTGAGGATCCCCATACAAGGATGGTTTATGACTCCTACGGCCAATCAAGGCCAAGGCTATGATGAGGCTGTGCGGAGACCCGAGCTTCACCCTGGAGAAGGGCGGAGTGAACATCGAGTCTCTAAGGCAGATGCCTGGGGCATCTAGGTTGACTCAGGTTTTGGCAGGGGTAGTGGGTGGCTTACTGCTGTGCCACCAGAGTGGGTGCAGATTACCATGGCTCCTTTCAGATGTGGTCTACGACATGAGAGACCATGGGTACAGATTTGCATGGGGCAGCTTTGTACTGTGCCGCTTGTATAGGATCCTACATGGGGTCGTATACAAGGGAGGTCGATGTCTGGTTTTGACATCACTACTATAGGTATGGTGCTAGGAGCACATCATGGTGCGAAGGCCGGTAGGACTCCCACTGATAGGGGTTGACCGAGAGAGGCCCTGAGTTTTCTATTGGTGGCTATAGAGAGGGTCACAATGGTGGATAGATCTATCGATGTCACGGAGGTTGCTAGATGACCTCATCCTAGACTAGATCACCTGGAGGCCATGGAGAGAGCATCCAGGGTGGGGAGAGGATGGACAGGAGTTGGCTCACATCAGGCGAGTCTGCTGGCTGAGGATGGAGTGGGGAGAGGTAGAGCTCCATCGCTATGATCGAGTTTTGTGATAGTTCGGTCTACAATAGGGGATCCCTTCTCTCAGGGACTATGAGTACTCCTGGACTATTCGGGATAATACTACACTGAGCGGGGCTCCGGATATGCAATGATTCTGGAGCCAGGACATGGATGATGCCCCCATCCAGCTAGTGGATGGGGATGATGTTGGGGTTGCTGATGGATATGATGCCTGGTACGTAGGCATCCACCCTCCTCGGATGATGAGGGCATAGGGTTCGATGCATGCGGTTGTGCGATGGATGGGGAGGCGGTGCCAGGCTACCATTGAGGCAGCATGGGGTCATGGAGGGAGAGAGCAATGATGGTCTCCATAGGAGAGATGCTAGAGGATGCCACAGGCTCCATAGAGACCATAGCAGATAGGGAGGAGGGAGGAGGGATTCCCTTCTCAGTAGGGGAGAGGCCACCATCGCCCGATAAGGGCAAGGGTGTCGAGGTAGGGGAGAGCAACGAGATGGTGGCTCTCTGGGCTGAGGTTGCCCACCTTCGGGCTTAGGTGCAGACTCTACAGGATGAGGCTACATGGCTCAGGGCTCGGAGCGGAGGGGCGAGCATGCAGGAGTTGGCATGGTCTATGGCTTAGACCACGTTCTATCAGGGAGTATACTTCCAGCTGGTTCTAGAGGGCCAGAGGTTGCAGCTACCAGCCGGCATTGCGGAGCCGATCAGGGTGGGATCATCGAGGACATCCTCATGATCGACGGTGAGGACCCGAGACACAGCCTGGACCTCTATGGGACCACCTCCTCCACCTCAGGGTGGGAGAGGAGATGAGGCTGAGAGCTCGAGGGCTTCTCGAGGCTAGCTGCTATAGACTAGATTGTATATATTTTTGAGAGGATTGAGTATGCCAGGGTATAGATTGTGGCATACCAATCCAGTTGTGATATGATGTACATAATTTGTTGATATATATATGGTCTTTTTGATGATATGACTTGTGTATATGTTGTATGATGCTTTAATTTTGGATTTGTTTGATTGATTATTCATGTAATTATGTCGTTTGGAAATAAATTATAATTTTATGTCATGCCATAAAATTTAAATGAAATAATCTGATGTAAACAAATTGGTTGTTTTGTGGTGTGATTTGATGAAAAATAAAAGGGACTTCTAACAATAATTTCAAAGGACATTGTCGTTGTTATAGACCATTTCATGGAGTCACCGCTCGCTAGGTCATCAAGCTAATCCCAGTATAGAAATATTGCTAAAAGTAAAAGAGTGCTTAAGAGACTGTCTTAAGACTTTGTGTTGTGATGATGAAAAATGATGATGGTGATGATTTGTTTTCAGATTTTCATAAAAATATTATGCATGAAATATATTTTAAAAAAATGATTTTTGCTAGGCATAAATTCCTAAGTGTGATAAAATTTTGAACAATTCCTTAGAAATTATACCATGGTTGCAAAATTGAATGTTGACATAATGAAATGAAATAGAAAAATGTGTTCGTTCTTTTTAAAGCACAATTGTGTAACATAATGATGTAAGCCATATGTTTTTATAAATTAAAATGAATGGGAAAATAAAATTAGAACAATGGTTTGCGCTAGGCATAGAATTATAGGTATAGACTTATACCATCATCGTGAAATCCAAAGAAGAATGATGATATTTTAGTTTTATTGCATGATTGATTTTTTATTTTGAGATAAAAAATAATAATATATAAGCGTGACTTTATTGCTAGATTGTTGAATATGTTGTTGAAAGAATTTGTGGATTTTTGAAAACAATGTATGTAATTGTTTTTATACTTAAACAGATGTTCTTAAATAAGAAGATGAAATTATTCCAAAAAGAGTTGCAGAAATATTTTAAATTATCTCAAAGACAAAATGTAGATTTATAAGGAACCCTCATGTGCATATGTGAGTTCATTACCGATCTTGATTTATCATAATGATACAAAATCTCTCAAATACAAATGTGTGTGCAATTGTATTGTTCATTTACCAATTTTGAGCAAGATAATTTGATACAAGTAATTTGAATTAACCAAATAAGTGTTCGTTGACCATGATTTATATGCATGTAACCGTACCAAACTACTATGTAAGTTAGGTCATCAAGAGCTAGCTAATCCATAAGCAGACATAGGTCTGTACAAAAGAAGGTCGCTAATGTGATAGACATATCACCATGCTAGGGATTACCCAAGGCCAAGCGGGTTGGGCACAAACCACTTGTTATGGGGCTTACCTCACAGTTTTCGAATAATTGAGAATTCCAGGGATTCAAGCTCATTCACCCTTCTTTTCTTTTCAAGGGGTAGGGAAAGGGATTTTATTGCTTTTTGCTTTTTCTTTTCTCTTTTCTTCTTTTTTTTTTTTTTTTTGTATTTTTGCTTGACTGAGATAATGCTGAAATATTGTTGTGATGGTACAAAATAATATTTTTCTTTTCTCATTTTCTTTGACTTTTCTTTTTCTTCCTATACTAGGGATACTTGCTCGGATTGGTTGTAGAGCAAGGGATTTTTATTCTGGGTAGGGGTGAGCTTGTCCTTTTGTCAATTCTCAAATATTCTAGACCATGTGCATGATAGGATAGCAGGGAAACTTTTCGCTCAAGAAACCACTTCTACTATGTAGCATCATATTGAATTTGCAATGAAATCATTTTAATGTGAAGAGATATGCTTGGTTCAAGTAAATAACAAGATCAGTTCTCTATGCTCAAAACTTTATTTAATTCAACTGTGGACTTTGATATAAGAGAGATTAATAATCATACCAAATAAAATCAAGATATTTATTCATGTGAGTGTGAAAGTGTGGGATTCCAAATAAATGCTAATTTATCCAAAATAATTGAAAATATAACTGCAATACTTCAAGAATTGATAGGTACGAAAATAAAAGATGTTTTTGAAGATTTTGATGATTTTGAAGTTTTTATATTTTGATTTTAATTTATGAATTGAGAAGAATAAATACTATTATTGTTTTTGAAATTTTTATATGGATGACTAAAATGAAACAATATGCAAAATAACAATATATACAATGATGAAATGACCAGATTTTATGCATAATAGCGTTTAAGATGCATAATGTTCATAGGTTCTTTAAGATATTTACCATCTAAGGTAGCTAATCGGTATGCTCCCGATCCAAATTTAGTAGTGATGATATATGGTCCAAGCCAGTTAGGCTCAAATTTACCTTTAAGATCTTTAGTTGCATTAGTATTTTTTTTATTTTCTTTCAAGACAAGGTCGTCGATCTCAAAGGATCGATGATGAACTTTCTTGAGGTATGCTCGCTTGAGCTTGTTTTGGTAGGCACGAAGATGTTCCAAAGCATTGATGCGCTTCTCATCTAGGAGTTCCAGCTGACTAAATCTGCCAACACGATATTCATCTCCTACTTCAGTATCTTGAAGTAGTAGAGCCAAAGAAGGAACTTCTAATTCAAAGGGAAAAACTGCTTCAGCGCCATAAACCAAAACAAAAGGTGAAGTGCCCGTGGGAGTGCGAACACTAGTTCGATAAGCCCACAAAGCAGGATATAATTGGATGTGCCAATCTCGGCCAGATTTATTGACCAGTATTTTGAGGATTTTGATTAATGTTTTATTAGATGCTTCTGCTTGGCCATTACCCTGAGGATAATAGGGAGTGGACCAACGATGTTGAATTTTATATTTTTGACATAAATTTTTGACATCTTTATTTTTGAAACAAGTTCCATTATCTGAGATGAGATTTGCAAGAATTCCGAACCTACAAATAATTTGATTAAAAATAAATTTGGAAACTTGGGTTCTAGTGCAAGAAGCTAAGGGCATAGCTTCAACCCACTTCGTGAAATACTCGGTGGCGGTTATGATGAATTTGTGTCCATCAGATGACACAGGATTGATTTTTCCAATGATGTCTAAGCCCCATTTTGAAAAGGGCCAAGGAGATGAAATAGCCTGTAGTTCTTGTGCAGGTGCATGGACAAGGTCAGCATGTTTCTGGCACTTGTCACAATGGCGCACGTAATCATGTGCATCATTCTCCATGGTAGGCCAAAAATATCCTATCCTAAGGAGCTTCTTAGCAATGGTACTACCACTAAAGTGTCCCCCACAAGATCCATCATGGGCTTCACTCAAAGCTGATCTAGATTCTTCTAGATTCAAACATCTCAATAGGATACCTTCAAAAGATCTCCTATACAATGTATTGCCAATAATTATGAAGCGACTTGCTCGTCTACGTAATAACCGGCGTTGGTTGCTATTACAACCTTCAGGGAAGGTCCCATTTTGAAGAAAATTAAATATATCAGTGTACCAAGGTTCAGGAGTAGTTTCGTTGATTAGAAACACATCCAAAGGTTCTAAGCATGATTTATTTGAAGCGGGTTCCTAGAGTCGATGAATAATGATGGTAGCATATTCGTCATCTAACTCCAAGGGCAAAAGAGATGCAACTGCAGCCATAGCGTCACCGCACGGTTGCTAGTTCGAGGAATAGCTTCCAAGGTAACTTGATCAAATAAAGATAATAATTGTAAGACATATGCTTTATATGGACGTAATTTATCATCTCTGGTCTGATAAACATCATTGATTTGATTTATGACAAGTTGAGAATCATCGAAAACTAATAAATTTTTAATTTTTAGTGCCAAGGCAGCTCGTAATCCAAGGATTAGAGCCTCATATTCAGTAGTGTTATTAGTACAAGCAAACGTTAATTTAAAGGACAGAGGTATAAGATGTTTCTATGGAGATATTAAAATAATACCTGCACCACCCCACTCATGCATCGGGCTCCATCAAAGTATAGGGACCATTGCTCTGGATGGTCTGCCTCTAATTTAAGGCATTCATCGAGAAACTCAATGATGAGGGGATGGGTAGACTCTAAGGGTGCAACAGCTAATTGATCTGCTATGATTTGACCCTTAACAGACTTCTGTCCTATAAACATGAGTTCAAACTCGCTTAGCGCAAGAACCCACTTTGTTGTGCGACCAGATAAGTACGGTCGACTCATGAGATACCGTAAAGGATCGAATTTAGCAATAACATACGTTTTCTGACTGAGCATATAATGGCATAGTTTCTGTGTAGAAAATATGACTGCTAGACATAACTTCTCTAATGTTGTGTAGCGGGTTTCATAACTGATTAAGGTTCTACTGATATAATAATTAGCACGTTCTCTCTTCTCATCGTCAAGTTGAGCTAACATAGCTCCTAAGGCAAGATCTGAAGCAAAAATATACAAGATAAATGGGCGATCAGATCTAGGTGGTGAAAGCACAGGTGGGTTAAGGAGATATTGTTTGAGGAGTTCAAATGCTTCCTGACATTCGTCGTCCCAATGAAAAGAGACATCTTTCTTAAGAAGCTTAAGAAAGGGTCCTGTTTTGTCCGCCAACTTATCGATGAAGCGACGAATAGCTTGAAGCTTACCTTGTAGACTCCGTAATTTAGATATATTTGTGGGTGCGGGCATATCAGTGATAGCCACGATCTTGAGAGGGTCAATTTCAATGCCACGTAAAGAAACTATAACCCCCAATAATTTATCGGACTTAACTCCGAATATACATTTGGCTGGATTTAGTCGGATAAGATATTCCCTTAACCGATCAAATACTTTTCTCAAGTCATCTAAATGATCATCTTCTTTGATGGAACGAGCTATAATATCATCTACATAATCATGTAGAATATCATGCATCATATCATGAAAGATATAAGTCATGGCTCATTGATATGTTGCACCTGCATTCTTCAAACCGAATGGCATCACTTTCCAACAAAAGGTCCCCCAAGGGGTAATAAAGGTTGTTTTAGCCTGATCTTCAGGAGCTATCCTGATCTGATTATAACCAAAAAATCCATCCATTAAGGATATCATTCCACTCCCAGTAGTAAAATCAATGATCTGATCCATGTTGGGAAGAGGAAAATCATCTTTAGGGCATGCAACATTAATATCTCTAAAGTCTGTGCAAACCCTAACTTTGGTAGCTTCTTTCTTAGTTACTGGAACTACATTCGAGATCCATTCAGCATAATCAATGGCTTGTATAAAAATAACCTTCAGGAGTTTTTCTAATTCCCCTTTGACTAGTAAGGCCACTTTAGGATGCATTTTTCTAAGTTTCTGTTTAACAGGTTTAGCATCCGGATGGACTACTAGGTGATGCATAACTACAGAAGGGTCTAATCCTGGCATATCTTCATATGTCCAAGCAAAGACATCTTCATATTCTTTAAGAAATGCAATGTATTTATCCTATTTTTCTTGACTCAATTCTGATCCAATGTTGATTATGTGAGGATTATCTTTGGTTCCAATGTTAATTTTTATGACGTTTTCTACTTCCATGTGTAGATCTCTCTCAAAATTAGGTGGGGCGGGTGAAACACCCAATTCTTGTAATTCTTCCAAGGTTAGTTTGGATAATTCATCTTGAGGAGTCGTGGCCTCAAGTTGGGCTATACTAGGTATAGATCCATCAAAATAAAATTCATGATGTAATAATTCCTCAATGGAGACATCATGGAAGATATCTCCCTCCAACTCATCATCGGATTCAGCGATCATCTCAGGGTAAGCTATAGATAGCATATTACATGTAAATGGCTTATTCATTAAATGCAAGGCATCACGTTTATCCAAATAATCTTGGTAACATATGAGATGGTCATCATCCTCAAATGGGAAGGGCTGACCTTTACTAGGAAATAGGCCCACACCACATCGGGCGGGCCATGGTTCTACCTCAAAAGGTTCTTTCATACCATTCTGGAAAGGTCCCAAACCTTTCCCTTTATATCCCAATTTAAGCATTATAGGCTTAGCTTTAATATACTCATTAGTAAAATAACATCGAGCATATCCATCATAATGTGTCTTGATGTTTCTAGGTATTCTTCCCCAGTCATATCCCTTATAAATAAAAGCGCAACTCCCGACTTGGTAAATACTTCCCATAGGCTATGGGAGGCCCAAGGTATGAGGAGAGGGTGGCAAATTATTTAAGATAAGGGAATCTTGCATAGCAGCGTTTGTTTTTTCTGATATAAGAATTTTAGATAAATCGGGTAAGAGCTCATCAGTAAGAGCATAAGAGGTAGAAGGAACATTTCCTACATCTTCTGATGCGGAAACTATGCCTTTGGTGGATGTAGATGTTGTAGAGATGTCGATGGATGATTCTATAGGTATGGAAGTTATAGGAGTAAAACAAGAAGCATTGGTTGTGGGTTTAGGATCTTTTTGAGGTCCTAATGTGGTTTGTTCGGAAGATGGTTGAACTATATGTAGAGGTGGAGTTGATGGAGAAAAAGTAGATGATGTTATGGGTGTGTGTTTCACACGTTTAGATGGATGATGAGAATTAGGATGTGTGGATGATAAAGCAGGGAAAAATTGAACTCCAATAGGTTCTACCAAAGCACACATATCAAAGGGTCTAGGATCACCATGAATGGTAACCAACTGATTTTTAAATTTGAATTTAACACATTGATGTAAAGTTGAGGGAACAGCTCGCATCGCGTTGATCCAAGGGTGACCCAAGAGTATATTGTACGATGCAGGGCAATGTACAATAAACACGGTCATGTCTAAGGTTCTTGGACCAACTTGCAATGGGATAGTAATAACTCCACACGTTTCTTGTGTTTCATCATTGAAGGCTTTTATGATCATATCAGTTCTTTTCATTTCATCACTTCTAAACCCAAATATTTGGTAGAAGTCAAAAGTGCAAATGTTTAAAGATGAACCATTATCAATCAAGACTCGTTTAACTGCTACATCTCCAATTAGGGCAGTAATATATAAGGGGTTATCCTTATGTAAACTATGTTGCGGTATATCTCTATCCCGAAAGTCAATACAATCGACTTCTCGAGTTATGATAGTATTGGCCATGGCTTCAGGTTGAATATTTTGTGGTACCATCATTTGGCTTAATGTGAGCATTAATTCATCCCTATGTGTAGGAGAAGATCTTAAAAGGTCCAAAAGGGAAATTCTAGCTGTAGTATTTGATAATTGTTCATTAATATTATAAGGAGGTTTAGGTTGAACATTAGGTGCATGATTCCCTTTATTAGGAACTTTCAAAACAAATGGAGCTGATCCATCGTTCTGAGTTTGATCTTGTTGAGAATTTTGAGCCTGTTGTCTAGTAACAGCTCCGATGGTACCTACAATATTATTTTGTGGATGATGAATGGGTCTTGGTCTAGCATTTATGGCTTGTTCATTAGAAAGTAATTGGTGAGACGATGGTCGAGTAGTGACTCTTCTTGGAAATGGTTCTTCCGGAACCATAGAACTTGTGATAGGTTGAATAGGATCTGATTCATCTTCAGAGCTATTCGATTGATTTGAGGTGATTTCCATGTCACTTTCAGTCTCATATTCTACATCACTAAGATCAGGTGTCTGAATATTATATAGAGGTCTGGTCGTAACCATGGATAAAGTTGTGTCAAATATTTCCAAATCATGAGTAGGTAAATGCCCACTAATAGTTCCTACATATCGGGTAGGAGGGGGAACATTATGATGTTCAATTTGATTAGCCACTTCTTTACCATGCTTTGGTAAAGGATGTTGAAATATGTCTAATGATTGATTGGCATTCTGATTCTGATTTTGGGGGATGTTCTTTTGAGCATTATTAGGAGGATTTTGTTTAGGTTGAAAGGCTTGCACCTCCATCTCATTGTTATCAATTAAGTCTTGTATTTTATGTTTTAATATTTTACAAGAGTTGGTAGCGTGTCCAGGTCCTCTATGGAAATCACAGTGTAAATCAGCTCTGTATCCAGGTATAGTTGGATCAGGTTCCTGATATTTGGTAATTGGATCAAACCTCATGCTAATAATTGTGGGAGAATGGTTGATAGAGGTTGATTTAACCTAGTAAATTCTCGAGGTGGTTTATCAAGAGGTTTCAGTATAAACTTCTCCGTTGTTTTCATAGTATTAACATTAGCAATGTTTCTGCTATCAGTGACTCCATCACCCACAACTTGTTTATTCTTATATTGATTTCTGGATGTTTTCTCATCATCTTTCTTTTTAAGCTGACCTCTCCTAATGAGAGCATCTTCCACTCTTCGAGCTAAGTCTATAGCTTGATCGAAGGTGGTCAAGGTAGCAGTTGATAACTCATAGGATAGTTGTTCTTGTAAATTATTGATAAAGATATCCAACATTTCTCGATAAGGTAACACAAAGTGTAATTTTCCTATCAACTGTCTCCATCGAGCTAGGAAATCAGCAAAACATTCATCTTTGTCTTGTTTTAAGTTGTACAAATATTTAATGGTTACATGCCTTTCGATGTAGGCACTAAATTGATGAACAAAAGACTCGGTTGTTTCTTCGAAATTCCTCAAAGAATGAGTGGGTAATTGATAATACCACTCTAATGCCATTCCTCCTAAACTTTTTGGGAACATTTTTAGTAATAACAAGTCATCATGTGATATATCATGACATGCTATCCTAAACATACGAAGATGCTCTATGGGATCTTCGGTTCCTTTGTATATAGGTAGGACAGGCATAGGAAAGTGTTTAGGATATGGTTGTGCTACAACTATAGGATCTAAAGGCTGACTACACATCTCTCGATAATTGTACGAGGGATGGTAGGGATCTATCTGGTCCATGCGGGAGACTAACTGTTTCACCATGGCTTCCAGATTACTAGTTTGTCCACCATATTGGTTTGGTGGTATGTGAGCGTATGATGGCATGACGTAAGGATTAGATGCTATATTGCTATTATGCAAATGGTTGGTAGGGAGAGTATTATGAAGAAGATTTGTAGTAGCATTATGTTGTATCCCAGATTGTTGGAAATTGGTGTTTGGTTTTGTTTTGGGCTTTTGTTGATTTGAGGTATGTTGATCAATAACTTGGCGAAATAGAGCAGTGAATGAAGGTTTCTTTTGTGTGGGAATAACTCTAGGCTTGGTAACAGGCACTCTAGGTGGTTGGGTAACCTGTTGTTGTTGCATGTTCTGGATTATAGCGGCCATATCCAAATTGGATGGTCCAGCTTGATCACTTTCTTGATCAACGAAGGACAAGGGATTAGTGCGTGTGTGATATATTTCTTCTAGGGTTGCTTGAGTGTCACTAATTTGATCCTTGTCCATATGGACTGCTCTATTAAGAGCGCCAATATTAGTATTGAGGAACTTCCAGAAATGTTCCATGTTCTCAAAAGTAACACTCCTCCCGGAGACATTTTAGGGGATGAGGATCCTTCCTCTCTAACAGTTTCTCTTTGTTCATTTCCTTCAGAAAACTCTTCTTCTTGTTGGTCTAGGGTTCCTTCTTCCTGAATTGGGTCTTCAGGAAGGACATCTGGTTTATTTAATGGTTTTCCTAACCAATCTTCTTCTACTTTAGTCTGTTTTCCATTCCTAAGTCTAGTCATTATGCTTAAACTTAGATTTTAGCAAATATATATATATATATATATATATAACAAGTTTGGGAGGTATATATTTTAATTATATACCTACTATAATACTTAAAAGAAAACGTTTTAATTTTTGTTATATTTTTGTTTTGTTTTTGTTTTTATGATAATATTATAAAGACAACAAACAACATACTAAATGCAAGAAATAATAATAATAAAAGAATGGCTTAGTTTTCTATAAATAGTTTATGGATATCATTAATAGGATCAAGTTCATCAAGAGTCATGAAATGCTCCTCTTCAAATTGGAAATGGTTTTTCAAGAATTTGACAAAGTGTGCTATAGTGATATTATCTGTTTCGGACTCTGACTTGTAGAAATAAAGTTCATGGCAATACTCTCGATATAACATAGCTCTAGGAACTCTATTCCATCTCTTTCTATCCGTAAGAATGACCTCTTGATCCTCTATATGAGATAGAAATTTATGTACTACAACTGCATTGTCGAGGTATTCCTCAAAGGTGTACAACTCGGAAGACACAAGTGCTCTTTTATCTGCTAACCACCTATGGCAAGCTCTCTAAGTTCATGATATAAGGTCACTTGATCAGGATCCAGGATTCTATCTAGGACAAACCTCTTAATTTGCCTAAGTTCGGTTGATCTAGATTCAATGATACTCAATCTCCTATCAAGTTCATCCCACAAAGGTTGAACCCTATTTGTTTGAGGTACTCTAAGCACATAAGTAATCTCTATGGCTGCTAATTGATTTTCAACATTAATGGTGACAACTCGTCTTTTATTATAATCTACCATCTAAATATGATATGCAATCTTAATTGTTTGTCTGATGATTCTAAATGCATTTATTTTTTTTTTTTTGGATTGTTTTCAAAAGGTTTTAGTTTTCACGTCGGGTTCACCAAAATGTATCGCTCCAAATTTTTTGCATCCTTACCTTCAGGCTATAGGATCCACGCCCGAAAGGGGGATGCGAGAAGGATGGGACAATACCTCGGATTGAGAGGCCCTTTGAAGGTCGCGCCTCTCGGGGAGGGGTATAAGGGTGAATTTTTGATGGATGGTGGGTTCACCAGGAAACTTTTGAGTGGCAGTTTCCATGCCTAGGTTGAGAATGGGTTTGATGTGTTCATTTTGTACTTTAATCATTCATATCCTAGGTTTGGCCAAGATGAATCTAAGCTATTCTATATGCCAATGCTGATTTATATGGATACAAAAAACATGAATAAGTGCTAAACATAGAAAGTGTGCTAAATAAGATAGAATGTACCTGATTTCGGATGTCTGATGAAGATTCTGAGGTTTGTAGAAGTCCAGATCATCTCAAATCTTACATAATCATCTGCAATTGCATAGAATCATCTCAGATCATAGTCGGTCATCTGAGATTAGACGAGATCATCGTCGATCTGACGAATTCTGACGAATTCGTCAAAAACCTGCAATCACAGAAACAGATACCAAAGACCAAAAATGCAACTGCAAAAGCAAGGGGAAATGATAGAAATAATAGTAAACTTGCCTAAATGATAGATCCAGATAACAATTAAAGGAAATGCATTAATTTAATAATTTATTTTAACTTTATCATGCATCTATGCTAAATGAGGTGAACTCCAGAATGCAGAAATAGAATAAACTAAGTTAATGCATAAGGAAATGAAGAGAGAAGATAAAGAAATGCAAACTCCGGGCTCTGATTGCCCCCAATCTGGACTACAGTCGAGATCACCTCCAATCGTACGAGATCATCGCCGATCTACGACAGGATCATCCGAAATCGTCTGGAATCGCCAGCGACGATCCGAGCTTGCTCCGGCTGAAAAATAGTAAAATTCCTGCAAGAAAACTTGAAATACACAATGCAAACGATGGTGCGAAGGTGTTCTAATGCACGAAAAGTTAAAGTTGCAGGGAAATCAGTCAGCCAGGGGGATAAACTAAGAAAATCCCAGTTTATATAGGATTAGGGGGAGGTTAGGAGGTTGGAGATCATCCCAATTTGGGAGATCTCCAACGGGGGAGACTCTAACCACGCAGACACGCTTTCTGCCCAAGTTAGAGAAGCTGTTGAAACAGAAGCTAATTATGAAAATCAGTTTTGGGACGAAATCGTCTGGACGTTCTGTTCCAGACGAATTCGTCAGATCTGGGATGATTTCGTCTGATCGTCGACGATATCGTCCAACGGTCAAAACAAATCCTAAAAATGGCACGAAAAACAAGGGGAGCGGGTAACGAGCGGTTTTGGGGTTAAAATTCAAATTTTTATCTTTTTACTAAGGTTTAACTATGCCAATTTTAGGGTGCTACACAAACCATTTGATAAAAATACATACCTGCAAGCTTGAAGCCTGAAACTTCTCCTATGTGAATCATTGAGGCAAGAAGGTCACCTTTCAATATTGAAGTATTCGACAAGGTCCTCTATCCAATCCTTATTGTCTACAGATCGATTCACAATATCACTTTCTTGTTCTAGATCATTCGAATGGTATGTTATTACCTCGAATTTAGTACTCCTGGCAAGTTCTTGTTATGATGTTCAATCATGGACAAGTTTAGTGAGCCTGTCTTCCATATCAAATTCTTGGATCTTGGAAACCCATCCTACTCTTTAATTACCAAGCTCACCTTGGATGATGAAGTTCCTGACATCAGGGTGTATTACATACACTATTGTCTTTAGGAGATGAAATGACAAAAATTCTTCAATGATCACATCATTGCATGTACCTATCTCTCAATGAATTTATACTTCTCTTCGTGTGGATGGATGACTTGGCTTAGGAATGCTATCGGTCGTTCATCCCCATCCTCATCCTTCTAAGTAAGGATAGTTGCATAGCTCTCTGGTTCACCAATGATATAAAGGATAAAGTCTTTAGAGTAATCGGGGTTCACCAAAATAGGGACTTGAGTGATTCTCTCTTTGATTTCTTTAAATACCTACTTCCTTTCATCAGTCCACTAAAACTCAGTGTATTTCTGTAGGAGTTCAATCATTGGCTTTACCACCTGAGCGAAATCGGATATGAACTTCCTAAAAAAATTGATCTACACGAAAAAGAATTGGAGGCCTTAATTATTTTCCAGCAGAGTTATCTTGAGGAGGGCTTTAGCTCTAGAAGGATTGACAAATATTCCCTTCTCTGAGATTACATGGCCTAGGAGCTTACCTTCTTTCACCATGAAAATGGAATTTTTTGGATTTGTGGAAACCTCAAACTCTCAGCATTTCTCAAATACTTGATGCAAATGTATACCATGTTCTCCCCTTTTATGGGAGAAAATAGTCATATCATCTAAATAAATTATAATGATGTGATTTAGTAACTCACTTAAGGCTAATTCTATTGCTCTATGGAAAGTCACTCCAACGTTTGAGAGGTTGAATGGCATTCGTTGGTAGGCAAAAGTACCCCAGTTGGTGGTGAAAGTAATTTTGTACTATTACTCATCCTTCATCGAGATTTGATTATATTCAGAGAAGCCATATAGTAGAGAGAACCTCTATGCTCTTGCCATTACATGAATAATTTGATCGATTTGGGGCAGCGGGTAGTGGTTCTTTAGAGATTGCTTGATTGAGATTTCAAAATTCAACGCACAAGTGGATGTCTCAATTATTTTTTTTGCATTGGGACCAAGTTTTCCACCCAATAAGAGTGCTTGATAGGATAGATAATTTTTACCTCCATCATATTCAGGAGCTCAAACTTCATCAGTGCTTCAATATTTGGGTTGACAGGCCTTTTTTTCTATTTGAAATGTTTGACCACTTCATGCATCTCGATCGTGTGTTGGAAGATGCTCTTATCATATCCTTTAAGGTTCCAATAACTAAAAGCAACAATATCTAGGTATTAGTTGAATAAGATCCTAATTTTATCGATCTCTATCGACGTACAATCGATTCCAAACTTGATTACCTTTCTGGGTTCTAGCTCTAGTTCCTTATATTCTCTCACATCTACTTTGATATTATGAGCAAGTGATCTATCAACTTGATCAAATAGGTTTTCAAGTGTGATCAAACCCTTTAGGATGTGATTATTTTCAACTGTATTAATCCCTCATACTCTTCTTCATCAAGGGTCCTATCTTTGATAGTGTTGGCTTCATTAACCAAAAAATTGATAAATTGCTCATCATTGTCGAACACCTACCAGTGAATATTCTTATCTAGAATCAAAGGCCTATAAATCACTCTTACCATCTTCACTTTATGCATCATGTTTTCAATGAGGGATAATCTGGATCCAATAGATACCAAGAGGTCAGCATGCTTATTTCGCTCTCACGAAATAGCTTGAATATTCAGTGCTATGGAATATTCAAGTAGGTCCTATACCTTGTTGTGGTATACCTTCAGGTAATTTTGTTTTACGACACACTTATTGGTGACTTGATTGTAGATCAACTTCGAATCTCCAAATATCTGCAACTGCTTGATTCTAAGTTTATCTACTTTTATTAATCCCAAGAATAGGGCTTCATACTCAGTTACATTATTAGTATAGCTCCATGTGAGTCTGTAGGATTAGGTTCTCTACTTTCTTGAAGGAGATATAAGAACAAATCCCACCTCGGTGCCATTATTACATCATACACCATCAAATAATAGCTTCCACAGTTGATAAAAAATAGGGTCTTCATCACTTGGTATCTTAGCCTTTTTGGGCCTGGTGATCAAGTAGCACCCTATTTCTGATTTGATCATGGCGTTAAAATCATACATGGAAAATTCATCTTCTCTACGAAGCTCATGCAGGGCTTCTTTCAGTTTTACTCCTCCCTCCACTTCCTTAATCAGATTGACTGAGTCCACTTGCTTCTCTACATATTGGATCCTTTTTATATGGAAGGTAGAGGTTTTATAATTAAAAATTTTAATTCTCCTTCCTTTGAAAGGGATTTCTAGATGCGAATAATCTAGAGACAAATAGTATCCTAGTTTGGAGGTGAATTCCCTTGATAGGCACATAATGAAATATGACTCTAAATACACCATCACAACTTCTTGTATCACAGTGATTTATGGCATATTATGCAACACGATTGGAATATCCTTGATCACCCCTACTATCTTGACTAGAGTTCCATCCAGTTAGAGCACTCCAGGACTACTCCTCATGTACTCCATACCCATAAAATCGCAAACAACCTTGGCATCATAGTAGGTGTGATGCCAGAGTAGATTATGTAATTATGCAAAACCCACCACTCCATTTTGAGGGATAAATATAATGGTGATGACCTATTCTTCACAGTGGCCGAGGTAGTCAATGTCTGATTCAAGATAGTCTAAGTTGGCTTTTCCTTGCATTTAGCAAATTTTAGTGATTATTACAATATATCCACTTGGGCAAGTAGCTGAAGCACATCAAAGAGGTTTACCTTAGCTGGAGTTTTCTTTAGTTCTTCAAAAATATTGTATGCTTATGTACCAGACTCACCTCCCTCATTCACAATCTCGTATCTGGTTCGATACTACTACGTTACTTCTACCCTCTAACCCTTGATCAATGAGGGATACTTGAGCCTTTCTATTCCCTAGTACTTTATCTTGGTTTGGGATTATGAGGGTGATGCCTGTGGTTGAGGAACTCTTCCCATAGCTCTCAAATGTAAGAGATCCTTCAATAGGACCGGTTCCTCCGGCTTTGACACTTGGGGAGGCTCTTTTATTGGCAGTAGCGGCTTCTCGCTCGACACCTTGGAACTAGCAGTTACCTTTAATGACTGAATTTAAACTGGATCAACTTCAATAGATTTTCTACCTGTCCTCATAAGAAAAAACCTTCTCGATAAGGAGATCATAAAGTTGCGGTCCACTTCTCTAATCATATTCACTTTTCCACCAAGAACGTTATCTTCTAGGGTCTGTACATAGTTTAAATAGACCATGCAAGTCTCCTCATCATACGGATTATTGCAAGTGGAGCACCAATAAGCTCTATCATATCGACCAACTTCTTCATTGTCTAACACCACTACATTTCTATTAGGAGTCCTACTAGTGGAAGCAACTTGTTCTCTAGTAATCAGGGGAGGATGAGTGAATCTCCTTGGCTAGAAACTCTGATTAGATTGCCTCCTTTTCAAGAAGGTGATCTCATTCACCATTACCCTCATTGATGATCGCATATCCTGTATCTTCTTGGCCTGATTTGGATTTACAGGTGTCGAAGGCATGGGTAATGGCAATGGTGCCAATGGTGCAAGTAATATCGAATATGAGGTAGGAGCTAGAATTTGGGGAACAACAGGTGCTTGAAACTGCGAGGTGGGTACCATATGGTTCTGAGAAGCATTGGGATTCCATGAAGGAATAGGGTACATGAGGGATGTAGGCAATGACTGAGAGGATGCACTAAGATATAAATTTTGAGGTAAGTTCAAAATAAATATCATAGTCATTTTTAGAAATAACTTACCAATAGAGACTAGGTTAGCCTTAGCTTTCTATGCCTGAGCGTAGAAGGCTAGAAATGTGCAGACATTAGCATATCAAATACTCATGCTGATGTCAGAATGGAAAGTCCTTAGGTAATAAAACATTGCTTGCTCTGGGGTGGTCCAAAGGCCATCAATAACTCTCTTCCAGGTTCAGGTGAACCTGACATTAAAATATGCTACCTCTTCTTGAGGATGCCTCTGAATGGTGGTGAACTAGTGCAACAAGGAGAAAGGTTCCACCTATTCATTGAAATCCCTTATCAATTGTTCCACTAACTAGTTCCATGTAGCAATGGTACTGGGCGGCAACGATCGGTACTAGTAGAGAAACTTACCTCTGAGCAAGAGTACTAGAAGTCTCACCATGATGTCTTCTTCTATGATGTTTTGGATGGTTTCCAATGAAGTGACATCTTGGACATGATTGTAGGCTATATTTCTCGCACCTTCATACATGGGTAGAGCCTTTAACATTGCAGTTGGGATCTGGTTCTGACCCTACAGATTGAGTGGTCCTAAATGATAACAAGCTGGGAATGGCTTGGGTGAATTTTGTGCCATTTGTACTAGAGTACTTGGTTGAGGAGGTAAGCTAGCTACAGTTCTAGAAGAACTTGGAGTTTATTAAAATATACCAGCTACTTGCAAGGATGTCTTGACTAACGGGATAGTCGAGAGAACTACTATAGGATGTTCTCCCAAAGCATCGATTTTGAGCTCAAAGAACTCAATTGTATCTTCTATATTTCTAGCATTCTATCTTGTGATCATGAAATAGAGGGCTTATAATTAGCTTCAATATTCGGAGGCTTCTGGGTTCATTTGAATTGCCATATGTTCTTATTTTTTAGTAAAAATATGAACATCAATTCTTAATACTGCTTGATGTGGAACGTTTGCGTTCCACCAAGCGTACCAAAAACTATTGGTCAAGAATTTGCCTTAGGTATGAAATGTTTCAACCATGCATCCTAGACCCGATCGACATTGAAATACTAAAAGTAAGGAATGCCTTCCATGCCAATCTATAGAGAGGTTTGGTTCCATTGCTACTTTAAACTTAAGGATTTGAGATTAAGAAAATAGGAAAGGAATGATAAATGACTAAAAAGGATGGACAATGTGGTTGTGATCCAGATTAATAAGGGGTTATGAACAAACAACATGATTACTTAGTTATACTTTAAACCAATAGTCATTAGCACAAAGGATGTAATAATTTTTTTTACTAAATACCCATAATATGCAACCTCCATAATTATTCTAGCATCTACTCTCTATCAGAAGCTAGATCCAAACATAGAATTACAGCTAAGAGATAGAGAAGAAAATTTAATAGAAATAAAGAATAGAAGGTATACACATGAAAGGAATTCGGATTTAGATCAAAGGATCCTTTGTATTCATAGCAAATCTTAAGCACAGTAGTTTTCTAGCAAAACGTTCATCCTTTTACATTAGAATTGCTAGTTTTTATAAAGGATTCCACCTCTAAAACATAAATTCCCAATCACAAAATGTCGCGGTGGCAGCTAAGATCTGATTCTAGCACTCATAAGAAAGTAATGAAGCATGGTTCAAATTTGATGACTCCTTGAGAAGTAGTTTCATGGCTTCAATGCGACGATGTGATTCACCTGCAATGTCATATCCTTACTTGTTGGAACCACCTCGATGGTAAAAATTATATTCTGGGATCCATAGGGATTGGATTTAGAAACTTCTATGATCAACCACCATTAAATGAGTGAAATCGTGATGCTAAAAGCTTCTTCGTATGACCACCATTGAAGCAGGTAAGAGAAGGAGTTTTACTAAAAAGAGGTGTGAAAGGGAGTTTCGACATCTCTTTCAAGCAAAACAAGAATTTTTTGGTATGAGCCCCAGCTTACCTTTGTTTGAATGTTGACTCGAAAAGGACCTTCACTATGCTCTTTGCTCACAATAGGATTTCCAGACGCGTCATGGAATGCTACTTGGAAGTCACTTTATGAATATCGAGAGTCTTTATCACCTTGTTGAAGAGGTGGGACCTAGCACGCAGCCTTGGAAAATGCCAAAGGTATTTCTCCCATAAAATATCTAAAATGGGCTAGCGTGCTCAAGTTGAGGTGAAAGCACTTGGGTCCCACTTGGAATTTTGGTCATATTTTATCCTGAAATGGGATTGTGCTCCATTTTGGGGTGAAAGCGATTGGTCCCCATATTGTATTTTTTTCTACGAAACAAAGTTGGACTTTCTTTTAGAAAAATTCAAAGGCGCTTTCACCCATACAAGCCCCAAAACTGAGTTGCGCTCTCAAGTGGGATGAAAAGGTTCGGGTCAAACTTGGCATTTTGACTGAAATTGAGTTGCACTATCCTTAGAAAACAACAAAATATGCTTTCACCCATACAAGGTTTGAAATGGGTTTGTGTTGTACTCCTTCTCCAAAATCAAGTTGCACTGAATCATGGCATGAAACTACTCTTGCCCATGACCTAAAAATGAAGATCCTGCATGCTTGAGTGAAATGAAAGGATTGCATGCTTCCTTGAGCACAACCAACAAATCTTGATAGCAAAACATGGAAAAAAAGAACACATTCTGAAAAAGAAGAGTTTTTCAAGGAAGAAGAGATTATTACATAGCAAAATTTTTCACAAAAGAAAACAATGTGGCAGGGATGCCAACAAGTTTAAATGAGGATATTGTTGGAAGTATTACATTATTTCGTACCTTACAAGTACCTATTAAATATTTTATAAATAGTTATATTCTAAAGTCTTGTAAATATTTTTTTATTTAGTAATCATTAGGTGGTTGTTATTAATAAAGTCAATAAATATATCTCTAATGAAAAATATGAGAGGAATGTCTCCCGTGAGTTTGGGGAGATGAAGAGTTAGCTGAAGTTAAAATGTTAAGAGTCTTTATAAGAGTTATTAATATAGATATATTGTGAGGTTATATGTATGATAAGGATGAAATAATATGAAAATAATATGAGAGTAATATAAATTTGTAATACACTTTGTATTGATATCCATTGTAAACTTGCCATTCCATTGAATATTGTTATTGAATATTGAATATTAATTATGTGTTGAATATTTAAGCATTGCATAAAATTGTGAGCAAATTTAATATTGTTTATAAATTCTAGATCATTCTCTAACAGTAGTATCAAAGCCACATTTGGAGTGCTTGGTTATAGAGATATAGAAATGTGGGTGTCCATGGAAATAATGCCATTGTAAGAAGGAACCTAAGTGCTTTATGATGCCCTTGGAATAATTTGAAGTCATAAGCATGAGATATCTTAGATATATTTCTTTTAAGCATGGGAGCACAGAGGAGAGTTCATAAAAAAAGTTACAAAAAAGTCACGTTGAGAGAAAACATACATTAAGAGCAGGTTGCAATTGAAGTAAGAGCTGAGAGACATTAAGAGTGTCATAGAAGAAGCGACCATTGTTGTTAGCATTTCCTAAGTTGAAATCATAAAATTTGTGCTATATATAGCAAAAGAGAAGTCAAGTGTAAGCTTGAATAGGAGATGAGAACAAAGAAAATATATGTAGAGTGAAGGCATTGAAGGTTGAAGGATGGTGTGAACTAGAATGCAAGCTTGGAAGACTTAGTAGTAAGTCTAAATATGCTATTTTGAAGAAAAAAAGTAGAGTTTGAGAATAAAATATAGTTGGTCTAAAGAGTAGAAGGAAACATAGCAGAAGATGTTACATCAAAAATGTCTGAGCACAAGTGAGAAAAGTGAAAATAGTTTTAAATCAGAGCAAAGGTATTTGAAATTTCTTTCAACATAAAAAAACATGAGATTAAATTGAAGGAGGCTTGAAATTAAAATTAAAGGAGATTAAAGTTAAAAAAGGGAAAGAGAAAGTTAATGAAAAAGTAGAGCATTGTTGAATTTGAAATTGAGATATATAAAGGTGAAGGTACAAAATATTTTGTTCATCTATATTTATTCAATATTAAAACAAAATAATCAGGGAGACAAAAGGAATTCATAAGGAATTTTTTTTATAAGTACTAAAAAAGAGGCAATTATAAATAAATTCAAAAGGTTAGAATATTAAAATTAAAAAGGAAGTACAAAGTAATAAAAAAAAAAGAGAGAGAAATACTAGAAAAGAAATTTGAAGAAATATTTTTTGAAAATTAACTAGGGAATTAAAAGGTTTTCTACTTAAAAATAAAATATTTTTTTCAAACTTTGCCTCATCAAAGAAAATTATAGAAAAGGGACATCATTATATAGCATAGTAAAAGCAAAGAGAAAGCAAATGAAGAAACAAAATGACATTAAAAGGTGTGCATCAAAAATAAGTTTGACATCAAAATCCTGCAAAGAATACTCAAAACCAATGCTTTTGCCATACATAATCTTCATCCAATAATTCTCATCAGTCCCCCTTTCTCCTTTGGGGTTACTCCTACTATTGTTGCACTATTTATTCTAGGGCTTCTCTTGCTACTATATGTTTCTTTAGAATCATACCATGCTAAAAGTATGGACTAGTTAAGACTCAAATCTAGGACCTCCATACATTGAGGTTGCTCTACTAATAAGCTGCTAGCTCCTCCTTGAACTAACCTACGATTCAAATGTAGTATTGCTTCTACTCATTGCTCCAACATCCTCTTAATATACTCCATGAGTACTCAGGGTTCCTAGCTTCAACACTAGACCTAATACCAAATTGTCAAGATCAAACACGCTATAGTTTTTCTACATCAATGCTCCAAATAACATAATTCTCCCCCTTAAATAGAGAAATATGAGAATGAGTAAGAATTAAACTGCTACTCCTAGTAGACATATTAAATTATTGTTTCTACTACTATATTTTGCTCTCTTTACAAGTCTAGCTTTGAACTTTAGCAGAGCACAATATCCCATAAATTGGATGCATCCAAGTTTAGATCAAACAAAATCTGATCAAAAAATTTGAACCTCTTTCCTCATGGAAAACCCTTTCTTTGATGCCAAATGTTGGTTGACAAAGAAGAAAAAAATATTCATATAAAAGAGAAGGAACAAATTGCTATAGCAAAATATAGAATTTTATTCATTCATTGGTTGCATTATAATACAATATTCTTGAATACATCATAGAGGCTTTGTGACCATCTCACTCATCTCCATTCAATTTAACCCAACTATGAACAATGCATAGGTTGGATGTTCTACCTAAGGGAGGATAGATGCATTGATGATCCACCCAAGTGAGGATGGATGGATAAATCAATTGGTGGGGGATACACCAATATATAGAATTATTACAATGCTAAAATTTATAAAGACTGCTAATGGGGGATATCCAAGTTATTATTTTCTATACTTACAACTTTCTTTTTTTACTTTGAACTTTCTTTTTTTACTTTAGCATTATTTTTTTAATCATCTTCTAAATTTAGAAATGTTTTTATCATTTTTTCTAACATGTGCTTTTCCACATTAAGCATTACTTTTTCCAACATATATGGCTTGGAAACTCGGTTGTAAAAACCTTATTCACTTTCCCATAGTAAGTGTATATACCTATAGCATAAAAGGGTGAGGCTTACTCTAGGTGAGATAGGTTATTATCTCCAATGCATCAATTTTATATATAAACTCATATTAAAGCATTCACTTTCCCATAAAATAGGATTTATATTAGTTAGAAAAAGGTAAGTTTAAGGATGAAAAAAGATACATAGATGACTCAATTGAGTGACTCATCTTCTTCCCCTATTGAAATTATTGCATGCCCCTATGCAACACTTTATTCATTCATTACCCTAGCTTATTGGTTGTCATATCAGAGTTCTCTTCAATTGTTGGTGCCTTATTATATGTGGCCCATACTCTCGATGCTCTATAGTTTTCATAGACTTGAAATGACATGTTTGACTACTCAGGCCCATGATAAAATATGAGAAGTTTAGAGAACTCTTTTTCAAAAATATACAATTGTTTCAGCCCACTTTGAGACATATTGAATAACAAGATATAAGGCATGAATGGTGTTAATAATCCTCCCTTAAAAATAAGCACATCCACATAGATATTTCAATAATTAACAAAAATAATAGGAATTAAAATAACAATTTTGTAATACATAGTGGAAATGTAGTAGCTTTATTACTCAAGAACAAAGTTCACAATAGAAAATCAAAAGCCCCTTTAAGAGGGCAACCTACTTGAAATTAGAGCACTATTACAATAGTAGAAAATGACTTGATACATTCCATATCTATATTTTCCTTTATAAAGACTGCTATCAACCCTAACCCTAATGCTCAAGGGTTAGATTCATATGCAAATAGGGGACTTGGGCTAGTAATTCTTATTAAAGAAACAAGTACATCTTTATTAACTCTTGTTCTAATTAGTAATGGTTGCATTATATGACCCATATGTCTAGGCATCCAAGGTGTTTATACATGTTACCATAAATTTACATAATAATGTTATGAGAGGGCCATAACATGTCCTTCCCCTTAAAAAGTCTTTGTCCTCAAAGCTTGAATTGAGGAATTTCCACTAGGATTGATTGAGCGAATTCTCATGTAGCATATTCTAGAATTTATATGTCCATCAATCCAAAATACCTTCTAGTTTCTAGATGATTGGCTCTTCAAGGAAGGTGGCTTGTAGATCATAGATTTGGTTCATTACAACACCTTAAAATCACACTATGAATGATGTCATTCAACTTGTTGTCACATTCAAATTGGTGCTATCACCAAATTACCTTTGAGATGTTGATGAAATTGTGCACCTTTTCAAAAGGGAAACTCTACTATTAAAACTTTAGAACTAGTTAGAATGCATAACGAAAGTGATGGAGTGTACCCGTAAGCTAGTTCCAAGCACTTACTATTAATTTACACTTACTCATATGTTTGGAAATGATATGAAGAGATCATTTTAAGGTGTGTGTCATACAATTTAAATTGTCCTTTCCCATAATGTTTGGTAATGGTGGGTTCATGGTAAAAAATGAGAAGGTAGGGCATGTCATTAATGGAATCATAAGATTTTTGGGTGATTGTGGAAGTCCTTTAAGGGTGAGTTATGGGAAAAAAGTAAGCATACTAAGAGAGACACTTAAACTCCTCACAAATGACTATTTTGTCTACTTATGATTTGGCAAAAGGAGATGCATATTTTTCCATCAATAGTTGTAACTTTGTTGGTTGAAACATATCAATGATAGTCAGAACCTAGATTACACATAGTTGCATCCATACCCTTTAAGATGGCTTCTTTGATTTTTTTCTATTTGATGGGATCTAGTAGGATGGGTAAAACTGACAACAATAGTATGGAAAGTGTATTGCTTTCCTTGTTAATTGAATTGCATCCAAAGTTTAGAAGAAATATAGACTATAGAACCCAAAGTATGAAGTCGCTGAGTTTTTAACACTATATCACAACCTTCCAAAGGAAGGAAAAACATGTCCATCTTGTGGTTATAGTCACCCATCCTCACCTTCACATTTCTACATTTTCCCTTATAAGGTAGGACTCCTCTATTGGCTATCATGACTTCAAAAGAATTGCATGAGTTTATATAGCATTCTAGTCTTTTGGCCACCTAAGGATAAATAAAATTATGTACTTCTTGAATCGATAAGGATTATGAGGTATTGACCCTTGAGTTGCCCAACCACCTTGATGGTTTGAGGGGTAGAAATTCCTACTAAAGCATGCACAAAGATTTATAGAAATTAGTCCCATTTCAATTCAGCTTCTCTAAGTTGATATTTTGCTTTATTGTCATCCTCTTTGTCATGACATTTTTGAGTGGAGAGTTTACCCATATGGAGTTAATACAATTTCTATTGCATGCACTTGTGGCGTAGGGAGTATTTATCATCACATTTTTAGCATAGGTCTTGTGTCCTTTATTTGTGCCTCCATATCTTCTCTAGTCAAACATTTTCTTAGAGTAACTTGCTGACATGGGTTGACATAAGTATAGATGGAGGTGATGGTTAAGCTTGTGGTCAGCTTTAAGCAACAAATTTATCCTCTGCAAATATGGCGAAACCTACTACTTGCATCATGAATTGTGGTTTGAATATTATTACTTCAAATTTAATATCTTCTTTCAACCCACTAATAAAACTACTTTAAAAAATTCTTCATTCAAGCTCGTTGCATGGTTAGCCAATTTTTTAAATTGAGTTTGATATCCATGAACTGTTGAGGTCTATTTCAATTTCATGAGGGCTCCTGTGAATTAGGGTCAAAACAACCAAGTAATTACTTCTCAAATTCATCCCAAGAGAGATCTGAATGTGTATTCCTCAACTATTGGTACCATTGAAGTGTGTCAGTTTTGAAATTGAAGGATTCTATTGTGAACCTTAAATTCTAGGGAACATCATGAAGATTAAAATACTAGTATGCCCAATGTATCCAATCATCAAGGTCCAAACCATAAAATTTTGGAAAATCTAACTTGGGCATTTTATATATGTTATTATTGAAAAATGTATAGTATTCTCCCCCTTCTAAACTTCCTACCTTATACTCAAATTCTTTATTGCCAAGTTGGTTGTATGCTTGAGTCACACCTATTAAATGATTTTCAAAGTCATTTAATCTATTATTAAATGTGTCTTTTAGCTTGTGTTGTTGTTGTAACATAAAATTCACATTGTCATTTAGTGTCTTTATGTCAACATGTAATTGGGCCTTTATTTGACTCATCTTGGTTTGCATATGGCTCATTTGTTCACCTAGTTGCTCTATATGGGCACCCTTAGTAGCTTTGGTTGTGTTTAGGGGATTTGGTATTTCTACAAACACTTATGGGTGATATACTAAAATTATCAACTTGAAAAGACGATCAAAATAGGCTTATACCCTAAAATGATGATATTTGACCTCCAAAAAGAACTTATGGGTATAGTATACTAAAATGATCGACTCGAAAAGATGATTGCAATGCACTATATCTTAAAATGATGTTTTTTGGACCTCCAAAATTTTTAGTCGATTGTTACCTACTATATGTTTCAACAATTATTTAAGGTCTTTTCTACACTCTTAACATTCTGCTAGCCTTAGTGTCTTTCTACGTTAATCCACTACCACCTGACAACGGCTTGTTACTATACCTGATGAAAATACACTATCAGACTAACAATTACTCTATTTACATCTCGAGTCATTTCTCCTTTAGACATAAAGGATAAAATTTATTGAACACATCACTGCATCACATGATCAGGTTTGGTCACTTTGCCTGTTTGAGTGACAAGTCTCCTTTGTAGAGTGTAGCCAAGTAATGAAGGGCAGATAGCACGAAACCTGCCCTTCATTGGGCAGATTGGTCTACATTGGAGTTTCTGGTCAACACGGCAATGACATCTTCATGCTATGGCTCTTGCTCCATAATAACCATTCTCTCGGACTACCCAGTCCTCACAGCCGCCTCTGTCTTCACCCCTTCATTTCAACCACCATCGAAAAAAGGTCTGGAAAATGGAGGAATCGCCTTTTGAACAAGGGAAGATTGCGGGGCAAAGAGTTATTGAAGAAAATGGGCTGGTCTTTCCCATGGTTCTCCTGCCCCATCACAACCAACACATTAACACCGTCGAATCTTTTGTCCAAACCATAGAATCAATTTCAAAAATAAATAGGAGTTATGCAGCTCTGAACGTTAATGAAACTCGAAAACCATAGAATTATATATTTGCAATATTTAAACTATTTAGACATATTACTTTTATAATTGGATTATATTTAGTTGTTTTTTAATTAAAATTATTTTATTATTTTAAGTTTTTATGTTTCTAAAATCATGTTATTATGATTTTATTTAATACATAAAATATTACTTAATATTTGTCTTTTACAATTTAAAAAATGTCATTTATTAAATTATCTATATCTAGTTTTTTTTTTACAAACGATATTTTCAAGATACTACTTCAAAAATAGTTTGACATAAAAATAAAAAATAAAAAGTAATGTTATGGTTAGTTAATTTCTAAATTTATTTTTTCTTGTTAGCATTAATAATCTTTTGTAAATCCCATTGATTGGAATATATTTTCATTTTTAATAGAAATTTTGATCCATGAAAGAAGTGTCCTTGCCTTTGCATAGTTATTAGTTGAAATTCCATCACGTAAGTGAGGAAAATTTTGTCTCCTTTATTTCAAAAATTACCACCTTTCTCAGTTTTTTCCAGAATTCTATAGGAGACACCATTAAAACTAACTTTGATGAACCTATTTTTTGTGCATTTATATTTTATCATAGATTGACATAAATTCTTTGTGTTATCTTCAGTGTCATAAATCCAATAACAAAGAATCTATCACCTTCTTTTTTACACAAGACTTCCTATGATGTCCATCATGCCTAAAAGATATTTGTAATAGAGACAATAATTTGATTTTAAGCTTTGGTTTTAAAAAATCTATTACTCCTTTCAATTCATAGATTCCAACAAATTTTGTTAAGACAAATCCTTCATAGAATGCATTATTCTTTAGCCTTAAAATAATTAATCCAACATTTTATCAACTCTTTAAATGTTAGAGCTACCTAGTATATTATCATATTTTTGGAGAAATAGCCCCGAAGGGTGTAAACAAAGGGACAATATAGAAGTAAATGGTTTGATGTTTCTACATCATTCTTATACATGACATGCCTAAAAGGTCCATAGTATCTTCTTCTTTGCATATTCTCACCTATAAGAATTTTTCTTTGGATTGCTAACCAAAAGAATATTGAACACTTTGGAAGAGCCTCAAGTGACCAAACATTATCCTAAAGGAAATCATTTGGAATAAGAAATCATGATTGCTTCAAATTCTTATATTGTAACTTGACTAAATATCCACCGTCTTTTGATAGATTTGAAACAAGCTCATCCTTTTGCAAAAAAGTAGGAAAACATAACCTTTGAAGCATTTTTTAAATCATCAGATTTTTGGTTGAGGTCCTCTTCCTCAACCAAGTTGTTAAGAGAAATTCAAGACTTAGAATTGTTGCTCACATCAATATAAATTTTGATGTATGAACCTTTACAAGCCAAGCAAGCCCAAGTAAGTGGTTGTCATTTTAAATCACAAATAAGATGATATAGATTCAACCAAGCATCAAACCAAAAAATTGTAAAATCAGTTAGCATATATATTATTACATTATTATTATCCGCTAACTAATGTTGTTAGTATATTGTTAGTAGGATAGTTAATTAGGGCTTATTGTTATTTGTTATAACAATGCCTAAATCAACCTCGGATGGTTCCGTAACCTCCGGGCTATTATAGGCCATCATTGTATTATTTAAAGCTCTACTTTATCAATGATTATTGTTCGCTGCTTTGACATGGTATCAGAGCTTTCTGAGTTTTTGGGCACCGGACGCAAGGAGGCAATGCGAGTGGGCAGACTCGACTAGGCCGAACAAGGCCGACGCGACACCTAACACGACTTGGACAGGCCCGGACAGGGTTGACTCCTACGGATGCGGGTTCTAAAATTTTGGACAACACGTGGATCGAGGATCGACGACATGAGCGGAGTCAGAGCAGATCGATGACACGGGCGGAGTCAGAGCATGGAGGAGGCGGCCCTCGACCAGCGACGGACCTCCCTCGATGGCAGCCACCAAGGTGGCCCCACGCGGGGAGAAGACCCACCGCCCGCTTGGGCAACGTCTCCCCAAGAGAGGAGACACCCTCCATTGGGAGGGTTCTACCTCTTAAACCCTTCCCAGTGGTGATCCCATGCATGTGGGACAATTGAATTTTCAAACCCATCACCCTTCATCAATAGTGTCAACCTTGCAAACCATTTCTAATTTTTTGTTACCTGCATGCTTTGTGAAATGATTTTCTAAAACCAGAGGTGGATTCAGATCTTCAATCCAAGCAGATCTTCGGATTAGATTTTCTTTCTAATCCTTCGTTTCTCTCTGACAACCAATTTCACCTCTTCTTGGGCGTCACAATCTGCGGCATTTTTTTTTCTGAATTCAAAGGATTTGTAGGTGATATGAAAGTGATTTGCAGGTGTTTTGGATGTGTTTCAAGGCGTTGATCTTCACTAAGGTGCGGGTACAAAAGATCTATCTGTTGATCTTCATAGCGCATTGCAGGATTCAAAGATCGTAGCAGTCGGATGTTGCATCAAACCCACCAACATAGCATGTCGCTGCCGCCTGCGTGCCACCAGGGACGTGCCACGGCGAAGCGGCACTTTGGGAGCAGCCGCCCTGCGGACTCCTTAAGTATTGGGAGCCCGTTGATCCTTTCGGATCAGCCCACTAGCCCACTTGGTCGTGGGTTGAGCGGTAGGGCTCAGGGAGCCCCGAGGTCGCGGGATCAAAACCCGCCGACCCCCCCCCCAGGTAAATTTTTTTTTAAGTTTTTTGCTAAAAATTTTTTCTAAAAAAAAAGTATTTTCTTTATTTTGTTTAATTAAATTCTAATTAATTCTTTTTTTTCATTCTAAAAATTATTTTTTTAATAATTTTCTTTTGAAAAAAGAGTATTCATTTGGTTTTATTAAACTTTATATAAGAAATTCTTTAAAAATAACTTTAGGAAAAATTTTTTCAAAAACTTAATGGGGGGCCTATTTCTTTCAAAAATCAAGGGGGAAAGTGAGTAATTTTTTCAGCATTTGAAAAAGCAAAATTGGCATTATTGTAAAGGTGCATTTTCGGCAGCGCCCGACACCTAGAGGTTTATTTCTGTGGGCACTTTTATGTTGTATGTTGCATTTTCCATTTTTTTGCACTACTTCATTAAAAGTTAAAAATCAAATTCACTCCCTAAGTCCCCGGAATAAATAAAACCCATCCGTGCAATTTATTGCACTGCAACATTCGGTATTTGTGATACCTCTGGCCAGCACTTACAGGTAATGTTGTCGTGATTGCGCTACTGTATCCGCCACCTAATATAGTTTCCACAATGACGTCTGAGCTTGTTCTCTATTAATCGTCGGGGAGACATAAGTTTACCATTTTGCTATTTTTTTACTCCATCCACTACCCCAATCGTTCTTGTGTTTAGACATAAACCCTGATGAATGTTCTGATTTCTGAAGTGTTTAGGGGAAGTTACGCCCCACGCATGAGGATTGACGACTTTCTATGGTAGGTGTCATCAACAAGATGATTCCCTTTCAGTACCGCCTAAGTACCACGTATCGTATAATCATTGAAATTACTTACAGTCTCCCTCACGTAAGGGCGGGTAATTTCTCTGATTTTTCAAAATACCTATAGTCTCCCTCACGTAAGGGTGGGTATTTTGTATGGTATAATGGCCTGGAATTAAGGTATATCGAAAGGGGGACCATTTGGTGTTATAAGGAACCCTCATTATGGCTGCAAAATTAATGACTGATGCTCATCAGTTATTGAAAGGTCCTAATTACACACCATGGAAAAACAAGATGAAGGCTATCCTTGTCATGGAAGACCTATGGGATGTTGTTTCTGGAGCAACAACACGACCTTCACCAGCAGCTGGATCAACAGTAGCTACAACTCCAACTGCAGATCAGATTGCATTTGACAAGAAAGACAGTAGAGCAAGAGTGCTCATCTTGCTTGTTGTTTCAGATGAAGTTCAACCTCACATAGCTGACAAAGAACATGGTAAAGAGGCATGGGATGCCCTTCAAACCATTTATGAGGGAAAGAATGATTCCACCATTCTTTACCTTCAATATCAACTTCACAGTTTGAGTATGAAGCAGGGTGAGACTGTTGAACTCTTTCTATGCAGAGTGTCTGAGTTGAAAGTAAAATTGAGTTCTTTGGGAGAAACTGTGGATGATAAGCTCCTTACTTTAGTGGTATTGAGAGCTTTACCTGATTCTTACAGGGTGTTGATCACCTCACTTTAGGTGTCACAGAGAAAAGTTACCTTTGTTGAGTTGGTCAATCTGCTTCAAGAAGAGGAGGCACGCCAACTTCAGAGAGATGATTCTTCTAATACAACCCTATACTCCAACAGGAAGGGTTCAAAGAAGAAGGGTAATTTTTAGAAATGAGGGAATTCTCACAAATATTCAAAAGGGAAACAACCTCAACAAACAAAAATATATTGCAAGATCTGTGACAAAGAGGGTCATGATACAAACAAATGTTGGCACAAGAATAAGCAACCAAAATAGAAAGGCCAGAACAAACCACAAAACAGGAATAAGCAACCCAAAGTGAATGTTGTTGTCGAGGAATCTGACTCGGATTCTGAGAGGGCACACAAGGTGCTTATGACTACCACAATTTCCAAGCAGAAGGATCCTATATGGTATGTCGATTCTGGCGCTAGTAAGCACATGACTGGCGACAAATCATGGTTTGAGTCCTTTGAGGCCAAAGAGGGAAAACCTGTCACTATTGTTGATGATAAAACCTACAAGGTTCAGGGAGAAGGTACAATTTCAGTCACTCTTCCTGATGGCAAGTGTCATATTGAAAAATTCCTCTATGTTCCAGGATTGGCAAACAATTTGTTGTCAGTCACACAAATTCTGGACAAGGATATGGTTGTAAAATTTAGTGTTGAGGGAGGCAAGAAGTGTTGTTCTATTACCAGGAGGGGTAAGAACATTGCAACCGCTTCATATAAGCATGGCTTATTTGCCTTAGATGCTATCTCTACTCCACATGTAGCCATGACAGTCTCTACAAAGGAGGCAACTTCCCTATGGCACAAGAGATATGGGCATCTTAGTTCTGGTTACTTACTTGAGCTAAGTAAGTATGAGATGGTAAAGGGTCTTCCTTCCCTTTCTACCACATTGCTAGTGTGCTCTGACTGCTTGGTAGGAAAGCAGCATAGAGTACCTTTTGAGAAGAGCTCTACAAGAGCAAAGAAACCTCTGGAGTTGATTCACACCGATCTGTGCGGTCCTTTCACACCCATCAGTTGTGGGGGGAAGAGGTATTTTTAGTTGTTTGTAGATGATTACTCATGAAATATGTGGGTGTTCTTCCTTAATCTGAAATCTGAAGCATTTGGTTTCTTCCAGCAATTCAAGAAATCTGTTGAGAAGGAGTCAGGGACTTCTATAAAGACCCTCCGCTCAGATCGAGGGGGGAGTTTACCTCTAAATAATTTTTTGCATTCTTGATTGCACATGGGATCACGAGACAGTTAACTACTGCTTATACTCCTCAGCAAAATGGAGTTGCTAAAAGGAGGAACCGTTCCATCATGGAAATGGTTCGTTGCATGCTCACAGGAGCTAGTCTTGAGCAACAATATTGGGCAGAAGCTGTCACCACAATAGTATATCTATTGAATAGGGCACCCACAAAGGCCCTACAAGGAATGACTCCACAGGAAGCTTGGAGTGGTCGAAAACCCTCCATATCTCATCTACGCATTTTTGGATGTAATGCTTTCATGCACATACCAAAAGAGAAAAGGAAGAAGCTAGATGAGAAGACATTGAAGTGTATTCTTCTTGGCTATGATGAGCACTCTAAGGGTTATCGATTGATTGATCCTTTGACCAAGAAGATTCATGTCAGTAGAGATGTTGTTTTTGATGAGGCTTTCACATCACAAAGCACATCTAATGTATACCTAGATCTTGTGGAATCCAAAGTTGAGAAGTCCCCTTCGTCACCAAAGACTGGAGGTCCTTCTACTTCTGCATCTTCTTCATCACCACAGAAGAAGAATCCAAAATGGTATACAAGTACAATCAGAGACTCCAAGTTATCCACTCCACCAGATTTGACTTTGGATAGACCTCGTACTCGCAGCATGTCTCGATAGGAGAAAGCAACAACAGAGACTACTGAGGTTGATGATCTTTGTCAATATTTTGAGGAACTTTCTGTAGATCCAGAGAGAGAAACAGAGGATATGGATATAGATGATGACAGGGTGTTTATGTCTTCAATGAATGAACATGAACCTGCTTCTATACAAGATGCTCTTAGTGAGCCACAATGGAAGGCTGCTATGGATGCTGAGTATAAGTCTCTGATGAAAAATAAAACTTGGAAGCTTGTCGATCTGCCACATGGAAAGAAGCCCATTGGCTGCAAATGGGTGTACAAAGTCAAGTACAAGGCAGATGGGACAATTGATAAGCATAAGGCCCATCTTGTTGCAAAGGGCTATGCTCAAAAAGAAGGCATTGACTATGAGGAAACTTTTGCACCTACTACTCGGATGACCACTATTCGAGTTCTTTGTGCTATGGCAACACAATATGGGTGGAAAGTTCACCAGATGGATGTCAAGAGTGCTTTTCTGAATGGTGATCTCCAAGAGGAAGTCTACATGACTCAACCTAAAGGATTTGAAGTGGAAGGCCAAGAGCAGAAAGTGTGCAAGTTGGTCAAATCCTTATATGGTTTAAAACAAGCTCCTCGAGCTTGGTATATAAAAATGGATAATCACCTCCTACAGCATGGATTTAAGAGATGTCCGTCAGATGCAAACCTCTATTTCAAGAAACAAGGTTCTGAGATAGTGTTGCTTGTACTCTATGTTGATGATCTGCTCATTACAGGGAGTTCAGAAACTATGATCTCTACTATCAAAAAGGACTTGTGTAAATATTTTGAGATGATAGATCTCGAACTTCTCCATTATTGTCTTGGTCTGGAAGTGAACCAGAAGGAGCACTACATCAAAGTGTCTCAAAAAAATATGCCAAGACACTGTTAGAAAAATATCGCATGACTGATTGCAAGCCAATGGCAACATCGATGGAATTCGGGCTTCAACTATCATGATATGATGATTCACCTCAGGTAGATGGTACTCTCTATCGACAGCTGATTGGGAGTCTCATATATCTGACAAACACTAGGCCAGATATCGTGTTTGCTGTCAACTATCTTTCGAGGTTCATGTAGGAACCTAAGACTACTCACTGGAAAGCAACAAAATGTGTTCTTCACTATGTCCGTGGCACAATGGAATATGGCCTAGAATACAAGAGGAATAACAAATTCTTCTTGCAAGGATACATGAACTCTGACTATGTCGGGTCATATGATGATCGTAAGTCAACTTCAGGATATATATTTCATCTTGGATCCGGTCCTGTCTCTTGGCACAACAAGAAGCAATAGGTGGTTGCTATCTCATCTACAGAGGCAGAGTATCGCGCCGCACGTGAAGCTGTGTGCGAAGTGATATGGTTGCATCGCATTCTGACAAGTATGGGTCTTCCATCAAAATCTCCAATACACTTGTTCTACGACAACCAGGGTGTTTTGAACCTTGTTAAGAATCCAGTGCATCATGAGAAAACCAAGCACATTGACACACAATGTCACTTCATTCGAGACGAAGTTCCAAGGCACCGAATTCAGCTTTAGTACATTCCCACCGATGCTCAAGTTGCAAATATTTTCACTAAGGCACTTGCACGTGTCAAATTTGAATTGTTTCACAGCTCTCTATGTATTGCAAAATTATGTAATCAAGGGGGATGTTAGTATAGCTAGTAGTTATCTTTTTACCCAAATAATGTAATAAGGGGGGATGTTAGCATATATATTATTACATTATTATTATCCGCTAACTAATGTTGTTAGTATATTGTTAGTAGGATAGTTAATTAGGGCTTATTGTTATTTGTTATAACAATGCCTAAATCAGCCTCAGATGGTTTCGTAACCTCCGGGCTATTATAGGCCATCATTGTATTATTTAAAGCTCTACTTTATCAATGATTATTGTTCGCTGCTTTGACAAAATCCCCCTCATTGAATGACCAATTGATATATGTCTTGATTAATTGTAAACTCTTTGATATGAGTTTCACAGTGTTAACCTCTAATTTGGTCTCATTTCCTTAATAGGTTTATTGCATCCATAGAACCTATATATTTTTGAAGTAATATTTTTCTCCACTCTTCATTTGATCTTTCAATAATATCCAACCAACTTGTGTACCTCATGCCAAACTCATAAGTTAGAAATTTAGAAAGTTTGACCCTTCAATATTATTTCCTTTACAAATCCCATACCACTTACAAAGGAGAAATTTAAAAATTTCTCACATCCTTTCCAAAAAATCTATTTGAATTTTTTTAAATTCAAATATTATACCTTTAACACTCTCTCTATCTATATGTGTGTTTGTAGCCTTTCGACCAATTTTTAAACTTAATTTTTCAAACTACCATACAAGATTTCATTCTATTGAAAATTGAGTCTAAAACTCTTCTTTCTTTTCTTTTTCAAACAAAGGAAGGCCCAAATATATTGATGATAGTTTTCCATTGAAACCTAAAGTATTTGTAAATAATCCACTGTAAATTTAGGATAGTGTTAGTAAAGAGACTTCTAGATTTTATATTATTAACTGATAGTCCAATAGTCTTTTTATAGCATGATAGTATTGATTTTTATTCCATGGCATTATTGATAGAGGGATGATCCAAGAAGTATCATCAAAAAATTGAGATGAGATGTCAAGAGACCATTTGTTTCAACCTAAATAACATATCAGGCTTAGATGTTAAATTAATATAAGATAATATTTTTCAATTACTACATGTTAATGTTAAAATATGTGGTGGTTAATCTTATCTTGAGGCCACGATCAACTTTTTGTTATGTTTTCCCTTTGAGCTCATGTAGACCTTGAAAAACATATCTTTTGTAAGTCATCCTCATAAACTTGAATTAAAGGCAACATGTAATTACGTATAAATACTCCTCTTCACCAATCATTTCTTTATTGGTTGAGTGTAATTTTGATTCTCTTTGAGTTAAGATATTTTGGTGTTTATAGACACCCCATCATATACTATGTTATTTCTTTATGCTATGTATTTATTTTAATGAGCAATATTGGATAAAGTCTAATTCTATTCATTTTTGAAAAGTACTACGAAATTTTACATGGTATCAAAGTGAAAATGAATCTTCATTATTCGCTTTCTTTTGTTGGTGGTATATTTCTCTTTTAGCTTCTCTTAAGGGCAGTTTTGTAGGGGCTAGTGAAATTTTTTTGAAGCTGATAATATAATATAAATAAGGGTTTCTAACAAATGAGAGAACAAAATGATGAGAGAAGAAACTACTTGACTACTATGAAAGAAGAAAAGAAAAGGCTGAAATTTTTCAAACAAACCGCTAGTGCCAGAGAATTTGTAGGTAGGTTTCCATGATTAGCAAAGACCTCTAAGCCACTTGAAAAAGTTATAAATATGGTTTGACAATTTTTTTACTACAAAGGCATGAGAGGAGGACCTAATTGGTTGTGTTTGAAAAATGTTTGTATAGAGAAAAATGTAATAAATATGGATGAACCATTAGCTTTTTTGAAATTTTTGCAAAATTTTGGGGTAGAGGGGGGTCATAGTGATGAATTTTTAAACCTTATACTACCATAAAATATCACAGGTTATATCTCATAGGATCCAAATATAAAATAGCCACAATATAATAAGGTCAAGATAATGATATGAGTAGAATAATATGAGCAAATTAATATGTATATCAAGGCTTATAATAACTCAAATAACATTCAATAATATACTAAAATATAAATGTAAATAGCATGAATAATTCATGTACTATGCATGAAGAATAACTTACAATATTAATTGCTCAAAATGTATATCATCTTTATTGCTTTACTTTCTCTTACAAATGATCGTAATACTTGTTCTTGTTATGTCCTCCTTTATCTTATGGAATATTACCTCCATATATAGCTATAGTAGTGTGACTCTCTGGAAACTTGACTATAGCTCTCCATATGCCAAGTCTCATGAATCTTGGCTTATCTCCTTGCCACTCACATACTTTATGAATACGTGACACTCCAACATATGCATATTTATACATGAATCTTACACCTCTAATTGCACTATCTAATCTAAGACAATTGTGCATGTTTTTGCATTACACACTTGTGCACATAGACTCAATTTACACTTGCACTTTAACTCACATAAAACTTGTGTATTTCCTACACATTACAATTTTACATGACACTTGTGCATTTTCTACACATTACAACTTTACATGACACTTGTGCATTTCCTGCACATTCACACTTACATAAAAGGGAAAATATAACTCACACTCTAAACTATGACTCAACCCTAATCTATTATTTACAAATGTACCATGAAGGTACCATGGGGGTATATTAGCATGTACCAAATAATGTAATATACTCCAACACATAGCTCAATACTTTTTGTCATTTTACTCCCAAGTACCTCAAATTTGCATTTGAAATTTTTTCCTTTTCCCTCCAAAATTTAAAATTTTGAATTTTGAATTCAAAATATTTCAAGGAATTTTCTTGTAGTTTAGCTAGAGGTAGTTAATTGGTTGTATACATGTTATGTTAATGCAAGTACATGCCATAAGCGGGAAAAATGGGGCATGATAGTTTTGGTTGCTCTTTGTTTTGTTCTTCTTCATTTTCTCCCAAGTATGGCATTTGAAGAGATGGCTAGCTAGGACTTAAGTTTATTGCCAACAAGAAGTCTTAGGTTCAAATATCCCCATATTTTTGAAAGAATATCATGATGTCAACGTACTCTTAATGCATGCTCGTGATGACATCAAACTCCTAATGACATGACATAATTTTTTACTCACAACGATGACATGATATGGCACAAATTCTAAGGTGATATGTGTTAGTTCATATAATAGAGTTGGTAAGTGCATGCATCTTAAGGTGACATTTGAAAATTAATGTGGTGGTCCTTATAGTTGTCTGGGCAAGAGGTTCTCACTTCCCTAGGTGACACATGGTAGTTGAGGTGGTAGAACAAGCTGATGTGGTAGTGGAATAGATTTCAAGATGTCATGTGGTAGGCTCCAATTGGACCATTGTCACTAATCGTATGGGGAAAAATATGGCATTCCATATGCCACTTAGCAATTATATAAGCAATTTTGACCAATAACATTTTACCATCTCATTGAACTTGCACAATCGATAAAATATATTTTGAAGTCAATCAAACAATGACAAGTGGTACAAGGTGGTTTGCTGGTCAGTACATAGTTAGTAGTATTTCATCCATTTATGTGACAATATGTGATATTCTCTTATTCATCAAAGGTACTGAATATGTTTAAAAAAAAATTAAAGGTTTTGGGGTAAATTCTAGCTATTTTAAGGCTAAAATTTTGAGGGCCATAACTTTTGCATATGGGAGCATTTTGAACCTTTTTTTTAGATCACACAATTTTTCAACCTCTCTACATTGGTAGTATTTATTTTGGTCACAACTAATTGTATATATTTTTACTTTTAGTATAAAAATTATGGACCATTATGTGCCTCTTTTGAGTGGTCCAAACTATGCTACTTGGAAAATTAATATTGAAGCTCTACTCTAAAGCAAGGGTTTGCTCAAGTATGTGAATGAGGAGCCTAGACACATTGATTTTGAGAAGATAAAGTAGTTGTACAAGGATAATAAGGACAAAGCCCATGGTGTGATTTCTCTCCATGTGGATAATGTGTTTGACATCCATGTAAGTAGAACCATTTATCCCAAGGTTTTTCTTGAGAATTTTTAGGGACTATCTGATAGGAATGACTTCACTTACGTCAACAAGTTAGAAATAGAGATTACAATCTTGTCCATGGATTCATTTGACATTGCATATGAGTACATCAGTCAGTTCAAAAATTGTAAGAGGATATCCAAACTAAAAGAGGCTTACGTAGAGAAAGAAGGAAAGGACAAAAGGTATTGGAGAAAGAGAGGAACATAAAGTTTCTCAATATTATGTTTAACAATATATCATAAGTAAATGAGATAGAGGCTATGACCTTTGAAATTGTACATGTGTACTTTTGAAATTCTCATGTCCCCTATTCATGATATATTTAAGTATATTTTACATCATAAAACTAGGGAGAATAAATGTAAGGGTAATTATGTTTTTATTTAGACACATCCAAAGTAACTTGTAAAAAATTAGAAGGCCAAATAAAATGAGAAAAAATCTAAGAAGCCCTTTAAGAAACCTACTTGTGATTTTTTCAAGAAAGGACGCAAGAGAGATATTTGCAAGATGTATATCAAGAAGTTAGAGGTAACCAAAAAAGGAGATTTTGATGTTGCTCTCTTCTATAGTCAAAGTGAAGAAGGCTTGAAAGGAAATACATCAAAGGCTCATGTTGTAATCCATTATGTATATTGAACATCCACCTCTTTGGATGAGTGGATAGTTGATTTAGAAGCAATTAGACATATCTCAAAGCACAAGTATTTACTTCAAGGCTATAACAAGAGTCATGTAGGAGAACCTATTATAATTAGGGATAAATTTCAATTGCACATGGTTGAAAATAGAAATATTGTTATTGGCTTGTCATTTGATGAGGTACTTTGTGTTCCCAATGTAGGTTCTAATATTTTATCTATTTACTGCATTACTCACACAAAAAATAGAACTTTAGCATGATAAGTGGGTAATTAATGATATAGATAATGGACTTAGGATTGTTTCTTTTGGATATTGTGATAAATTTGATCATATGTATAAGTGGGGTGAAAGAGCCACCTCTTCTTATTCAACTTCTAGCAAAAAGAATTTTGTTGCAATGATAGCTCATGTTGACGATGTGAGTCGAAAGTGATATCACAGATTTTGACGTCTCTGTTATGGTTCCTTCAGGTGTATGAGTTAGTATGAGATAGCTATTGGGCTTCCACACATATATCCTTTAAATGATGTTTGTGAGAGATGCATTTTTGGAAAGCATCACAGGAATTTTTCCAAGAGGAGTTGTTAGAAGGGACTCACACCTTTAAGAGATAATTCATAGTGATATTTTTGGACCTATGGTTACACCTTATCAAATTTAATAGAATAATTTGGGTGACCTAACCTAATTTTTCATCAAGAAACACATATCACTTTGCATGTAAAAATTAATAAAACAAAATGATTAAATCTAACCAGTGGAAACCATTTAGTCACTTGAAGCTAATTATACAAAATAAGAGTTATTTCATCTATTGTAGCCTTTTTATTTGTGAAAATATTGTAGTTAATCATAGCTTATGAGAATATCCACCATAAAAATTTATAGTATATAATTTAATAAATAAGCTCAATTAAGTTTCTTTAAGTTTAAATGAAGAATTTATTTTTATTTTTTTTCGTATTTTTAAAAAGGATTGAAAACACCATATTTTAATTTAACTAAAAATATAATTGATTCAAAGTTGATCTTTCTTCATGCCTTTCTCATTTATAAAATGTTGGCTTATATTTGGTTGTTGTGCTTTCTTGGATCACTATGTAAATATATTCATAATACAATTCAAAATGTATTTCACTTAATTAAGATGGAAGGTAAATCAATAATATTTTTATCTATGGTAATACAAGTATGATTGTGGGCACATATAGGTTCAATATTTTTTTAAAATGAAGGGACCTGAAGAAAAAATTACCAAATCAACAAACAAGGACCAAGGACTGATATTCTAACTTTTTATCCACCACGAGTTGTCTTTATTGAATAGAGCCCCTCAAACCTCACCCTAAAGACTCATAGGTAGATATATTAGGTTTCATAAACATTGATAACTTTAATTTCTATTGAGAGCTAATTTTGAATTGAAATAATTGTTTTCTTGATTTGATTCTATTCTATTCTTGAATAAGTGTTCCATTTAGATTTATTGCCTCATAGGAAAGTTTGAACTTTATATCAATTAGATTTATTGCCTCATAAAAAAATTGGATCTTTATATTTATATTGATTTCTCTAGAAGTTACAAATTTTATATAGAAATCATCTATGAAAAAGGGTTTTCCATATAATATTGTGCATTTCCTTTCTAAAAATTTTAGTTCATTTAAAGAACATACTTAAGAATCCAAGTATGTTCATTCGTGGATATCAACAATTTTGTTTGAAATAAAAGTTCAAATAAAAACTACACGGGTCGTGAACTGGTGGAAGTTCATTTTTACTTGTTCCACTTTGAATCTAAAAATATATACAACTGAAATAACATTTAAATTATTATTTTCTTTAAGAGATAACCTATTCACATTTTTTGTAAATATTTCATGTAGCCAACCAAGAAATATATGGAATTTCTATTGTGTCTAACATGAGGAGAGACTGAACTTGTCTTTCCTATAAATTTGAGTTGAAAGAGATTCTTTCGATGGCTTGGGCAAACATTTCTTTTATAGATGCACTTTTGAAGATCTAGTTATGTTTGAGGTGATAGATTTTTTGTGAGTTCTCATTACATTTGACTTAGATGAAAATGGACTTTGTAATTAGTGTGTCACCTGCATGGATATGATGTCTTATATATTAAAATTTTATATAAATATTGTTCATTAGATGTCCAATTGAATAAATTTATTTTTTTTAATAAATTTTCAATGTTTTATACAATTCTCATAGAAGAAATCTTTCAAAATTCTAATTATAAGAAACTTTTAAAATAAAAATCAATAAAATTTTATGCTCATTGGAGGTTCTCAGGACCCAAGATATAAAATTAATATTAATCTTCCTTAGAGTGGGAATAAAGTGGATTTTAGTCATGCTTAAGAATATAAACAAATTTAAGGTAATAAACATGAGCTTTTTAAGCATTTAGATTTTTTTCAAATGCCCTATAACTTGGTCATAAATTTTTTTTCTTAATAATGGAATACAAGAGTACAACCCCGATGTTAGAAAATATGATTTAGAATATTCACCATGAGTGCCCTCAGAATAGTGGAGGAGGAATATGAAGAGCACACAAAAAAATCTTAGCAAGAGCTAAGCAACAACAATAGCGATAGTAAGAAGAAGGTTATATAGAAAGGACATGTAAAGAATCATATCATGAATTTGAGTGGCCACATCATAGACAAATAGAGAAATTACGTGCAAAAGGTAGGGTGATAATAGAGACAAAAGAGTTACAAGGAAATAAGTTGTACTACCTTATTAAGTTCAGCCCTACATATAAACATCATAAAAAATCGTGTATATATGTAAACATCAAATAGAGAGCAAATATACTTATAGTTCAACTAATAACTAACTCATATTGACTCATATGTGAGATGGTTAGATGTGAGAGACCAAAATAAAAATCGGAAGAGAAAATATGTGCTTATTGTACTTCAATGATAGTGGAAATAGAGGAACACTTTATCTTGAAATGAAAAGCTTATAATGATATTGGGATTGTTATATTGATAAATAAGTAGTAGTTGTATGTTTAAATTGTTTGAAGAAACAAAATTAAAGAACCTAGGAGAAGTTATCAACAAAATCAAGAGTAAAAGATCAATTCTTGAGAAAGATAAAATGATGGTTCACCTTTATTTTCCACAAGCTTATTTTATTTTAAAATAATAAGGAAGATAGGATATTGTGTTTATAACAAAGCTTTGTTCTCCCATAGGTTTTTTTGGTCAAGTTGACATTAAATGTTTTATAATCTATTTATATCATTTACATTATTATTTGAATATAAGTATGGATCTAAAATCATAGTTCTATGTTGTTTACTATATTTAACTATCAATTATGGTAGAAATTGGAATTTGATTTGAAGCCAGTCCTAATTTAATATCTCGATTTGTGTTGAATCAAGTTATCGATGATTTGCTGAAAATATGTCATAGGAGACATGACATGAAACGCCTCATTCCCATGGAGCAGTCCAACCTCGAAGGCCTTCTTAGGGATTGAAAAGAAGCATGTCAAGTCAACGATGATAGTTTTGCCCCAAATGTCCTTATGGTAATTTACTCATCTTGTTCGGATTGCATGGATCGCAAGTCACTGCAACCGCCAAGTGTATAGGGTAAAGTACTGAATACGAGGCGCATTTGATTTTTAATTATTTGATTTGTTTGTTAATTTTGATTTATTGATCGATCCTGGTGCTTTGAACATCACCAAATTTGCAACATTGATTGCTCTTTTTGAAAATTTGATCCAATGGGAGTCATTAATTTACCTTTTTAGACCTTCCCACGGTGGGTTTTTAGTGCATTTAATGCTGGTTGCAAATCACAAGTATGGTCTACGGTTGTACTTTTCAACTTTTGGGAACCGTAGTTAGGGCCTGTGGTCGAAAAACCCTAATTCTGGGACCGCAGGTGTTAGCTGCGGTCCGCCAAAATTAGGCAAACCTTTAAATAGCCATTCCCATTTGAATTTTCATTATTTTTCTTGAAAGCAACTGCATTGAGAGAGCTCTGAGAGATAGGAGACGTTCACTGATCCGAAACGCTGCCCAAAACTCATCCGTATACCACACTTGATACCCTGATGGCGGATGTTGATCAGCCATCGACTAGCAGAGGTCATGGAGTGGGCAAGGTAATTCAAAACCGAGTCCTCGCATTCAATACCAATAAAATGAACCACATTAAGAAATGCAAAAAATTAACCTCACTAAACAGTTGGTAATGAACCTCACTAGATTAGATTTAGCTAGGTTTTAATTTTTTTAGTGAGAAAGGCTAGGAAGGTACCCGAAATGGGTATTCTTCCTAGACCATATGGTAGCTAGTTCCCAATTGTCATATTGGGGACCGCAGCTATCGCTATGGTTCGCATTCAAACTACAACGGTCATATTTTGACCGCATGCGGACCACAGGGTTGACCCGCGGTTCACAGACTTTAGGAAAAATTATCAAATTTTTAATTTTTCTAAGGTTTAATAGGCAATTAATGTCATTTAATGCAATTTTGACTTGCCTAATTGATATTTTTGATTTTTATGAATGCCTTGCGACATGTTTTTATCTTTTTATCAATTTTTAGATGTTTTTGATGCTTTTCTTTAAATTTTAGCTTATATACTATTTTATTTCAGAGGTTGACCTCTAGGGCTCGTGAGCCCGATCTTCTTAAGATTCTCCATAGATAACTCACTGATGGTGAGCGTGCATGGTTTAGAGCCATCGGATTCGGCTATGTACTAGATCTACCCACTATTAGGGTAGATCAGACCTACTTGACTACGTTGGCCCGACGTTGGAATGTGCGGACCAACACCTTTCACCTACCTACAGGTGAAATGACTATGACCTTAGAGGATGTTTATCAGATCTTTAGGATCCCTATCGATGGCGAGGCCATCACCTCTTCCTCTTCTTAGAGAAAGGGGCCTATATTTTATGCTATCTTTGACGATCAAAGCAAGGAGGCTCAGGAGAAGATCGATCATGGAGGTGTCCACATCGGATACTGGTAGGGCGAGCACATTTTCTCAGTTCGTGTGGTGATCTTCATGATCCTTATGGTATAGATAGTGCTTCTAGACTCCTCGAGTGTGAGGATTCCTTAGAACCTCCTGGCTAGTGTTTGGAGAGTGATTCAGAGTTCCACTACTCAGCCACTATGCCTAGCTTGGGGGAGCATGCTACTATGTCAGCTCTATCGGGAGTTGTACCAGATTACTAGTTGAAGCTATTGAGGGATTAGCTGTAGCCTATTGTTATAGATCTGGGGTTGGTAGCATATCCGGATCGAGCATCCCATGGACCTACCTCTCCATATCATGACCATTGATGATGCACATCAGTGCTACATTGCATGTTGGCCATGAGAGGAGGAGGGGTTCTAGAGTAGGACCCATGCTAGAGACACAGATTATTATATTAGATAACTTGCAGCTCTTGGGTTGGATGACATTGAGTGGCATCCCTATAGGGAGTGCCCAGATTGGACTGAGGTAGGTGAGTGGCTATGATAGGCTCATCGAGATAGGTGGCTACTCGGTCGTAAGGTCGATATTAGAGAGTATCATTTCTTCTCTCATGTCCTATGGTAGTTTGGCTTGATGTAGGACATTCTGGAGATTCCTTTTGTGTATAGGCATCTCGTGCTAGAGACACATCTACCATGGATTCAACTTGTAACTTTGGGAGATGAGGTTGATGACTTCTAGGAGTCTAGGGATGACACACCTAGGACCACCCTAACATATGACACATGGTGGTCCCTCCTACAGTGGTAGGGTTGAGGGCCTCTAGGCAGAGTAGATGACCAAGTAGAGGTAGGGGCCGATCTTGATGGGCATAGGGTGCGCTAGAGGATCGAGGGTAGATGGGGCATAGAGGCCACCATAGAGGAGGCTCCATAGGTAGAGGTGAAGGAGGAGGAGGGATCAGAGGAGGGTGAGGTACCTCTTGATAGTGATGTAGGGGAGCTCCTCGCTCAGGTTGCTAACTTATAGAGTCAGGTTGGCAGGTTTTAGACCCAATAGCTATAGCGGGATACGACTATCGCCCTTCTAGAGGTGAAGTTGGCTCATAGGGATAGATAACTGGTAGAGGCTCAAGCATAGATTACAGCCCTCATAGCTCGGGCTATAATAGCAGAGTCATAGGTCGGTGAGCTTACTAGTGCATAAGATGTGGCACTAGCGTAGCGGGGTGAGGCCATTGCAGAGAGAGCTACTCAGGGCATAGAGGGGATCCTTCATCCTCCCATGCTATTATGGGACCTCTAGCTACACCATCAGCTACACTTCCAGGAGGTGGTGATCCCATGGCAGAGGTTAGGTGGCTCACTTCCCTCGTAGAGGAGGGAAATGACCTTTGTGATGCGAGGGTAGCTCGCATCTCCTAGCTAGAGGGCTTCATCATATTGAGGGGCTTGGAGGTACCAGAGGACAGACATGCTATGGGGTCCCAGAGGACCAGGTCCCGGACTTCAGGATAGTCCATGGTGAGCTCTAGCTAGAGGACTCATAGGATAGAGAGGACACATAGGTCCTCTAGCACACATGGAGGCAGTTCTCATAGGAGTCATAAGGAGATGGGTGTGACCTCTAGTCATAGGTCTAGCCTCTTAGACATACTAGGTATCCATGTGCTAGGCCTCTTGGGTTAGGTGGTACATAGGGCCCTCATAGGGTATAGGCACGAGAAGTAGGCTCTAGGGCACAGGGCTAAGGGAGGTAGTGAGAGCTCTAGTTTAGGGGGAGCAGGAGAGCTAGGGCTCTACTAGATTCTAGGCTATATTTTTCATATGTACCATTTTTGGTGTAAGGTCTAGGACCTACACGATTGTAGCCTATGGGCATTTTGTATAGTCCTGATGTACTCTTGAAACACACACACAAAATATATATATATATATGATCTGATCATTTATAGCTCATTATATGTACTTGTTTATATATTTTTATTTTTTTGTTTATATGATGCACATGGATGCAATGCTTATGTGTTATGTTTATTCGATGCTATATGATGTGATGTATGGATGACATGCACTAGATAGCTATTTACTTTATGATGATGGTATGCAGTGATCTAGATGCTTAGATGTGCGATTTGATGATAGATGCTTATTGATGCAATGTTTGCTTTAAATGCATATTTGATTTTGCTTTCTTTGCATGCATTTAATTTATGCTTGTGTTTCGATATGCTGATGCAATGGATGTAATGCATTATTTACATGGTAATGATTTTATGTAAATGAACCTGTATGCCTTAATCACTTAAAACATAAGGAATGAATGTGATACGTGTTTATCAATCTAATGGATGACACCACAAAATGTATAACAATCATGAATGTAATTGTAAATCCTCATTACAAGAATTTACTCAATTAAACACCCATATATGAGATGCAATGATATGAAATGGTATGAAATGGGTGATATCATATGTCACTTGATATTTCTTTTGCATTTTGAGATATGCATGATATAGTCAGTGGCCATCTAAATATCATTTCTGATATCCATCCGGTATCTATCCTATATCCTGGAAACTTTGTGTTTACTTGTAATGATGTATCCTGAATTTGATACTTTGCAATTTCATTATTTCATGATTGACATGATTTATTTTTGGATGATTTGCGATATTTGGTATGTTGTTGCTATTAGAGAATTGTTTTTGAGGTTTTCCATGAGACTCAAACACCCTAGTAGACTTCTCAAATGTCACATACTAACTGTACAAGGCTTCTGTTGGACAAGGCTTTTGTCGTGAAAGACCCAACTATTCATTATCCCTGTGTGTGCATGTGAGTATTTTTAGATAGATCATAGGCATACCCCAGATGTCAGTCGGGACTCTTTCAACCCATATGTGAGATCAGGTTCCTCATATGTTCGTATCATCCTTGTTTCAAATTTGATTGGACTATAATGCTAGACAACCCTAGGCACCTAGAGCTAGCTCATCTTGCAAATTGATCAGGACTACCCCTCTAAATGCAAGTGGGACTCTTTCAACCCATTGTTGCGATTAGGGATCACCCAATAGAACTACTACTCTAGGAGCAGGTGGGACTCTTTCAACCCATTGCTGCAATCGGGGTTCACTCTATGGCTTTTGAATGGTGAACAATCTAGGGATTCAAGTTCTCACCCCATTTTTTTGATACTTGCTCATATGTAGTGATAAAAAACTCATTTTTCATGTTTTATTTTGGTATTTATTATTTTTCTTGAGCAAGGGATTTTTATAGTGCTTTTGATTCACTATATTACTTGGGATTTTGAACTTTGACTTGTAAACTTTGAACTTTGACCTTTGAATTTTGATTTGAGATTGTTAATATTATGTACGAGTAGGGGAAATTCTTGTCCTTTTGCCAAGGTTCACCACTCTAGACCGAACTATTTGCAAGACAAGCAGGTAATAAAACCCATCTCTCTAGAGAACCTAGGACCACTTTCATAGCTTTCATCCTCCCTTATCTTAGCAGGATTTTATATGTTTTGCTTAGTGATGGGATCCTGATATGTCAAGCACTATCCCAACTACTGACCTCATCTACAAAAGCAAAGCAAGCTTTCTATGACACCTGAGAAACCCACTAGGTATGGCTGAGTGACCGAAAAACTTTTGGATACTTAAGTATTTTATAGCAACAAACGTTGTGTATGTATGCAATGGATTATGATAAATGCAGAGGTGCATGATTTAGACACAAACATGGTGTCATTTGTAAGACTGACAAACATGATCCATTCTATTATGGAATGCAATGGATGATGAATGCCTATATGCAATGTAATGCAGTGAATGCATGTGTGAATGCAAATGAATATGCAAAATGCAAAAGCAAATGTTTTTGGATTTTATGCTTTACCAATTTTTTGTTTTTGTTGATTTTATAATTTTTATGAGTTTTGAGCCTCATATCTGACCAAATGGTGAGTACATGCCTTTGGAGCTTTTAGAATGACCAAATGGTGAGGAAATGTTTGGAGATTTTAATTGACCAAGCAATTCTTAAGAACCCTTGGAACTTTTTAGGATGATCGAGCGGTTTTAAGCAAACCCTCGAAGCTTTTTGGGTTTGACCAAAGGGCTTATAGATGCCTTTGGAGATTTTTGCTTGACCAAACTACTTATGAGCATGTTTGGAGCCTTTTAGGATGACCGAGCGATTGTAAGCACACCCTCGAAGCCTTTTGGGTTGACCAAGTGATTTTTTAGAAATCCTTGGTGCCTTTCTAGGATTGATCGAGCGGTTTTTAAGCAAACCCTCGAAGCCTTTGACTGACATGACCAAGCGGTTTTGGGAACCCTTGGAGCCTTTTTGGGATTGACCAAAGGGCTTACTGATGCCTTTGGAGCTTTTACTTGACCAAGCGATTCTTAAGAACCCTTGGAGCCTTTTACTATGCTCTCAAGCATAGAATGCCTTAATATGGATGATGTTGAGAGGTTCAAGCTCTTCAACACCTCCTAGCGATGTTAGGTGATAAGTACCTAGACCAATATTTTTAGATATGATATAGGGCCCTAGCCAATTAGCCATAAATTTGTCCCTCAGATCGGGTGGCAAATTAGAGTTCTGTTGGTTCTCTTTGAGCACAAGATCCCCAACTTCAAAGTCTCTCTGATGGACTTTGATATTGTAAGCTCATTTTAGTCACTCCTGATAAATGCAGAGATGCTCCAGGGCATTCACACGATGTTCATCAAGTAGCATCAGTTGATCCAGGTGAGCTTGCCATGCGGTGTCATCATCGATGAACTCTTTCAATGCGACGCGCAACATTGGTATTTCCAACTCTAAGGGCATAATGGCCTCAGTGCCATATACTAGTGAAAATGGCGTTGCCCTAGTGGGCATCCGAATGCTAGTCCTATAAGCCCATAACGCAAGGGGCAGCTGGATGTGCCAATCCTTGTGGTTTTCTTGCACCATATTTTTCAAGATGGCTACCATAGTCTTGTTTGAGGCCTCAGCTTGCCCGTTTGCCTGTGGATAGTATGGAGTTGCAAAACTATGCTTGATTCTATACTTAGACATCAAGGCTCTCATAGTTTTGTTCTTGAAGGACGTTCCATTATCCGAGATTATTTTGGATGGAATCCCAAAATGACTTATGATATGCTCCAGTATAAACTCTGCTATACGAGCTCTAGTTGTCATTGTTAAGGGTATTGCTTCCACCCACTTTGTGAAGTACTCAGTAGCCATGATAATAAATGTATGTCGACCCGATGATGGAGGAGAGATCTTGCCTATAAGATCTAATCCCCACTGAGAAAATGGCCAAGCCGCTTGGATGGGTTGTAAGGCCTACGATGGCAAGTGCGTAAGATTAGCATGATGCTGACATTTGATGCATTTCTTGACATACGCATTGCAATCCTTCTCTAGAGTGGGCCAATAATAACCCATGTGAAGGATGCACTTGATGATGGCCATGCCATTAAAATGGCCACCACATGTACCATCATGAGCTTGTGAGATCACCCAAGATGACTCTTGGGGCTCTAGACAATGAAGGAGAACTCCATCGTAGCTTCTACGATACAAAATATCTCCTAGTAAGATATATTTTATCACTTTCTATTTAAATGTGCATTTTGCGACATGCGACAATCCCTCAGGGATCATACTAAGTTTTAGGAAGTCTTTAATTTGTGACATCCAATTTTGATAAATCTCAGCTTCAACTGCTAAGATGACTTGCTCCCCCTACGTATTTACTTTTGCAAATGCAGACTCAAAATAACCTTGTGGTGAATGGTAGTACCACTCCCCATAGGACTCTAAGAGGTTAATGACCCCCAAGGTGCCTTCTTAAGAAAGTCTTCAGCTTTGCAGAACCATTCAACTTTTGGTTCTACACTGATCATGTTGATCGATTCTTTGTTATCATAGGTTGCACGCTCTACTTTCGGATGCGAGAGCATCTTGACATGGATGGTAGTGAAATCCATAGATAGATTCTGAGGGATTAAAGATCCCAAAGATGCCATGGTGTCTACAAACCTATTTGATGATCGAGGGATTGCCTCGATGTCATACCATTCAAATTTAGCCAAATATGTGGCAACTAGATCTTTATAGGCTTTCAGTATGGGACATCGACACTGAAAGAGCCCCTTAACTTGATTTACTATGAGCAAGGAGTCACCAAAGATGTTCAATCTCTTAATATTCATGGCAATGGCTATGTGGAGGCCCAATAGTAGGGCTTCGTACTCAGCATTGTTGTTGGTGCACAGAAAATCCAACTTAAATGACAAGGGCATTGGAGCTCCTTGCGGCATGAAAAACACTATTCCGGCACCACCTCCTTGCTCGCATTTCGAACCATCAAAGAACAGAGTCATATCAGCATTGTTCTCTGGTTCTTCGGGTTTGGGAGCTTCGGATACGACAAAGACTATGTCATTCAGAAGCTCAATGGTCAGAGGCCTGCTATTTGAAAGTGGTGCCTCTGCTAACTGATCAGCTATGACTTGTCCCTTAATGGACTTCTGGCTTATGAATTCTAGATCAAATTCTATCAATAGCATGATCCACTTTGTAGTACACGTATTATGATATGTTTTACTCATCATATACTGCAAAGGGTTTTGTTTTGATATAACATACGTCGTATGACTTAGCATGTAATGCCATAATTTCTTGGTAGCGAACACCACTGCTAAACACAACTTTTCAACATATGCATATCCTAGCTCGTAACTCACCAAGGTTCGGCTAATGTAATATATGGCTTGTTCCTTTCCTTGCACATTCTTTTGGGCTAACATGGTCCCTAATGCAAATTCGGTTGCCGATATATATAGCAAAAAAGGCACATCTGGCCTTGGTGGAGCTAGCACTAGTGGCGTTGCCAGGTATTGCTTAATCTCAGTGAAGGCTACCTTGCAGTCCTCATCCTAGTTGAATGGGACTCCCTTATGTAGTAGTCGATTCATGGGTCGACATTTATCTGATAGTTGAGCGATAAATCACTTTATCGAGGCTACTTTGCCTTGAAGGCTCCTTAATTCCTTAATATTGGAGGGAGGGTGCATCTCTAAGATGGCCTTGACCTTCACTGGGTCTACTTCGATGCCTCATTTAGAGATGATGAATCCTAAGAGTTTACTAGAAGTGATGCCAAATACGCACTTCTTAGGATTCAACCTGACATTATGCTCTATCAGGCGATCGAAGACTTTCCTCAGGACCTCTGCATGCTCTTCATGTAGTAATGACTTAGCTAGTAAGTCATCAATGTAATATTCTAGAATTTTATGCATGTAGTCATGAAAGATGTATGTCATGGCCCACTGGTATGTGGCACCAACATTTTTAAGACCGAATGGCATCACTTTGTAGCAAAATGTCCCCCATGGCATTGTAAATATGGTTTTGTGTTGGTCTTCGGGTTTAATCCAAATTTGGTTGTAACCAAAAAAATCATCCATCAGGGAGAGCATCTCGTGACCTATAGTGGCATCTACAAGAGCATCAATATTGGGCAATGAAAATGAATCCTTGGGTGTTGCCTTGTTAAGGTCTCTAAAATCCATACAAATATGGATTCTTCCATCAGGTTTTCCTACGGGTACCATATTGGACACCCATTCTGGATAGTCGATGGAAATGACAAATTCTACATCCAACAACTTTTGTAGCTCATATTTCACCATTAAGGCTACTGTTGGATGCATCTTTCTAAGTTTTTTCTTGACCGACTTCTTCGTCAGATCTAGCGAAAGGTTATGAGTAACCAATTTTGGGTCTAGACCTGGCATATCCTTGTACATCCAAGAAAAAATATTTGGTCTCACTTTCAATAGAGGGATGATGTTGTCACGCTCATCTGGAGTGAGACTTTCTCCAAATTTAACCTTCTTTGGATTAGTGGGATCATTGCCGATATCCACGTCGAAGGTTTCCTCTATTGACATATGCGACCCCTCCTCAAGCTGGTGAGGTGTAGGGATCAAATGGATGTCATCAACTGGATTTATATGTTCTACGTTAGAAGCATTCTCAGCATGATAAACATCATAAGCACAGCCTAGCACAAAATGAAATGGTTGCAACATTTCTTCGTTAGGGAAGAAATCCTCAGGCTCTATAGGTGAATCAACATGATCCCAGTCGATAGCATCTACATTAAGATACAACGGTCTGGATGGATCTGTTGGATTGTGGAGTGGGGTGGTCAAATCAATGGAGACCATATTGATGGAATGGAATTGATCTCCAGGACCACATGGATACAACTCTACATCATCGATGCAGTTCTCATACCCGAGATTTGGCTCTAATGGCATAGGCATGAATGGGTCCTCTCTATGAGAACTATGGATGATTGGATCCTCCCTATGCACTACCTATAGTATAGGATCATTTGGCTCAAGGAGCTCCATGTATGTGCATAGATGGGGAAACAACAAGTGATAAATCATGTTGAAATTTGGTGTTATTCCCTTGAGATGAGGCTCGAGATTAATCTCTCTACGTAAGTCCTCGGCTGTGTAAGGAACATGATGGTGATGCAGGTAATGAGGGCCTAAATAGGCTCTCTCTATTTCATCCTCTTCATCACTATCATAATAGAATCCTTCATTCACCCCCATAGTGAGGGACGATCCGGTAGATGCGGCCCCATGAATCTCAGTGTTTGGTCATTATCGTATGTATCTAGATAAATCGGATAATTATATCGTATATACGATGTCTCTGAGTACACATGCTCTGCTTCTTCCTTAGAATGATCTATAGTGGGAAGAATCTCCTTGATAACCTATATCGATTCAATAGGCAATAAATGATGTGCATGCCAAGGCCTCACATAGGCACCTTCGACTTCATCCCTAGATTCATCATCATTTGAGGATTCCTCATCTGCATCATAGCTTGGTCCACTCATATCGGAGGTGGACTCCACTCCATCTTCATTACAAATATCTCCTAGCTCGAGATCACTTATAGTAATGGGGTTACACCCTTGCACGTCTGTGTCATCGACTGCATCATGGGTTTGGTGTCCTAGGTTATCTTTGGGGTTCAGTTCTATCTCAGTCTGCTCAAGGAGCCCTTCATGATGATCTTCGAGTGGCTCAGAGGTGATGACAGATATCATCGGGTGATTCCTCTAGAAACTAGAAGGATCAGGATGATATGGATTAAAATCCACATCGTCCACCAGACTAAGGTATAGATGATCTAAGGATGCTATGAGCAAATCATCCTGCCCTCGTATCTGTAACCCTAAACCGAACCTATCAGTGACTAACTGATAACATGGTTCCAGTGGAGTCCTACATCCTTGTTCAAAGAGACCAAGGTCGTATCCATGCCAATGATATAACTCAAAAATATGCATGGCATACTCCGGGTTGGATAGATAATGAACATTTACTATGAATGGTTCATCGTCATCTTCATCCATGGGCGTTCACGTTGGAAGCTGGTCCAGCCCTGCATAGATAAAGTTAGTCTGATTGGGTGGCTCACCCAATGGTATGACTGATCCAACCAGATAGCGATGGGCGTGCGGTCGGCCCATCTCCTATGCAGTTTCTAAAATTGGCCCAAAGGTCACATTCTACACTATATACTCACCTAGTCCGGTGTTGGCGAGATGGACAGTCACCCATGGTGTGGATGACCCTACTGAAGATGCAGGTGAGGTAGGCTGAGGTGCCTCCTCGGCTTTGTCTTGGGGTTCCTCAACTTCCATAGGAGTGGGAACCTCCTCGATGATTGGCTCGGGCTCACGCTCCTCTTTCTCACCCATTTTTACCTTCAACTTCCTTTCATCCCGATGCATGACTGATGTCGATGGTTTCAGGGAAGTGGTAGTGGTGTGCTCCGATCTATGTGACATATATGGCATTGGTTGAGCATGTACTATTGGTTTACCTCTTGGCTTCTTTATCGGTGATGATGACCGAACATCTAGGTGCATTGATGGGAGTATGAAACCCCTAGGAAAATCTGCTAGGTTCATGAACTTAAAAGGTTCTTCATTCGATGATACTATGTGAACCCATCCCTCATGAATGTACTTCACACACTGATGCAATATCGAGGGAATGCAATGCATTTCATGAATCCAAGGCCTACCGAGTAGTATGTTGTACTGCATGGCCCCTTCTATCACATGACACATCATAGAGATGGTCTTCAGGCCTACCTACATGGGTAGGATAATTGTGCCAATAGTCGAACATAGTGCATCGTTAAATACTCTCAATGTAAATGTAGTGGGCACAATGTGTGATTTAGGCAACTTCAAATGACTCAATGCCTTGGTCGTTATTATGTTGATCGATGAGCTGGTATCGATCAAGACCCTTTTAAATGGCATGTGATTAACACATGCGATTATATGCAATGGTGGGTCAGCCATGGTTGTAGAAATCATCCTTATCTCATGATCATAAAATTGGATCATCGGTTCCTGACACTATTGTACATGTCCCATAAAATTAGTAAATGCTTGTGCATCCTGGGACTGTACTTCAATGGACCTCAAAATGTCCATAAGAGTCTCCCTGTGCCTAGGGGACTATTGTATTAGCTCATATATCGACAACTTCATAGGAGTTGTCTACAGGTTTTGGACCAACCTGCTCCTTATGGTCACCATCGGTCTTGTTGGTGGGCCTAGAATATTCTGCATCGGTCGTTGATTCGGTGTGGCTTGTATTTGAATGGGAGCACGAGGTTGATTCGGTTGTTCATATCTCCCATGTCTAGTGACAATGTTCACCATGCCTATGAACCCCTGGGTAGGTGGTTCGACTCACACCTGGTTGACCTGGCCAACGTTGTTGCGAGGCGCCTCATGATTTGGCAAGGGATTTTTATAAATCCCCATATTCTGATTATCGAGTGCCTATGGGTTGTGCGGCACTACAAGCTCACCTTTTTCAATCATATTTTGCACCATGTGTTTGAAATTCCAGCATACCTCAATGTCATGGCCTTTCATTCGATGAAAAATGCAAAATAGATCTTCTTGGTACCCCTTTGGTTTGGGTTGATTGGGGTCTATCAGCTTGACCTCGGGCAATCTAATTGCCTTGGCCTCACATAGTTGATGGAAAATTGACGTCAATGATTCCATCAATGGTGTGAACTGGCGAGGTGGGCGTTGATCTTTGTTCTTGCCCTTATAATTGTTGTTGCACTTTTCATACTGCACAGGAGGAGGTTGGGCCTGATAATTCTATTTTTGTTGCCCCTTGTCCTCCCTTTGGAGATTCAACACCACTTGATTCACATGGGCCTACTTGCCCTATTGTTTTGTGGCACTCTTCTTTTGTCCCTCTCTCCTGTTCTTGAGCTTCAAGTTGCCTTCCTACAACTTGATGTCCTCGATCACTTTGGCTTGCACCAAAGCCTCCTCGAATGTAGGATACTACTGTAGCTATAGTAGTAATGAGATGTGCTTGGCACAACTCTTTGTAAACATTCATGTTAACTCTATGGTAGGAATAGGGAATGGCAACTTCACCATTAGTCTCCTCCATCTCTTTTTATACTGCTCAATTGGCTCATCATCGCGTTGAGCTAGCATAGCCAGATCAAAAATATTGGCCTGTTTCTTGATGCCAAAGGAATAGCATTCAAGAAAGGCATCAACTAATTGCTCAAAACTAGTTATGCTATGTTTCTTTAGCTGATTGAACCACTCCTAGGCTGGACCAAAAAGTGTCATGATGAAAGTATGCAACAACAATGCATCGTTGCTTGCTATCTAAAAACAAGCATCCAAAAAGCTCGTGATATGTTCCTGTGCATCTTCATCACCCTTAAACTTGTCTAACCTGGGCATATCAAAATGCTCAGGGTAAGCCGGAGTAGGCATCGAAGGATCCAAAGGCTCATTATGAATTTTCCTTAATGTCAGCTTTTGAATAGTCATGCCTTGTCTCTCGATGGCTTTGACCTTCTTGGCTAAGGCCTTATAGGCCTTCGAAGATAGAAAGTCCTCCTCCCTAAGTTGACGTGGAGGTGGCTTAGGAGGTATTGTCTTCCTCGTACGAGATGGAGGGCATTGCTCTTCCTCCTCCTCAGCTCGGGAGCTCTCAGGATATTCTTGCTCGTATCTATCTCCCTCTTCTTCTTCATGTTGCCTCTGCCTCTGATCATCGAGCGGTGGTGGTCACTCCCTCTGTTTGGCACTAGCATGAGTACGAGCATCTCTATGCTCTCGATGCATATCGGCTTGTGATAAAGCCTTCCTATATACATGCTCTCTATGCTCATCATGAGGATATAGGCCAACCCTAGCTAACCTATCCTCCTACTCCACGCGCTCCTTCTAGGTAAGGATACACTCTTCATGCATGCATTGCTCATATAGCCTCTATCTAAGGAGCCTCTATGCTTGAATATTTTCATCTTCAATGCATTGCCTCTCTAGGTGAGCATCCTCCAATTGATCTTGGAGGAGTTGGCATTTCTGCTTCGATACCAGTCGATGTGATCTATCAATCTGATCGATCGTGGGAGGCCTCTGGTATCCATGCTCTGTACGAGTGACCTTATGGGTTATGTACCCATCGAACTGATGTGTTGTACCTTTGCCTCTATCTGTGAAGATGACATTGGCATCTTGTTGTGTCCTATACTATGAACCACCATGCATAGATAGTGGGTGTGTGACATGAGGGTGCTTAGAAGCCTCTCCATGCTCTCTAGTAGTCCTGATGATGCTCCCGCTATGCTCACTCGAGGCACGAGTGGGTGGAGCCAAAGGCTTGTAGCCTAACTACTCTAAGACACTACCTAGACCCTCTAGCTATCTAGACCACCACCGCTCATGTGGTGGTGTGCCATTAGCTCCCACCTTTGATATATCAATGGTGATCTTGCATGGTGGACCACGCATGGGAGTATGGGTAGACCTATGCTCGAAAGTGAGCCTATCTACCTACCCTTGAATGGGTGGATCTCTAGTCCTTCTATACTCAGAATGTGGACGTATGGATCCTCTTGTGGACTTAGTATGTAGGGGCACCAACCTGGTCCCCTGCACAACATACTCTTTGGTCGATCCCATGGATGCACGTGCACAAGCGGTCTCGATAATGGCTTTCGAGTGGAGCACCCTCATGCTGAGAGGCTCCCTATTCTATCCTGTGCCTAGAGGAGTGTACTGAAGCTCCTCTATCTGGGGTATGCTCTATGGGGTCCCCTCATGTCGAGTTATCTCCTCTAATGCTTGTCGAATGACGTTCGGTTCGCTCATGTGGGTGAGGACTTGACACGTGTTGTTGTGAATTGGTTAGGGGTTGGTCATTGGCATCAGGTTTAGACCTTTTTCGACCACCCCGTGTATCCACCATTGTGTACCTAGCATCTAGATGTATCTTTTATTATTAAGAAAACAAGGTATACAATGATGATTATCTCGTATTAAATTTTGAAAGTGAGCCCTAAACTATTTGATGTTGTTTCAATGATTTGTTGTATCAGTGTAGAAACTCTTATCATGTTTTGCAAAACTTGTTGGATTTTATTCTCAGTTTAATGGCTTTCACCTGTATACTCGTAGCTCGACAACTTGGCTATGAACTCCAAGTCACGTAATCCAACCTATAATGTGTGGTAATGAAGCCCACACATGGTCAAGGAGCACAGGTCCTCCCAGATCCTCACCCATTTTCCCCTAGTCAACGTTATACCCTCCGAAGAGAATACATGCAAATTTTCTAGGGTACGAAAGGTTCTTGGATCCGGTATTGGTCTAATAACAAAGGGTACATAGGATTTGGGCCAACGGATGGAAATGATGCCCACCGTCATTGAACCCTACTAGTGGTTGGATGTCAAGCCCAACTCACTAGCGTTTAAGTGCCAAGTGGTGTGTGTGGTTCATTTTATTGTACATAAAATAAATGCATCATATAGCACACATGCTCAATTTCTAAGTGCTATGCAAAATGAAGAACGTTTTACATTCAAAAAATGCAAACTAATCTAGATGCTCTTTTAGACAATGCACATTACGATGATAATTGGCCACTAATTGGGCCTCACACATGCAAACCAAACAAGACACTCTATCAAGCACGTTGTAGCCTAGGGCGGACTACAATCATAGGTCCGTTGTTCCTAGCAGCGCCTTTCTATGGAAGTAAATGCAAAAGCAAACTAGGACGATTGATTACCCTTTTTTAGTGGTTTTTCCTAATTTGCATTCGAAATCATACATGCTGTAAAAACACAGAGGAAAAAAATGATAGAGGGTTGAAAATAGGGCCTACCTCAGGTCCTACAATGATTGGCTCTCTAATTTTTACTGTCTGTGCTGTCAGCTGGAAACCATAGGTTTGGTCTACGGTTCTGACTGTTGCCCATATGTTGAACCTATGGTTCAATTGTTGGCCCATAGTTGATAGCTACGGTCTATACCTACAAGTCAAAAAAATCAAGAACACATAGTCAGATGCTATTTATGCAGAGTTCCATCATGATCACCTTCTGTAACCACCATAAAGGCTCACACCCGATCGGAATCCTATTGTAATAATGAAAATAATAACATGTATGAAATGCAAGAAATTGACAACAAGATAAACAATAAAAGACACTTTATTCCATTATGAAGTCATTTCAGGTTACAAGTACATCCCTCTTAGGGATAATCATGTTGATACAATATTACAATAAGATTCATGCAATTGTTTCCCTCTCAAGGGTAGGTGTGATATTTCAAATGCCTTCGTAGGGTGACACGAACTGCCTTAGGGTGGAGTTGACCCTCTTCTTCACATTGAGGAAGGATTCGAATGTTAAGCTCCTTTGAATGTAGATCCCTATGGTCAAGAAACAATAGAGAATGATCAAAAACATAGGCAACCTCTCGCGATGAGGCCCTTAAAAGGAAAGATGCATAAAGATGCCATTGAAAACATGAAATCAAGAAAGCATGTAAAAGATGTTTAAACTATGCTAAACTAACAAAGATTCATGGAAATACATAAAAGAGTATAGCAGTTAATATTTGCATGGTTCAATTAAAGGAAATGAAGCTTTAAAAGTCATAAAGAACCCATTGATGTCTATTTTATGCTACTATACTAAAATCATTCTAAACCTAAATCTATCGGTCATAAATCTCTACAACTACAATTAAACCATGCAAATGACTAATCTAATCTAATTAGATGGGCATAAATGAAAATAGTAAGGTGGTGATACCTCTGTTGCAAACCATAGCACTGGTGCATGGTCTGCACTGTAAACCATGGTTGAAAGTCATGGTTAGCACTCAAGTAAGTTTACCCTCAAAATCAAGGGTAGTGGGCTTGACCTCCTTGTCCAATTGATGTTCAAGGGTCACCTTCGGTGTCCTTCTGACAAGTTTGGTGGTTGATTCACTGTGAGGGGCCTTCATTTGCCTAGATTTGTATTTCTTGGCTCTTCTAGGCTCCTAGGACCTCCATGGAAAATTGATCTTTAGGTGAATAGCAAAGTGACCTTCTCCAATGCATGAATTCAGTATGCAATTCGATAGGGCTTCGTTGCTCGCTTGATCAATCAACTCTCTATTGATAATTTGATAGTTGCTATTCAAATCATCTATATCTTCTACCCAAATTGAAGGGGTATTTATAGGATGCCCTAGGGCTAGGGGTGGCTTCATGGAGAAGCCAAGATCAAGAAGAGGTGGTTAGGATAGTTGGAATGGAAGCCTCTAGAATATTTCATCCATTAACCACCTTCTTCTAGAACAAATGGTCATTCAAACCGATTTGGCTCGGATGAAGGCCAACTGAACTTCAGTTAAGACCATAGGTTACAACTACGGTCCAGACTGTAAACCGTAGGTGTCAGCCATGGTTCAGACTGTAGACCGTAGGTCTGGGCTACGGTTCAGACTGATTAGGCCAAGGAGCCCAAATTGAGTGGTTAGAACCACTGCTCTATCTTGGAGTCTATCCAAGATCTTCCATATGGTCTTGTAGCATGTCCATATGAGTAGTCGCCATCGACATGACGTGTTTTAGGTGTCTACAACCTCAAAAAAAATATCTCTTCTTAAGCTCCTAAGGACCTCTATGGTGCATAGGGACATCATACTCAAAATTTGAGATGAACATGGTAATATAGAAAATGACTTAATACATTTCATTTCTTCCCTTGCCTTTATAAAAATCCTATTAATCCTAACCCTAATACTCAAGGGTCGGATTCACATGCAAGTGGAGGACCCGTTATAGTAACTCCTACAAAAGAAACAATTACATCTTTATCAACTCTTCCTACAATTAGTAACAGTTACATAATATGGACCATATGTTTAGGCACCCAAGGTGCCTATGCATATTACTAGATATTTACATATTAATGTTATGATAGGGTCCTTAAAAATGGCTACATCTCTAATGAAGAAGTTAGAATTCAATCATATACACTTAAGAAGTATGAAGTTTATGTAGATAAAGTTCACAAAATAATTTTTATTTGTTAGGAGGAAAGGAAATATTGACCTAATTAAATACTAATGGATATGCATTATCTAGAAGTTTTCCCTTGTCTTTTTACTCTATTTACATCTTGAATCATTTATCCTTTAGAAATAAACAATTAAATCTATTTTAGGAGATTTGTAATTAGCTATCTCCTTGATTGATATGATAATGATGGAGAACAACTTAGTCAATTTCTTAACTTGCTTCTTCTCCATCCTTGATTTGCCAGTGACTATTTCTAGCTTCTCCATTTTTACAAGATCATATTGTTTCACACCCAAAATATGGCCATAACATGATTTAGTGGCTTTAGTATCTTTCTCATACTTATACAAGGTATGTATAATTCATTGTAGTATTCAACTTCCTTCTTCTACCTTGCTATCTATCCTTTAGTTATTTCTAGTTATAGTTGCAACCTATGTGTATCTTATGCTTAAATCCTTTACTTAACAACTTTGGCCTTGGCCCACACTAGCTTTTCCCATAGTCTATTATTTTCTTAGACTCATTTTAGGCATGTCCAAAAAATACTTTTGAATCAAGTTCTTGGTGTTCCTTTCCATCCCATTTTTTAAAAAGGTTTTATAGCCTAGCTTTCTTCAGTAGTTTTCTCTTCATTATACTTTATAGGTGGTTGATCATCCTACTAATCCAATTCCATCTTCTCTGTAATAAAGGTAGGTCTTATTAACCCATAGTTGAGTGATGACTCTCATGCTTTATCATGTGCACATAATAAAAATTCCTAACCTATCATGCCAATGTGTCCCAACTAACACAATCCCCTTGCATGGTCAATGCACATAACTAATTTTAAGAAAATCCTCCACCAATAGAAGGTGAGACCTAAATATGATGTGGGTCACAAAGTCATCCTTGGTTAATAGTCTTTTTTTATAATGAATATTAAACATTAGAGGAGTCTTATTTTCTTATTATACCCATTTATAAATTATACTCCTGATTGGAAGGTGGGTCAGTGAAGCCCATAAAATCCAATTCTTGATTTTCAATGGTTTAATTGATAATTATAACTTAGTGGATTCTCATCTAAACAAACAAGTCTATGCATGTGCTAACACTAATCACAATGAGTTACATAATACTTATCCAATATAATTTTAGCTCTTCTTAACAAAGTTTCCTTCATAAGGCTCATTGTGATAAGCTTTAAGATATTGTGAGCTTTATTTTATTAAACACATCACTACATCACATTATCAAGTCTAGTCTTGAAGTGGAATTCCTCAATCCAAATATAAGGGTCACTTTATCAGATTGAGTGACAAGTCTCCTTTGGAGACTATATCTAAGTAATGTGCATAGTTTATGAGAATATTGAGGATCTAGTTGAGAAGAAATTTCTTCTTTTGATTTAGAAATAATGGGTGGTTCAGAATCCTTAAAAATTCTTCTTGATCATTGTTATAACTCATTACAGTTGATAAAATTGCTAGAATTGGGGGTACTCTATTAACTCCTAACTATTCACTAATTATCTCATTTACTATTAGGGTTTGATGTTGGTTGTGCTAGTATCTATAGTTGTTCTTTTAGAAGTTGGCGATTAGAAGAATGATATGGAATAAAATGAAGCTAACTATTATTTGAAAACATAGGACTTAAATAAGTCCAAAATGTAAACCGTAATCCTGGAAATCATCAACTGCTCCAAGGATTTACGTACAAAAATCAAGGAAAGGCTAAAACATAAGCCCTACAAGAACGAAAAGTAAAACACCTAGACTTAGACTATTCAACGGAGCTTATCAACAACTCACGTTGATTATTCTTATGACTAAGCCTAATTAAAATATCCTAGGTCTAAAAAGAAATTAGCCCCTAGGTCTAAATTTCCTCATCATTCGTCCCAACAAAAGAAGCATTGGACTCCAATGCTTTTAACAAAGAGGGAAAATCCCGGGACAGAATGTGAGCAGAAATCCAGCGAGCCTGATGTGGAAATTGGCCTCGTCGGGCCACAAGATATGAAGTAGAAGCACCCTGGCGTGTTTGTCGGGTCTTCGTATCAAAGACTGTATCGACGTCAAGCGAAAGCTGAGCATCAGGAACCACATCAACTGGATGAATGATGGTTGGAACTGTTTCCAATGTGGAATCATAGTATGGTTTGAGAAGATCAACATTGACAACATCGTGAATGCCAAGATGTGCTGGAAGGTCCAAGCGAAAGGCATTCTCAGAGATTTGTTGAAGAATAGTATAAGGCCCATAACGAAGAGGCTTGATTTTGCTATGTGCCTTATCTGCAAATCGTCGTTTGTCAAGATGAAACCATACTTTGTCACCAACTTGAAAGTGATGAGGAGTGCGGTGCTTGTCCATCTGTTGTTTCTACTTTTGCTGAGTCTTCTGAAGAATTTGAACCACTTTGGCTTGAAGACTCTACAAATGTTGTACAAAAGAGTTGGCCTTGTCTTGTTCCTTCTGAATGTGCATTGTGGCTGAAGAAGGCAAAGACAAAGGTAACTCATAAGGAGCAAGTGGTTGAAAACCAAAACACACTTCAAATGGAGAGTGCCCGGTAGAACTGTGGATGGCCCTGTTGTAGGCATGCTCAATGTGAGTGAGGCTTAAGTCCCACTTGGCTGGAGTGGAATGATGGTAAATCCTCAAACTCTGCACTAGAGTACGATTAACTACCTCTGTCTGCCCATCGGATTGAGGATGATAAGCAGTAGAGAAGTTAAGAGATACTCCCAAAATCTTCCAAAGTGATCGCCAAAAGTGACCCACAAAGCGTGAGTCACGATCAGAGACAATGCTGGTAGGAAGACCAAAAGAATGCCATACCACCTCAAAGAAGAGTTGGGCAAGATCCTATGCAGTACTTGTCTTGCGACAAGGAATGAATTTGGCCATTTTGCTGAATCTGTCCACCACAACAAAGACACAATCATGCTTGCGTACTGTCATTGGAAAACCGCTCAAGAGATCCATGGAAATGCTTTCCCATGGATGAGAAGGAATGGGCAAAGGCATGCTCATTCCCAATGTCCTATTGGCTGATTTGGAGCGATTACAGATTGCACATTGTCGCAAGAAGCGAAGAACATCTCTTTGCATGTGTGGCCAAAAGAAAAACCGCTGAAGATGATGAAGAGTTTTCTGCCTACCAAAATGTCCCCCATAGAGTGTGGAATGAGCCTCCTTCAGAAGAGACTCCCTGTTCCCATGAGGAACACAAAGTTTGTCCAATTTGTACAACATTCCATCTTGAATATGAAAGTCTTGAAGAGCTCTCAAATTTGAAGAAGAAGGATTGGAAAGTTGGTGGAAAACTTTGCCAAAATCTGGATCCATAGGATATTGTGTAGGCCAAGTTTGGAAGCCAAGATGAGAAGTAGTGACAATTGTCAAAACAAGAGTAGAAGGAGGACGACTCAAACAATCAGCCACTGCATTGTTTCGTCCTTTCTTGTACTTGATTACCAAATGGAATTGTTGCAAGTACGATGCCCATTTCATGTGCCTAGCTTCCTCAATTTTTGTTTGAGATTGAAGAAACTTAAGGGGCATGTGATCTGTATGAACAATTGTTTCTTTTCCCAAGAGATAATGCCTCCAATACTTGATTGCTTGAACCAAAGCATAGAACTCCTTATCATATGTAGAATAGTTCTTCTTGGCCTCTAAAAATGTTTTCGAATGGTAAGCCACTGGATGGCCATTTTGCATGAGCACAGCTCCAAGTGCAACTTGTGAAGCATCAGTTTCTATCTCAAATGGTTGAGACAAATCAGGAAGAACAAGAACTGGTGCAGTACTCAATTTTTGTTTCAATGTGTCAAAGGCTTTTTGTTGATCCTTTGTCCACTGAAACTGAACTTTGATCTTTGTCAAATAGTGTAAAGGTGCAGCAATAGAAGAATATCCTCCAATGAACTTGCGATAGAAATTGGCAAGTCCAAGAAAACTCCTTAACTCCGTGACTGAAGTAGGAGTTGGCCAAGAGAAGATAACTTCAACTTTGGAAGGATCTACTTGCACACCTTTTTCACTAATTACAAATCCAAGATAGGCAATGAATGTTTGCCCAAAGGAACATTTAGGAAAATTTGCATACAATTGGTTCTTTCGAAGAGTTTGAAGAACCGTTTCCAAGTGTTCCAAATGATTCTCCCAAGTAGAAGAATATATAAGAATGTCATCCAAATAGATGATTACAAATTGATCCAAACAATCTCTGAATACTTCATTCATCAGCCGCATGAATGTAGCTGGAGCATTTGTAAGGCCAAAGGGCATGACAAGCCACTCAAAGAGCCCCATTTTGGTCTTAAATGTTGTTTTCCAAGTGTCTTCTGCTTGAATTCTCACCTGATGATACCCACTTTTGAGATCTATCTTGGAGAAGAATTTTGCACCTTGCAATTGGTCCAAGAGATCATCAATGCGAGGAAGTGGATAACGATTCTTGATTGTAATCTTATTGAGTGCCCTGAAATCAATGCATAATCTCCATGTGCCATCCTTCTTCAACACAAGCAAGATAGGAGAAGCACAAGGGGAAGTACTTGGGTTTGATGAACCCTTTAGTCAACAATGCTTGAATTTGCTTTTTAATTTCTTCCATTTGCACTATTGATTGTCTATACATTGAAGAATTAGGAAGAGAAGATGCGAGGAACAATCTCAATACTATGATTAATCTGTCTTTCAGGAGGAAGACTTGTGGGTTCTTGAAAAACATCAAAAAATGATTGAAGTATTGAATGAACTGAAGAACTCCTGTTATTAGTGTGCTTAGGTGCTTGCTTTTCTTCTTGAATTGGTCTGATGAAGATGAGTGCTAATTCCTTTGCTTGGTTTACAGCTTTGCGTGCTTGTCTACAACTCAACATCAAATTATGTGGAGTTTGTTGTGTACTTCTGATTATGAAAGTTTTATTGTCTTTGTGCAAAGTGTATGTATTTTTGTACCCATCATGTATAGACCTCCTATCGTATTGATAGGGTCTTCCAAGCAACAAGCCACAACAATCCATTGGAGTTACATCGCACACAACCGAGTCCACAAAAGAAGGACTAAAAGCAAAATTCACAGTGCAAGTGTGTGTGATGTCGGATGTAATCCCATTGTCCTTCCATCCCAAAGGATAAGGATGAGGATGGGGATTCATCGGTAACTTCAGTTTGTCAACAACGGACCTCGCAATTAGATTTTTCTGCGAGCCGCTATCGATTATACAATCAACCATAAAGGTGTCACTGAGATGGACCGTAGTCACAAACAAATTCTCGTGATCACCTTGTGAAGTATTCATAAGGGTCAATTTGTTTAACCCTGCCAATTCCTTATAAGGCTTACGTTCCCCTGTAGCCTCAATGGGACTTTCTTGTGAGTCCTCATTGGAAGGCTTTACAACTAGGGATTGTTTCTTCACATTTTGCAACTTAAAACACCTCTTTTGAGTATGCCCTGGCTTTTTACAATAATTACAAATCAAAGGTGATTTAGAAGAAGAAGATTTTTGTGAAGAAGAAGAAGGGGAAGATGAAGAAGAGGGAGAAGGAGAAGAAGAAGATTTAGCTCCCTTGGAAGGTTGAGGAGAAGCCTTCCGATTTCCTCCTGACGTAGAAGAGCGAGTCCCACGCGATTGCTCCCTCATTTCCTCCTCAGCAAGAAGGGCTTGATTGAAAGCCATGTCAATGTTAACAATCAACTTGTATTTCATCTTCCTATAAATGGGTTCCTGCAAGCCACTTTTGAATTTGTTAACAAGTTGTGTTGCATTATCCTGGATAGAATTCAAAATCCGCAACTTGTTAAATTGAAAAATATAATCATGAACACTCATATTGGAGGTTTGTCGAAGACGAAGCCACTTGATCTCAAGCTCAGTGGCATAGTTTGAAGGATAAAAATTATTCTTCAAAACTCTTTGCAATTCATCCCACGTGTCAATGGGATTTTGGGTCCGTTGTCGATCAGTGACAAGGACCTTGGCAATGCCAGAAAGCTTCAACTTAGCAAAGTTAACTTGCTGATCCTTTGCTATCTTGGTATACTCAAACCAACTGTCCATGTCCAAAATCCAGCTGTTGAGGACCTCTGGATCTCGTGAGCCAGTGTAAAGGGGAACCTCACATTGTTGTTGCACTTCATTAGAAGTAACCTTATCAGCCAAAACGCTGACAAGTTGGGTTACTTGAGCCAATTTGTCGGCTAATTCGAAAGCCATTCGACCCCGAGTAAGCACCAACAAACAATAATGTTACCCCAATTACAAAAAGTTGACCAATTACAAGAATGTGCAAAAGTTGCCCAAATAGAATGCAAAATATGCAAAATTACAATGGATGGGCAAAGTGAAAGATTGCACAAACAAAACTTGAAATATCGCTCAATGAAAGTGGCAATTTTTTTTTTTTTTAATCAAAAAGATGGGTTTTGATTTTATTGAATGCAAGCTTACCAAGGTCAAATACTGACCACACAAATTTAGTCAACAAGGGTACTTCAATGCTTGTTGATCACACATCGAAAGCCGATCCACAGAATCAAGAATCGATCAAAACGCGCATGGAGAGCACAAGGAATTCTTGTTAAGAGTAAATAGGCGAAGTGCCTATTATAAAATGCAAGCCAGTTAGCCTACAAGAAATGTGGGATTAAACCCACAGGGGACCAAGCAAAAGGTCACCGTAACAGCATGCGGAGAGCCAACTGTCAAACGGCGAACACGTTGTCGGTTTCCTTGCCCTGTACGAAAGAAAACAAAAATTGTCATCCTCTAAGTTAGATCCCTACACAGAATGGATCTAACAATCTCAACCTCACCCTGCACGTAGAAATAGACGTCACTGAATTCGAGGTGTAGGAGGCAGTGTTTCATTTACAACGACCAGTAAAATGATTTTAGGCACGTAGGCCGAGGGAAAATATGATTTCCTGAAATCATGATGGCAGACTGTAGAGATCTGATGATCACATGTTGTGTTTTGGTGACAAACGAAGCTTCTTGTCCACATGCTGACGCTGTCATTAATAGTACTGTCACCTCCTAGTGTGCTCCCAAGACAAATCTGGTAAGTGCCAGATTACTTATGACCTTAAAATCAATGCAGACAAGTTGCAGCAACAAATCGACATAGGAATGGACGTCCAGAGGCTTCGAGAAATGCAAAACAAAATTGACGCAGGCCCTCAATGAGGAGAGGTGAATGGTGTAGAGGGCACACCGAGAAGAATGCCAACCACTGCACTCAAGTTTATGGGACCCTCGAGGCGACGAACACTGCCCTCAAATGAAGACAAAACAAAACTGCGCAATGACAACAAAATTTTTTTGTTGTCAAAGTTGTCAACAAAAGTTGTCGTCAACAAAATTTGTTAGCAATTTCTGACAACAAATGAAATTGACAACAATTTGCTGCAAAATTTGGCAAAAAAATTGCAACAATTTCTCCTGAGCTTCAAACAGGAATGAAGGTGGTGACAAGCTATCCAAACCACCCTATGGAGATCAAAAATAACGCAAAATCTCCAAAAAATCCTTCGCTCTGATACCAACTGATATGGAATAATCGAAGCTAACTATTATTTGAAAACATAGGACTTAAATAAGTCCAAAATGTAAATCGTAATCCTAGAAATCATCAACTGCTCCAAGGATTTACGTACAAAAATCAAGGAAAGGCTAAAACATAAGCCCTACAAGAATGAAAAGTAAAAAACCTAGACTTAGACTATTCAACGGAGCTTATCAACAACTCAAGTTGATTATTATTATGACGAAGCCTAATTAAAATATCCTAGGTCTAAAAAGAAATTAGCCCCTAGGTCTAAATTTCCTCATCAAAGAACTAGGTGCAAGTAAGTAAGCTTTTTATGGTTGGGGTGGTTGGTGATGTTGCCAATTTGGCAGTGAACACTACATGTTTTGTAGGTTCTATCATGGTTTATTGGGATATTGTTGTTGGAACCGAGGGTTTTATAAATTCATCCAAGGGTTGTGATTTTGAGATGGTAGCCATGGTCACCTTGTGGAAACTAAGCATTCAAAAAATTAAGAGCTATAAATATGATTGAGCTCAAGGACTCATACCTTGAATGTTTTTTAGGTTACCATGGTTTTCTCTGATTGGTATAGTAGACCTATTATACTACTTGGGTTCCAATTTGTCATGTTTCTTTGATTTTAAGTAGCATGGGATAGTTTCTCATATTATGATCCTACTAGAAAACATAATAAAATTTGACCTTCTGTAAGGGTATTCATGTTTTATACAATTCTCTATGCACCTCAAAAAAAATACTACAAAAGCCCTCTCAAATTTATCCTACATCTATTTGGCTTGAAATGTGTCCAATTGAGAGGCCAAGGAAGGAGACTTATTGTCTTAAGATCTTCAAGTATGTTTTCAATTTCAATTTTTATTTATACAAACTAATATTTTTGTTACTAAAATAGTGCCTTCACTTACTTCTATACCTTTTTCTCATGGTAGGTCTTAAGTAGCTTCGACAAAGAGTCATAGTATCCTTAAGACTGAACTAATAAATATCTTCTTCATACATTAGGTTCAAATTTTCTACACACCCTTCCCATATTCCTGATAATAAAATGATCTTCAAGATAATTGCATCCAAACATTAATGTTTATACTATATAAGAGTAAACTAAAATTTCTCAATATAATCTTCTAAGGTCTTCTCTTATCTTTATGTCTTCAAAGGGCCTTGTATCTTACTTCTCTAGATTTACAAGTCTTGATATTTTTGTAGAAATTTTGTTTTCATAGTATCCCATGTGTTGATATTCCTTCCATCAAGCCCCATGAACTAGCATAAAGTTACATCCTTGAGTGTGGATAAAAAATCTAAGTTTATGTGCATATCTCTTGTAGTCATAATGTAGACATCATGTCAATCTGATTATATTACCAAGACAAGGTCTAATTGACACCATATTGCCCCCTTGGGCAACCCTTAGAGGTTTAATAGTGGTTATAACCACTTTTTGGAGCTTTTACCCCTATTTTAGGAATTTTTGGGGCATGTAGGCATGGTCATCCCACCTAAGGACGACCACAGTTCATGGTCATCCCACCCAAGGACAGCCATATGCAATCGTCAATAGGTGGGACAACCATGAACTTTGACCCCTAAAAAGTCAAAATATGGATAAATGGTGCCCATAGATAACTATTTAGCCCACCTATTCAAGCATGCAGACCTGAGGGAACATAATCCTCATGACATGCTACAAAATGGAAGCCAAAAAGTAATATTCTCTTCCCCTTCCAATGCATGCCAAGTTCTAGACAAGTGGCACCTCTTGCCCAAAATGCCCTTGCATGCCCATTTTTCCAAAGGTCCCATTTGACTATAAAGTGGATCTATTTTCCACCCAAAATATAGAGATGATTTTTATGACATTACAACGAAGTGCTACCAAGATTTCCTCTCAACCTTTTGTGCCTTTTCCCCTCGAAATCTCTACCTAACAAAGGAGGTTTGTGAGTGATCCAAGAGGTGCAATTTGTTTACAAAACCAAACCAATTGAGTGAATTTCACCACAAAATTTTATGACAACACCTTTGAGAAAGTTTTTGACCAATTCATAGAGGAATTGGTGGCAGAAAATCAGCAAAACTCATGGTCATCCCACCCCAGGACAGTTCCCATTTTATGATAGTCACCATCGTCCCTGCAAGGGACGATCATAGATTAAAGCATAATTTTTTTACTATTTTTAATAAGAATATTCTAGGATATATTAGGAACATATTGTCCAAATTTCATGCAATTTGGAGTTATATTGAGTGATTTATTGCATTTTTAGTATTTTGCAGGTCTACTTGACCCATCTGAAGGTGCACATGAATATGTAATCAATTTTGCTAATATATTCACATGGGTCCTCTCTAAATATTATTTTATATATTATTTCCAAATTTAGTTTTATTTGGAGATGTTTAGGACCAAAAATAACTTATTTTGGGTTTTGTAGGTTTAGTAGGCGCACTGCGAATGCAACACGGATTCGAATGCAAGTTCTGTTATATTTTCAATTGTATCTTCCAAAAATCATATTTTATGCATGCCTCTAAAATTTGGAATTATTTGGAGTTTTTTTAGATGGTTGCATTGCATATTTACACTTTCTAGCCTTTCATTGCATGTATTGCTTTTGCATATTTCACATTCCACACTTGTTATTGACAAAATCTGGTTTCCTTGTGTGCAAGTGCAAGTTTTATAGTACATGAGGAAGGAGAATAGGATTAGAACATCATAGATCAAAGTGGCAGCATCATAGGCCCACACACTTCAATTTAGGGTATGAGGAAGAACATTGTAAGTGCACCCAAGTTATTGAAAGGATTTGATCCTTGGGCACCATTTTGTAACAAGTGTATCAATATAGAGCCCTCAAGGGGACATTTATGTAAATATGATTTTATCCATCAAATGAAATAAAGAGATAACCCCATTTCATGCATTTTATTTATCTTATCATGCTTACTTGAATGCTCCTTTTGTAATGCTTATTCAACACTAGTGATAGATGCATATTGTTTAGCATTGTTAGGTGCACCATTTTTCCCATACTTTAGTGGTGATCACGGTGGGACCCTATCCCTATTGATTTGGTTAATATTTGACCTCTTTTATTTCCTTTAAACTATTGCAGGAACTTGTCGTTCTTACCTGAAATGGCCTTGGGACTACTGACCATCCCACCTAGGGACGGCCACACAATCGTCCCACCCTGGGATGGCCCCCAAATTGGCAGTCGTCCCACCTTGGGATGGCCCCAAAATTGGCAGTTGTCCCACCCTGGGATGGCCACAAAATAGAGGTTGTTATGCTCAAAATTCCAAAAATAACAAGTTCTTAAGCTATCAAGGTAAGTGCCTAAACCTTCAGTTTGCTTTTCTAACATTCAAAATTGCTTGAATTTGGTTTTCTCTTGCTTCCCTTGTTTACTCGAAAGGTAGAAAGATAGGTTTTACTTTTCAATAATTGCAAAAACAACAAAAAAAAATTAAGAAAAACTAAAAAGAAACTAAGTAGAAATGCACTTGTATGGTTTGACTCCTTGTGACCTACCTAATGGGTAGGTTATCATTTAGGACATGTATTTTGTAGGTTTATATTTTATCTAAGTTTATGTTGGTTTTATGATTACTCTATTTTTGAAGCCGAAAATAGGGGAAAAAAACTACACAAAAATAGTCTTAAAAAGCTTTAGCCAACCCCAAAAATTACCAAATTTGTTTTGTTGTCTTAGTTAGCCCCTTGGGCACCTCTCACATAAATTTTGAGTCCTAGCTCTTTATTTCTAAAAATTTCCCAAAAATTCTTAAAAGTGGCCATTTCCCCATGACCCTAGTTGGCCAAATATTTCAAAAATACAAAATATTGACCTAGAAGTAAAATTTTTTAAGCCCTAGCCCATTGTGATCAGCTCGTTGCACTAATCATTTTGGTATATAGCACCCATAACCTTTTTTGGAGGTCAAAATTTTCTTTAGTGTGGGTTCCTTCAAGGTTTTCCTAGTCAACACATTATGACAACCATGCATATTCGAGCTCAATCACAAGCCAGCAAAGTGGAAAACTTAAGGAGAATCCTTGAGCATCGTCATTGTAGGTATGGGGATCTCCCTATTCCTACATGGTTCCCTAATAGTAGTTGCCTTCGCTATTCTCCTAAGGATCTCATCATTCCTACACGATATCTTGAAATTTATCGTGAGGTCAACTCCTCACTCAGAGGACCTGACCACCAAGGTACCTTTACCAGGAGAACGCCAATGGGTTATCCACATGATCAAGTGGATTATTTGGCTAGATAATACCAATTCCAAGCCCAAACTAGATATAATAAGCCTAACAAGGGGCCTAGTAGGGAGGTCTACACTCCCTCCATGTCATGGTCTTCACCATCAAGAACTCCCATACAACAAGTGTTAGCAACCCAGAGTAGGCCTGTGCAAATTTCACATGCACCATCAACCAATATGACCATGAGCGATCTTTTACTACAATCCTCCAAGCATTGGGAAACTTTCATGAGGATCTTGTATTCCATCGAGGTACAACCTCACGACTCTAATGCTTTCACCAAATTATTGGAGTACATACAAATACACAAGAATCTTGTTATATCCTTTCAAAATCATGAGGTCAAACATGTGCCTACCAATTCACCAAATCTTGCTTTGCACATCATCACGAGTATAAATAGGCTCCCCTATAAGAAAGTATTGGTTGACACAGGTTCCTCAATAAACATTATTACCACAACTTCACTAAAACATCTCAAATTTCCATCCTCGCACATTGTACCATCCAAGTTCACCTTGCAATAATTTAACGATGCTTTATCTTCCATTATGGGTATGATAATCCTACTTGTTGAAGTTGGACAAAATACTATTCCTACATTGTTCTACATATTGGAAGGTGTAAGATAGTACAACATACTACTTGGAAGGCCATGGATAAGAGACATGAAATCTGTTCCATCTGTAGTGCATCAATGTATTAAATACATGCATGAAGGTAATTCCCATGTGTTGATGTCGACCTCAATCCCTTCAAGTATTATAAATAGGTGAATCCTCCATAGGAGCCTACTATATCACCCATGCACTTGGAAACTAAAACCAACGATATTATCCAGAGTCCAGATTCAACCTTGCAGTTAGTCGTAAAGCTACCTTCACCTTCACTAGTACCATCCTTTGTTTCTCTAAGTAAGAATGAACCATAAAGGCCAACTAAAAAGGCTCCTACAGTCATATTTGACACATTAGTATAATACCTTCTCACTCCCACTAACAAGGAAGAGCCCACTATTGATATGGATAAATCAAGTCATATCATGCTCGAGGACACAATTCAATTGACCCACCCAAAACTCAATGAGTGCATAGTACCCAACATTACATTCACACCTATCATCAAGTTGATCAAGGATCTAGGTCATCCTTCTTCTAAGTCACCATCCATTAATAGCATTTTTGATGCACCTTCCAAACATGAGTGCCAAGCAGATCATCTTGGACAAGTTGATGAGGCGGCTATGACTTATCCAAATGCAAATGCATCTTCTCATGAGTTTATAGGAATGATCAATGTGATGATAGATAAACAGAGTCCTATGAATCCATTTATGTCACTTGCAACTCCATCCAAAATTCCATCCATACCACAAGAGATACCATTCATGGATTCAGTCACACCTACTCCATCTCACTCAACATCTCCACAAAATCAAGGACAGTTTTACTCCCTACACCAAAGTGGGAGTAACCCAACTACCATAGTTGAACACTCTAAGTTGGAACATGAGCACGAGCTAAATCAAGAACAATAACATGTGGATATAATCACTAGCCATAATAATCATGAATCATCCATATTTTCTCAAAAATTAGGAACTTTTGATCCACCTCTGCTCAATTGTCTCCTGGCTCCCACATCCAATTTACCTCCACCACCTATCAGTTGCCATCGAGCTTCATAAACAGCCATCCAGTCATTGCCTCCACTATTTTCACAACATATCTTAGATAGGCTAGCCAACATGGAGTAACAAGTGAGTCATCAACATAATGACTTACAATAGATCTTGAATAGACTCACAAGCATTGAGTTATAGTTGAGTCATCCAAAATCTCAACCCCCTAATTGTCAAGACCAACCCACTCCTATGCAGTCCAATTTTAAGTCTCAAATAAATCAAAGTCCAAACCAACAATGTCATCTTGAGTGATAATTTATGCCCATTATTGAGTCTAAAAATTCTCTATTTGAGCATCTTTGTGCAACAAAAGCAATTAATCTACCTACAAGTCAACCTGTCAAAACAAATGCACCAAAGCCCAAAGGATATCGCGAAGATCTATACTGCAAGTATCATAGGCAAAATGGGTATGATGTGCATATGTGCTTCAAGTTCAAACACCTAGTATAGGAAATGATCGAGAGGAAAGAACTCCAGATAGGAGTATCCCAAGACTCCTTACCTTCACATGAAGTAAACACAACACCTAGCTACTAAGTAAAACAACCTAATCAGGTGTACATTAATCCACATTCCCAAGGGTTTGTAGGTATGATCGGTATCATAACAAAGAGACAAAAATATAACAATCGATCTACGTAACCTGCAAAATCATCAAATATTTCACCATCACTCGTCTTGCCTTAAAGGGACATGGGCACTGTACAAAATTACACCTCATAGTATGGGGGGTCGGATTCTACTATCGCCCTTAGCCAAGCCAATCATAGTACATCAAACACATGGTACATTGGGGGTACACAAGGTATCACACCTTCCTCTTAGAACCACCAAGCCATCAAAGTTGTAAAATGCTCCAAGGGTATCTCCAAATTGCTTGGTCAACCCAAATTACTCCTAGATGGTCTACGACTATCTAGGTCACCCTAAAATGCTCCAATAGTATCTACAAAATGCTTGGTCAATCCAAAATACTCCTAGGCAGTCTATGACCATCTAGGTCACCCTAAAATGCTCCAAAGGTATCTACACTCTACTTGGTCAACCCAAAATGCTCCTAGGTAGTCTACGATCATCTAGGTCACCCCAAAATGCTCCAAGGGTATCTATAAACTGCTTGGTCAACCCAAAATGCTCCTAGGTAGTCTACGACCATCTAGGTCATCCTAAAATGCTCCCAGGGTATCTACACATCGCTTGATCAATAAAAAACACTCTTGGGCAATCTACGATCATTTAGGTCATCTCAAAATGCTCCAAGGGTATCTACAAATCACTTGGTCAACCCAAAATGCTCCTAGGTGATCTACGACTATCTAGGTCACCCTAAAATGATCCAAGGTTATCTACACACTGCTTGGTCAACCCAAAGCATTCCTACATGTCCTACGACCATCTAGGTCACCCCAAAATGCTCCAAGGGTATCTATAAACCACTTGGTCAATCCAAAATACTCTTAGGTAGTCTATGATCACCTAGGTCACCTTAAAATCCTCCAAAGGTATCTACATACCGCTTGGTCAATCCAAAACATTCATAGGCAGTCTATGACCATCTAGGTCATCCCAAAATGCTCCAAACGTATCTAAAAACCGCTCGATCAATCCAAAATGATCCTAGGTGGTCTATGACTATCTAGGTCACCCTAAAATGCTCTAAGGGTATATACAAACTGCTTGGTCAACCCAAAATTTTATTAGGCAGCCTATGACCATCTAGGTCATCCCAAAATGCTCCAAGGGTTTCTAAAAAATGCTTGTCAACCTAAAATGTTCCTAGGCAACCTATGACCATATAGGTTACCCCAAAATACTCCAAGGGTATCTACAAATTGCTTTGTCAACCCAAAGTGTTCCTAGATGGTCTACTATCATCTAGGTCACTCTAAAATACTCCAAGGGTATTTACAAACCGCTTGGTCAATCCAAAACACTCTTAGGTGGTCTACACCATCTAGGTCACTCCAAAATTCTCCAAGGGTATCTACAAACTGCTTGGTCACCCTAAAATGCTCCTAGGTAGTCTACGACTGTCTAGGTCACTCCAAAATGTCTCAAAGTTATCTATAAGCCCTTTGGTCACCCAAAAATCCCCACTGGCATCTACTAAATCCATTGGTCAAACTATATATATATATATATATATATATATATATATATATATATATATATATATCAAAAACTCAAAAACATCATTAAAACATTAAAAATACAAAAATATTGCATTGCATTGCATTGCATACCATTGCATTATACAATCACTTGCATTAGGTATACTCATCATTGCAATTTGCATTTTAGAGTTGCTCATACATGTCTAGCACCAAGATTGTACATTAGTCATCATTCAAAATCAATATTTTCAAAGTCATCATTCACATCATACCATATTACACTTATCATTTCCCACCTTTCATATTAGTGTTTGTTTCCCTTCACCTATTCATTTGTTCTAGAATTTCTTTAGGGTTTTCAACCACTCAACCATATCTAGTAATCTTTTCAAATTTTTTAGAAAGCTATCTCGATTTTTAGAAGGAAGTTTTTCTTGGATTGTACCTTGTATATTTCAAAATCCTGACACACATTTCACACTAATAAATCCAAGTTTTGTGCAATAAAAGATGAAACCTACACAGTGGTCTAGGTTACCTTAAGTGAAAAAGTTTACCTTGCTCAACCCCCTATGTGAATGGTTCAAAAATGCTAAGAATTGACAAAAGGACAAGCTCCTCCCTACCCAATTCCCCAAAATAAACAATGGTTTTCACAACTATCAATCAACAAAATTCCAAAAAGCAAAAATCAAAAGAAAAGTAAACGGTTATTTTTGTCACTAAAACAAATCCCTTCCTCAAAGAAAACAAAATATAAAATAAACAGTGATTTTCATAACTAAGTATGAGAAAGTATCCCAAATCAAATAAAATAAAATAAGGGAGTACTGAACTTGAATCTTGGAATTTTCAACATTTGAGAAACCATAAGGTGATCCTCATTACAGGTTTAGGTGGCATCAAGCCTGCTTGGAAATGGTGGTATCCTTATGCATGTGATATGTCTATCACATTAGCATCTTGTATGTGTACAGATCAATGTTTGCATGCGAATGAGCTAGCTTTTGGTAGCCTATACTACCTAGTGGTCTAATACAACTATGTACACAGTCGAGGATCATGCTACTCATAGGGTGATCTTCAGTACAGATGGGCTACATCAATCCTATTTGGCATTGGGGCAATCTAATGCATATCATAATAATGAACTCACTTGCACATAGGGATATTGAGTATCTTGGTCATCCTAGTATATTCATACCTTGTCAAAAGTCTTACATGGTTAGTATATAACTTTTGATCAGTTAACTAGAGTGTTTGAGTCTCATGAAAACCTCAAAGACATTCTATAACATCCTATTATTCATTTCATTTTATCACATGTATGTCAATTTACATTTTTACAAATCTATTATATAGTCTCATGAAAATATTACACATGAATCGATGAATTCTATATAGTCTATGGTGCTAACATAGTATGTCATATAGTATTCATATTTCATCATACATATCAACAAATCATCCATATCATTATGCACATACACACATACATATCATCAAATAACATCATAGTACAATACATGCATCCATTAATGCATCCATAAATCATAACACATAATGCACCTAACGGTCCAAAATCTCACAATTGAAAATCGATCAAACATTAGTAAACATCAACTGGGGCATTATTGGTATCATACCTCCCCTAATCAATAATCAAACAGTTAAGTAATCAACCTCCAAAAGCCTCAAAGGTAGCTATAAACCCTTTGGTCACCCAAAAGGTCCCAAAGGTATCTGTAACCCTTTGGTACCCCAAAAATCCCCAAAGGTATCCATAAACTCTTTGGTCACCCAAAAATCTGCAAAGGCATCATAAACCCTTTAGTCACCCAAAAAGCTCCAAATACATCATAAACCCTTTGGTCAACTTCCAAAAAACTCCAAAGGCACCATAAACCCTTTGGTAAAATCCCCAAAAGCCCCAAAGGTATTCATAAACCCTTTGATAACCCAAAAATCCCCAAAGGTATCCATAAACCTTTTGGTCGACCCCCAAAAAAGCCCCAAAGGCATCTATAAGCCCTTTGGTCACCCTAAAACGTTCCAAAGGTGTCTATAAACCCTTTGGTCACCCCAAAAAGCCCCAAAGGTACCTATAAACTCTTTGGTCACCCAAAATGCCCCAATGGCATCCAATAATCCCATTGGTCAAGTGTATATACTTATATATTAATCAAAATAAAAAAACATTAAAAAAACACCAAAAATGGCCCAACACCCACCAAAAATAGGTCAAATTTGGTCAAAATTCACTCCCTATCAAGATAGCATCAAATTACTCATGGATGAATGGAAAATTATTTACTTCAATCCCTAAGAAGGCCATTGCGATCGAACAGCCCCATGAGAACGAGGTTCTCAACTCTTTTCTTCCATGAATCATCAATAAAATCATCAAAATCCTTGCAAAACTGCTCAATTTCACAATGAGTACAACTGAAGGAACCTGAATCAAGTTATATTGGTCAAGTGACTCGTCACTTTTATCACTTTTCATTCCCTAAACAACTCGTCGCTTAATGGGGTAGTCATAACTAACACATTCATAATAAAAATCAATAATCAAACACTCAATCATGCAAAGTGCATTCATCCAACAAATCATTGACAAAGACAATCACGCCCTTGCTTGGGGTATACAACAAGCAAACATTTCAACTAAGCACGTAACATGGCAAATGAACCTACTTATTTGGTACACCTCAAATGTTACAAAAATACTTAGTATTCTCTAACACCTAGGGTTATAAGTCCCCCAAGCATACCTAGAAGCTGAAGAGAAACCAAGACCAATTTATTTACTGATTCAAAAGCAAGGATTCAAGAACGCATGCTCTTTCCATGATTGGGGTATCTAAAGTTGGTTAGGTTACTGAATAACCTTAATAATTTGTTAGTTTATTCATCTATTTTTTCTCAGCACTGTGTTGCACACAACGCATCTCAAAAAGGGGCATCTGACACTAAATGTTGGACATTTTGAGTCCCTAAGCCAAAGTTGTCATTGATGTCAAGATGCCAATGATAGTTCTTCTCCAGTTCAAGTGCAAAGTTCAATGGAAGTTGTAATGGGTTAAAATATTTTTATTTTACACCAAAAAGAATGGATCAGAAAATGGTTTCAGTTCTCCTTTGGAAGCAAATATATCCAAAGCAATGGAAGGATATAATATTATAATCTTTATTATAATATTTATCCAAGGTGGTGAAAAACCCAAATAAATTATTATAATTTTAATTATAATATTATTTGGTTTACAAAGGACAATTAATTATTTTTTATAAAACCCTAAGGTTGGGTTTTGGAGGGAAAAATATTTCAAAGCGCAAAGTTTAAAGTAAATTAAACCCAAAGTTGGGGTTTAAAGAAAAAGGCTTTCGAAGCCTCTATATTTTCGTCGACGTCATCATGGAGGAGCTAGCGCCGACGTGTCCAAAGAAAATATAATGCATATAAATACTTTGCCAAAACCATTGGAAAGTTACCCTTGCTCGAATTAATAAATCGATGGCATGCAAAAAAGAGAGCTTGTGATTTACGAAAACGTGGCAGCGAAAGGCATAGAGGAGGAAGGTTTCGTCCTCAAGTTTCATTGGGCAAGCGTGGCCTAGTGGTAGTTGGGAAAGCGCAAAGGCACTGGCAACAAGGTGGTTGACGTTTCGAATCCCCGCGTGCATTGTTTGGTGTGTTGTTTGAGGCGCCCAAGGCGCACGACCTTTTGCTTGGTGGAAGGTGGTGTGAGATTAAGAAGCACGTGGTGCTTCTTTAATCTCAAGCGAGCGCTTGGCTCGTGCGATGACTTTGGCCGTGGTTAAGGCGCTTGTGGTGAGACGAGGTTGAGGGTTCGATTCCCTCCAAGGACAAGGTATTTAATTTTGATTTAAATTTTGTTAGTTGCCTAATGTTGGAGGAATAAGGGTGCATAAGTGATTATTATTTTTATACATTAAGGCATGAAATTTATGGTGAATGTTTGTTGAGGATTATTGTGGAAGGTTTGATATTTGAGATTTATGGTGAATGTTTGTTGAGGATTATTGTGGAGGTATTGATATTTGAGATTTATTATTTTAGGAGTAATAAGGAGTTTTAGTAAAGTCTTATTAATTTCTTATTAAGACTTTTGAGCATTATTTTTGTATAAGGGTTTTTCCATTTAAAGAAGACTATGGTGAATGTTATTTTTGAGTTGGAGTAATAAGGTGTATTTTGGGTCATTATTTTGTATTGTGATTTGATTGAAGTCTTCTAACCCTTATTGAGATTGGAAAAGAGAAATTTGTGAGTGTGGCAGATTTGTGAGATCAACTCCTTGTCAAACAAAAGGTATGGGAAAATTCTTCCTTGGTTGAGTTGGTTGATTGGCTTACTTGAAAATTAAGTTTGGAGTGAAAAGGATTTGATTAGGGTTTCCTTTTCAAAAGTGTTTGAGTTAATGCTTCAAGGTTTTCTGAATTGAGAGTTGTGATTAAACCTTGTTTTATAAGCATTGTTGTTGAGACCATTGGTTGAGTGGAGTGTTTGAGTTAATGCTTCAAGGTTTTCTGAAATTGAGAGTTGTGTTTAAAACCTTGTTTGATAAGCATGGTTGTTGAAGTGAGTTGTTATACAAAGAACTTGAACTAGGGTTTGAAAAGATCATGAGTATCATTGTTATGTGAGATTTGTTGTTGAGCATTGTTGGAAATATTTTGAGTTGGATGATACATGCTTGGACTAGGGTTTGTGAGCAAGAGTTGTTTCTTGGAGTGATTGGTTGAGTAGAGTTGATTGAGCCTAGTCAAGTGGATGTATGAAGTGATTGATCAAGTTCCATAAAACAAACTATTCTATATTCTGATTTGAGTTGAGATTGAGTTTTGAGAATAGAACATATTGAGTCTCTAACAATTCTCTTTATGCTTCTATGAGATTGAGTTGAGAAAGTGATTGAGTTTTGAGTATAGAACATATTGAGTCTCTAACAATTCTCTTTATGTTTCTATGAGATTGATTTGAGTTGAGAAAGTGATTGAGTATTGAGTATAGAACATATTGAGTCTCTAACAATTCTCTTTATGTTTCTATGAGATTTGAACAAGTTCTGTGTGAGCTTGTTAAGATAGATTTGAGCTAAGTTCTAGTGAGGACTTATTGAGTAGTTTGGACAAGTTCTGTGTGAGCTTGTTGAGCAGATTTGAACAAGTTCTGTGTGGACTTGTTGAGCAGATTTGGACAAGTTCTAGTGAGACTTGTTGAGAGATTTGGATAGGTTCTATGTGGACCTATTGAGCATATTTGAGCAGGTTTGAGTGGACATGTTGAGCATATTTGAGTAGGTTCTGAGTGGACCTATTGAGTATATTTGTGCTAGATTGATTGGACTATGTTTAGTGTAGATTTGAGTGGACTTGTGCTAGACCGATTGGACTATGTTTAGTGTAATATTTGAGTAGATTTGTGCTAGATCGAATGGACTATGTTTAGTGTATATTTGAGTGAGCTTATTGAGCAGACTTGTGCTAGACCGACTAGACTATGTTTAGTGCAAGAGATTGAGCAGAGTTATGCTAGACTAATTGGACTATGTTTAGTATAAAATTGAGATAGAGCTTTGGAGGTGATAGAGCAGAGAGGACAATAGTCTCTAGTGGATAGAGATCCATCAGCCAGGGCAGTGAGGATAGGTCTTCTGAGTGGGGACAAGAGTCTTCAGTGGAGAGAGATCCACAAGCCAGTGTAGTGGAGGTAGTAGTCTTCTAGAGGATCACCAGCCAGAGTAGAGGAGAAGGAGTTCTCCTGTGGATAGAGATCCACAAACTAGATTTAGGGGATCAACATCTCCTTTGGATAGAGGTCCATAAACATTGTAATTGGGAAGGATTCCCAAGAGATTAATTGAGAAATATTTAGAAGAAATATTTTCTCCGTGGAGGTAGCCATCTTTGGGTGAACCACGTTAAATTGGTGTCTCTATTGTGTGTGATGATTTGTGCATTGCTTTGGTTATTGCTATTGATATTGCCATTGATTATATTGATTAATATTATTTGGGAAAGAAAAGTAAAAAGTGGTCTTATACTGTTCACCCCCCTCTCAGTATAAGCTTGTGTTCTTCAATTGGTATCAGAGTTGGTTCCTTCGAAAGAAGTTTAACAGCTTGAAGGAAGATCTTACAAGAACACAAATGGCAAAGAAAGGCAAGAGTAGAAGCATGAGACACAAGAAGAAAAGAACACATATGGTCATGAAAGAAAAGGAAGATGAGTTTAATATTGTTGTGTTGGGAGGACAAATGGAAATAGATTCAAGAGATGAATCAAGTAATGGAGAAATATCCAGATTGATAAAGTTTTGTACCAGATGTGGGAAGACAGGTCACCATGCAACTTATTGTCCACAAGAAGGTGAAGAATGTTTTGTTTGTGGTCAACTCGGCCATGATGCAAGTTATTGCAATGGGTTTAGTAGTAGTGAAGATGAAGATGATACTTTTAGAATTGAAGTTCTAGAGAAGGATAATAGGGAATAATCAAAATAGGTATGAAGAAGAAACTCTACTTTGGACAATAGAAGAAATTGAAGAAGAGGAAGATTCAGAAAAAGAAAAGGAGGAAGCCACTCTTAAGGAACTTATTGAATTGAAAAGAGAGAATTTAGAATTGAAGGGTCAAATACAAGAAGATGAGAAATGTAAGACAAAGCTTCTACAGGATATCTCTGACTTGAGAGATAAGGTTGAAAAAGCAAGAAGAGTTGAAGAAGGTATGGTTGAACAGTCAAAGGTAAAAGAGATAGAATGTGAAAGGCTTATGATTACTCTTGAAGAATTAAAAATGGAGAACTCAGGATTAAGGGTTCAAGCTCAAGAAGATGAGAAAGCAAAAGCAAGGTTTCTATAGGAACTCACCAACTTCAAAATCAAAGTTGAAGAGACAAGAAAAATTGAAGAAGGTATGGCCAAAAAATTAAAGATAAAAGATCTAGAGTGTGAAAGATTAGAGCATGAGATAGTTTCACTAAGGATGGAAGTAAAAGGTTCTAAGGACAAGCTACACAAGTTTGAGGAAAATTCAAAGACTTTGGATAGGATTATCAATGCACAAAGGTCATCAGTCACCATAACAGGACTTAGTTCTAAAGAAGAACAAGGGAAACAGGAAGCAGAAAAAGGAGAGTCAAGCTCAAACACTAGAAAAGAAGAAGCGTCAAAAGAAGTAAGTAAAAGAGAGAGTGAGACTTCTAAGGAGAAGTTGGACAATAGAAAGTTCAACAAGGAAAGGAACAATGCACAAGTAAGGAACATATGGAACAAGAAACAAGTAGAAGAGACTAAGAGACCAATGGGGTCTAGGCAAGGTTTCTTCAATGGAAGATGTTTTTCATGTCACAGGTTTGGGCACATGGCTTCACAATGCAGGACACATGAAAGACAGGAATATGGGAATGGATAACTTTTCCATGGGTATTGCTACTCATGTAATCAGTTTGGTCACAAGGCAATGAATTGCAGGGTTCATGACAGAAGAGGATATGGCTTCACTAGGAGAGATCCTAAGACATTTGCACCTCCAAGGAATAATAACATTAAGTGTTATAAGTGCAATAATGATGGTCACACAACAAAGTGGTGTAGAGAAAATATTCCAAAAATAGGTATGAACAGGAAAAAAGAACATGAATATGAATAGGAACATGAACAAGAATAGGAACATGGATAAGAACAGGAACAAGAATATGGATATGAACAGGAATAGGAACATGGATAGGAATAGGAACAAGAACATGGATGAGAACATGAATAAGAACAAGAATAGGAACATGAATGATGACATGAATAGAAACAATTAGAGGAATCAAAAAATTTAGAAAAGAAGGGAAGAGGATAAAGGCAAAGAACAATGCCTTTTGGGAGTAGAAATACTCCCACCCCAGAATTAACCACCTCAAAGGAGGTGGGGGAGGGGCTAAGCTAAGAGGCTCATTCTTAGCCCCGAGCCCCAAAGGTGACCCTTTGCCATTGATGTCAAAGGGGGAGAGATTTGTGTATTGGGGAGAGATTTGATATTTGAGAGAGCATTGAGCTAGGGGGAGCAATGTCCTAGGGGAGCAGAAGAAAAAGAAAGGTCAGGTTTCAGTAAAAAGAATGTGGGTTACCATCAATGACAAAGGGGGAGATTGTTGGACATTTTGAGTCCCTAAGCCAAAGTTGTCATTGATGTCAAGATGCCAGTGATAGTTCTTCTCGAGTTCAAGTGCAAAGTTCAATGGAAGTTGTAATGGGTTAAAATATTTTTATTTTACACCAAAAAGAATGGATGAGAAAATGGTTTCAGTTCTCCTTTGGAAGCAAATATATCCGAAGCAATGGAAGGATATAATATTATAATATTTATTATAATATTTATCCAAGGTGGTGAAAAACCCAAATAAATTATTATAATTTTAATTATAATATTATTTGGTTTACAAAGGACAATTAATTATTTTTTATATAAACCCTAAGGTTGGGTTTTGGAGGGAAAAATATTTCAAAGCGCAAAGTTTAAAGTAAATTAAACCCAAAGTTGGGGTTTAAAGAAAAAGGCTTTTGAAGCCTCTATATTTCCACCGACGTCGTCATGGAGGAGCTAGCGCCGACGTGTCCAAAGCAAATATAATGCATATAAATACTTTGCCAAAACCATTGGAAAGTTACCCTTGCTCGAATTAATAAATCGGTGGCATGCAAAAAAGAGAGCTTGTGATTTACGAAAATGTGGCAGCGAAAGGCATAGAGGAGGAAGGTTTCATCCTCAAGTTTCATTGGGCAAGCGTGGCCTAGTGGTAGTTGGGAAAGCGCAAAGGCGTTGGCAGCAAGGTGGTTGATGTTTCGAATCCCCGCGTGCATTGTTTGGTGTGTTGTTTGAGGCGCCCAAGGTGCACGACCTTTTTCTTGGTGGAAGGTGGTGTGAGATTAAGAAGCATGTGGTGCTTCTTTAATCTCAAGCGAGCGCTTGGCTCGTGCGGTGACTTTGGCCATGGTTAAGGCGCTTGTGGTGAGACGAGGTTGAGGGTTCGATTCCCTCCAAGGACAAGGTATTTAATTTTGATTTAAATTTTGTTAGTTGCCTAATGTTGGAGGAATAAGGGTGCATAAGTGATTATTATTTTTATACATTAAGGCATGAAATTTATGGTGAATGTTTGTTGAGGATTATTGTGGAAGGTTTGATATTTGAGATTTATGGTGAATGTTTGTTGAGGATTATTGTGGAGGTATTGATATTTGAGATTTATTATTTTAGGAGTAATAAGGAGTTTTAGTAAAGTCTTATTAATTTCTTATTAAGACTTTTGAGCATTATTTTTGTATAAGGGTTTTTCCATTTAAAGAAGACTATGGTGAATGTTATTTTTGAGTTGGAGTAATAAGGTGTATTTTGGGTCATTATTTTGTATTGTGATTTGATTGAAGTCTTCTAACCCTTATTGAGATTGGAAAAGAGAAATTTGTGAGTGTGGCAGATTTGTGAGATCAACTCCTTGTCAAACAAAAGGTATGGGAAAATTCTTCCTTGGTTGAGTTGGTTGATTGGCTTACTTGAAAATTAAGTTTGGAGTGAAAAGGATTTGATTAGGGTTTCCTTTTCAAAAGTGTTTGAGTTAATGCTTCAAGGTTTTCTGAATTGTGAGTTGTGATTAAACCTTGTTTTATAAGCATTTTTGTTGAGATCATTGGTTGAGTGATTTTTTTCTTTTGAGTGTTTGAGTTAATGCTTCAAGGTTTTCTGAAATTGAGAGTTGTGTTTAAAACCTTGTTTGATAAGCATGGTTGTTGAAGTGAGTTGTTATACAAAGAACTTGAACTAGGGTTTGAAAAGATCATGAGTATCATTGTTATGTGAGATTTGTTGTTGAGCATTGTTGGAAATATTTTGAGTTGGATGATACATGCTTGGACTAGGGTTTGTGAGCAAGAGTTGTTTCTTGAAGTGATTGGTTGAGTAGAGTTGATTGAGCCTAGTCAAGTGGATGTATGAAGTGATTGATCAAGTTCCATAAAACAAACTATTCTATATTCTGATTTGAGTTGAGATTGAGTTTTGAGAATAGAACATATTGAGTCTCTAACAATTCTCTTTATGCTTCTATGAGATTGAGTTGAGAAAGTGATTGAGTTTTGAGTATAGAACATATTGAGTCTCTAAAAATTCTCTTTATGTTTCTATGAGATTGATTTGAGTTGAGAAAGTGATTGAGCATTGAGTAAAGAACATATTGAGTCTCTAATTTTTTTTTTTTTTTTTTTGTGTGATTTTTTTTTGGTTTTTTTGATTTGGGGGAGTTTTGAGAAGACTTGGATATTTTGTGTGAGATTTTGTGGAAGCTTACAATACATTTGAGCAAGTCCTAGAGAGGACTTATTGAGAAGATTTGAACAAGTTCTGTGTGAGCTTGTTGAGCATATTTGAACAAGTTCTATGTGAGCTTGTTGAGCATATTTGGACAAGTTCTGTGTGGACCTGTTGAGCAGATTTGGATAGGTTATATGTGGACCTATTGAGCATATTTGAGTAGGTTATGAGTGGACCTATTGAGAATATTTGAGTAGGTTTTGAGTGGACCTATTGAGCAGATTTGAGCTAGATCGACTGGACTATGTTTAGTGTAGATTTGAGTGGACTTGTGCTAGACCGATTAGACTGTGTTTAGTGCAAGAGTTGAGCAGATTTGTGCTAGACCGAATGGACTGTGTTTAGTGCATATTTGAGTGAGCTTATTGAGCAGACTTGTGCTAGACCGACTGGACTGTGTTTAGTGCAAGAGATTGAGCAGAGTTGTGCTAGACCGACTGGACTGTGTTTAGTACAGAATTGAGACAGAGCTTTGGAGGTGACAGAGCAGAGAGGATAGTAGTCTCCAGTGGATAGAGATCCATCAGCCAGGGTAGTGAGGATAGGTCTTCTGAGTGGGGACAAGAGTCTTCAGTGGAGAGAGATCCACAAGCCAGTGAAGTGGAGGTAGTAGTCTTCTAGAGGATCACCAGCCAGAGCAGAGGAGAAGGAGTTCTCCTATGGATAGAGATCCACAAACCAGATTTAGGGGATCAACATCTCCTTTGGATAGAGGTCCATAAACATTGTAATAGGGAAGGATTCCCAAGAGATTAATTGAGAAATATTTAGAAGAAATATTTTCTCTATGGAGGTAGCCCATATTTGGGTGAACCACGTTAAATTGGTGTCTCTATTGTGTGTGATGATTTGTGCATTGCTTTGGTTATTGCTATTGATATTGCCATTGATTATATTGATTAATACTATTTGGGAAAGAAAAGTAAAAAGTGGTCTTATACTGTTCACCCCCTCTCTCAGTATAAGCTTGTGTTCTTCACTAAAATCATATCAATCCAATTATATTACCAAGACAAGGTCTAATTAACACCATATGCCCCCTTGGGCAACCCTCAAAGGTTTAATAGTGGTCCTAACCACTTTTGGGAGCTTTTACCCCACTTTTGGAAAGTTTTGGGGCATGTAGACATGGTCATCCCACCTAGCGATGGCCATAGTTCATGGTCGTCCCACCCAAGGATGGCCATTTGTAGTTGTTATTGGGTGGGATGACCATGAACTTTGTCCTCAAAAAGTCAAAATATGAACAAATGGTGCCCAAAGACTACCATTTAGCCTACCTATTCAAGCATGCATACCTGAGGGCATAAAATCCTTACGACATGCTACAAAATGGAGGTTAAAAAGGGAGATTCTCTTCCCCTTCCAATGCATGCTAAGTTCTAGATAAATGGCACCTCTTGCCCTGCATGCCCTTGCATGCCCATTTTCCTAAAGGTCCCCTTTGGCTATAAAAAATATTCATTTTCCACCCAAAATATAGAGATTTGTGGTATTGCAACGAAGTGCTGCCAAGATTTCCCCTCAACCTTTTGTGTATTTTTCCCTTGAAATCTCTACCTAACGAAGGAGGTTTGCGAGTGATCCAAGAGGTGCAATTTATTTACAAAATTTAACCAATTGAATGAATTTCACCACCAAATTTGACAACACCATTGAGAGATTTTTTGACCAATTCACAGAGGAATTGGTGGCAAAAAATTAGCAGAACTGGTGGCCATCCCACCCTAGGATGGTCCCCATTCTATGACAATCACCACCGTCAGTATAAGGTATGGTCACAAATTGAAGCATTATTTTTCTACTATTTTTAAATAGGTATATAATAGGATATATCAGGAACCTATTGTCCAAATTTCATTTAATTTGGAGTTATATTGAGTGATTTATTGCAATTTTAGTTTTCTACAGGTCTACTTGGCCCATATGAAGATGCACATGAATCTGTGATCAATTTTGCTAATATATTCACATGGGTCCTCTCTAAATATGATTTTATATATGTTTTCCAAGTTTGGTTTGATTTGGATATGTTTAGGACCATATCATTTGTTTTAGGTTTTGTAGGCTTAATAGGTGCACTATGAATGCGACATAGATTCAGATGCAAGTTCTATTCTATTTTCAATTATATCTTCCCAAAATCATATTTTATGCATTCCTATAAAATTTAGAATAATTTGGAGTTGTTTTAGATGGTTGCATTGCATATTTACACTTTCTAGCCTTTCATTGCATGTATTGCTTTTACATATTTCACATTTTACACTTGCTATTGAAATATTTGGTTTCCTTGTGTATAGGTACATGTTTTATAGTGCATGAGGAAGGAGCATAGGATCAGAACATCATAGATAAAAGTGACGGTATCATAGGCCTGCCCACTTTAATTGTGGGTATGAGGAAGAAAATTGGAAGTGCACCCGAGTTATTGAAAGGATTTGATCCTTGGGCACCATTTTGTGACAAGTGTATCAATCTAGATCCCTCAAGGGGAAATTTATGTAACTGTAATTTTACCCATCAAATGAAATAAAGAGACAACTCCATTTCATGCATTTATTTTGTCTTATCATGCTTACTTGAATGTTCCTTTTGTAATGCTTATTCAACACTAGTGATAGATGTAGCTTTTTTAGCATTGTTAGATGCACCATTTTTCCCATACTTCACATAACTCATACAAAAAGTTAAAAGAAATATTTTGGATCTTCTATAATCAACCCATGAAATATAGGAAGCATGAATGATGGAATGTTCTTCATCTTGGATTCCTCTTGAGATTTCTATATAGGAAATGCAAGGTCACCATGGCATATGTGTTTTCTACCATCTTTATTAAAATTTATGTTGTCCAAGGTGTCCAGTAAGTACTCGTTTGTGATATATTAGCTTCGAAAGGTTGACTTGGTAATCTAACTAATTGTTGAGTTACCTCAAGTGGTAAATTTATTGTAATGTAACATCCTCCCAACTCTTCAACTATAGAATGGTTATCTTCTATAGGAGGAACAATGTCTTCAAGTATAGACTTAAGGACATGCCTGAATCTAACCATAGATCCTTCAAATAATATTATAGGATCAACAAATCCTATAGTCTACTCTATAAATTCTCAAAAAAGTTATGACTTCTTGTTATTTTACTTCTTCTTATTAGGTCATTCATATGAGATGGTACCTTTCTAGTTCTTTAGATTACACCAATTCTTGTGTTATTTAGTAAATATCTTCTTTTTTCATATTTGGGTCAAGACATACAACACACATGGATTAAGGTGCAACTACAAAAATAAAAATAACATCTTACAAAGAATCACTTAGGTTGAATTCCAATATTTAATTCGACCTATCCTTATAGTTTATAGAAAGGAAAAAATCTCTAAAAAGACTATAATTTTAGCACCTTCCCAACAAAAGTGATGAAATTGATTAGCACTATGTATATCAATCTATATAGGTACATTTATGACACACTAACATTGTATATACATTACAAAATTAACAGAGACCCTAGCATATATATGCTCTTATGAATTGAATCTAGCTCTTACTAAAGGTTTATAACAGAGTTGCTCATTCCAAGAACTCTAAAAGAAGGAAATAAATTATACATATATATTACAAAATTAAGGAACATATTTCAAAACCATAAAAACTAAAATGAATGAAAACTATAGAATTTAAAATTTCAACTAGAAATAAATAATAGAAATTAACGTAAACACCATGCATTTACTTACAAAAATAAAAAATAAAACACTTAAAATATAATATTCATGGGGGTTCTTGTAAATCATACGCTTGTAGTGATCCCTTTCTCCAAGAGTAGGCATAGTTCCCCATAGCTACAAAATATTAAATGCTCAAAACGAAATTAACATAGATCTATTTTATTACTATTGGAGAAAGTAGATAATGGGAATTTTATATGATACTCTACTACTAAGTGATGCTAACTATTGAATAGTTCATTTTTTTATTGAACATATTTTAACAACCTAAAATACAGTTAAAAGTATAAAAAAAATTATTTTCACCATAAACTTAGGTCTCGACAATTTAAATCCAAAATCTTTAGCAGTGTCCCATCAGAAACCATAGTTAAAAATTTCAAGCAAGCGGAAGGAACGCGGGCTGAATTGTGTGGACACAAACACCAAGTTCCAATCACAAACGCATCCTACAGTGATACCCCACGCTGGAGCACGCAACCTGCCTCTCATTGGGCCGATCGACCTCCGTTGGAAGCTTCAATTTCATCTTCATGCTATGGTTGAAATAAATCATAAAAACCTTTCTCTCAAACTACTCAGTCCTCACAGCAACCTCTGCCTTCACCCCTTCATTTCTACAACCATCGAAAAAAGGTCTGGAAAATGGAGGAATCACCTTTTGAACAAGGAAAGATTGCGGGGCAAAGAGTTATTGACGAAAATGGGCTGGTCTTTCCCATGGTTCTCCTCCCTATCACAACCAACACATTAACACCGTCGAATCCTTTGTCCAAACCATTCGAGAGAGCAGAGAGTGGATCCACCACTGGCTGAAAGAGGTGGGAGCTTTGATCTTCAGAGGATTTCCCCTCGAAACTTTCCCTATATAACTTTTATTGTTCGCTTTCATTAAAAAAATATATTAAAAATATTACATTGTCGTCTTGTCTCTATGTTAATTAGATTATTTATTTTTTTTATTAATTTTTTTTTTTTTTTTTAATTATGTTTTTAAAATTATATTATTGGTATAATTTTATTTTATATATAAAAATTATTTAATAGTTATCTTTTAAATTTGTATCTTATAAGGATCAAGATAAAAAATGTGATTTTGTTAAATTTTTTTATAACTAGTTTATTTCCTTATAGTGATGTAGTGGTAAAGGTAGGGTAGATTAATTCTCGATAATACACATTTTAGTTTGTGACGACAAGCTTTCATACAGATGACGAATAACTATTAAAGTCGACAATCCTTCAGCCAATGATGACGACACTCTCCATTGTGACAACAAGCATGGAGTTGACATTCATCTTTGTCGATGTTGGTAGCTTTTTTGATAATAGGGTTTGTCTGGTGAACATCGACAATCAGCTTCGATGTTGATGACACCAACCAATCGGTCAGCTCCTCGACAATGGCAACAAGCATTCGACATCCAAATCTTTAACGACAACTTTTTCCTGCACTTAGATGATGATATTTGTAATGACAAATGACTTACGTTGGTGGCTCCAAACAACACTCTATAAGTTGTAGGTCAGTGGCATCCTTCAGGACGCGTTCTTATCTTCGACAACTTCCTCTCCAACTCCCTTCATTATGGTAACAAGCAATGATAGTGCTCTGACTGCTAGGCACTGTAAGCACACCTTCGATAGCAATTTCCTTGTAGTAGTTTCTAAGCAGACTTTTGTGTTCTCCAACTGCGTCAAGTCAGCTATAGCTAATGCACTCTTTCTAACCTGCAAATGCAATATGGTTATACCTCTTATGGTTGTTGCTAGCACTTTCTCAAGCTAATAAGAGTGGGGTTCTTCCCTATTCTTGGAGAGTAGAGAGAAATATCACCCCTACCAATTCAAAATACGCAAATCGAATGTTCTAACTTCTTCACAACATACAAGATCCAAGGTATGTGAATGGAATAATAATGGGATTGAAATTGTATTCAAATTATGCTTCCATGATTGTTATGGGTTACAATTCAGTAATTTGACTAAATTCGTGTCCTTAAAAACTCTACTAATTTTCTCTGCCATCCTCTTTCCTCTCACAAATCATTTCAAATTTATAAATGTAAGCAGTCAACTACTCTTCAACTTCCACCAAACAGTTCAAATTCTAGATGATTGGCCTTCTAGTTCTAATGCTCCAATTTATCTACACATGGATGCTCCTACATCATACTTACCAGGTAACATAAATATTTCATGAACATTGCTAAAATATTCAATGGACACTTCGTATTTGGACATCTTGAAAACTTTCATCCATGTTGTTGTGTCAACTTCCTAGTTCTTCCATTTAACCAAATACTTTAAATGTCTTATCTCTTATCTTTCTCGCCACTCTGGAATCTATGATTGCTTCAATTTCATTGCATTCCTTCTTTGGTAGTTGTGTTATCCACTTATAAGTTGAAATATCAATAGTAGTATCTCCATCATCATCTCTTGGTTGATCATAGTATGGATACAAATCGACTACATTAAAGATCAACGAAATATTGATTCCTTCAAGAAGCTCAATTTTATATGCATTGGCAATAAACTTCTTTGATACCTTACAAGGCCCAATATTTTTCTAGTTGAGCTTGTTGTAAATACCTTTGGAAAATATTTCATTCTATAAATTCACAAAAAAAAAATCTCCAACCTAGAATTTCTATGTTCGATGCTTAAGGTCAATATGTTGTTTGTATTTCATGATATTCTTTTCCAAATCAACCTTCACTTCACGATGTAAGTCTTGCATATACTCGATAAAATCCTATGCCAAAGCACTATCTTTCTACAATTCAGTTGTGCTTCGCAACTCATCTATTCCTCGAGGATGAGTTCCATACACAATCTGGAATGAACTTTTAGTTGTACTCTATTTACATAATCGTTATATGCAAATTCCACCTATGCCAACACATTATCCCATAACATTGGCTTCATACCAACTAGACATTGCAAAAATATTTCAAGACTTATATTCACTACTTCGGTCTATCCATCAGTTTGTGGGTGATAAGCTTAACTAAAGCTAAATTTGGTAACCAACTTCTTCCACAATATATGTCAAAAATAACCAACAAACTTCACATATCTATTTGAATCAATGCTCTTCGATAAAATATGCAATCTTACAAATTCTCAAAAGAACAAATCAACTATATGGGCAACATCATTTGTTTTCTTAAAAAGTATAAAATGTGCCATATTCAAAAATACTCTTACATCTATATTCATTCTTAGCCAATAGCAGCTTGAACAAAGTTGTCCCATCATTTTTTCTACTCCAAAATGTGTAGTTAGTCCTCCATTATATTTTTCTCTTATCAGGTTCTCCCTCATGGAACTTTGTGATATGCACAACTACTTTCTCTTGAACAATAATACCTCTTGGATGAAATAGTCTAGCCACAACATTCTATCTTCTATAGTAGGATTACTACATGCTACCCGAGCTTCCTTGAAGTCTACATCATCAACATAAAGCTCCTTCATAGTATCAAAATTGATTTCAATCTACATTGTGTTCACTAATAGATTTCTTTTGCTTAAGGTATCAACTACTCAATTTCAATGACCACTTATATTTTTCAAGATAAATGAATATCCTTGCAAAACCTCCATCCACTTCATATACCTTCAACCTACTCTAGTTGTTAATAAACTATAAAGCATGATTATCTATGAATAAGACAAACTCTTTTGGCAGCAAATAATACCTCCATTTCTTTACGGTTTGAACAATGGAATAAAACTCTTGGTCGTAGATCAAGTATTTTATCTTTGTCTCATTTAGCTTCTTGTTGAAATAGGTAATGGGCTTACCCTCTTGGCTCAAGACTCCTATCGTCTTCCCACTTGTATCACAATCCACCTAAAAGGCTTTGTTGAAATTTGACAAATTTAGAACAGGTTGTTCTATTATCTTCTCCTTCATGCTTCAAAAAAAAAAATTTGCTACAGTATCTATTTAAACTCATGCTTTCCTCAATTCATTGTATTTGTGATTGGAGTACAAATTCTATTTAAATTTTTGATAAAATTCCTATAAAAACTTGCTAGACCATGAAAACTCCTAGCCTCAAACATACTTCTTTATGATGGTCAACTCATAATGGCCTTGACCTTCTTAGTGACCATCCGTAAACCTTCTTGAGAAATCACAAAACCCAAGTATACCAATTATTCCTTCATAAAACTACATTTCTTCAAGTTAATTAACAACTTTTTTATTTTAGTCTTTGTAAGATCAATCTCAAATGTGCCAAATGGTATTCCTTGCTCTTCCTGAATATCAAAAGATCATCCAAATAGACAACCACAAATTTTCCAAGAAATGGCTTCAACACTTCATTCATCAACCACATAAAGGTACTAGGTGCATTTGTCAACACAAATGACATAACTAGCCACTCATACAATATGTACTTTTTCTTAAATGCGGTTTTTCCACTCATCTTCTTCTCTAATCCAAATTTGATGGTAGCCACTCTTCAAATCGATATCATGGAATACTTTGCTCCACTTATGCAATCCATCAAATCATTCATGCAATGCAATGAAAATCTACACTTTATATTGGAAATATGTTGAATATTTTCCATGTTATTCTAGCGAGGCTAACTCTAAAAGGTACTGGACATTCTCCACATATCCTTGTCTAGGTTCAAGGCCAGGTCAGGCTCCGAGTAAGGGTTCGAGGGTGGTAGCCCCCAACGAAATATTTAGGGTTTCTTAAGCTATTTTTAGACCCATATAGGCTACTTAGGGTTAAATATTTGAACCCATGGTTTTTTATCCATGTTATTGTAAAATTTGTTCTTGTGTTGTTATTTAATTATACTTGCATCAAGGTTTGATGAGTGATGAGAGATGAACATTATTGTATTGGATATGGTTAATTTTATACAATAAGAAGATATTAATGTGTTGGGTTTTTCCCTATAAGGGTTTTCCAGGTGAATATTGAGTTATGTGTGTATCTATTATCTTTATCTTTTTTTCTTTAATTTTGTATTTACTTTTTTTTCTAGATTTAGTTTATTGGGGCCTTTTGCTTTTCATTTGGTATCAGAGCTATGTTTTTTAGCTTTGTTTGAGGATTAAGAGTTTCAATCCTATGATAAATTAATTATTGAGTGGGAGTCGTATGTGAAAGAATCTAGGTGAAGAAAAATAACGAAAAGCACACGAGTAGATATTGAGAACTTTAATGGATAAAATTGAGTTATGGAAACTCAAGATGGAGGATCTATTAGTTGATAGAGATCAATGGGTTGTGATCTCAAGAATAAAATCAATATCAATGATAGTTGAGGATTTGTTGATGATCAATAGGAAGGCAATGAGTTCTATTAGATTGTGCTTATATGATTTGGTATTGTTGAATGTATCAACAAAGACCATGATAATATCGTTATGAAATAAGCTGAGAATTTTGTATCAAACAAAGTCATTGGTAAATAAACTCTTTCTTCGAAAGAAGTTGTATTCACTTCAGATGAATGATGGTGACTTTATGGCTGAACATCCGAATGATTTTAAAATTGTGGTAAGTCAATTAAAATCTATTGAAGTAAAAATTGATGAAGAGGAAAAATGTATTACTTTACTTTATTCATTACCTGATTCATGGGATAACCTAGTTATGGCTATCATCAATACTACTACATTGAAAGTAGAGGATATAGTAGGAACATTGCTATATGAGGAAATGAGACAAAAATATTATGAGGATTATCATCATAAGGATGCCTTGGTTGTGAGAGGTCGTTCTCAAGGAAGAAGCAAAAAAACCAAGAGAAATAAAATTAAGATCTAGGGGTAAATCTATAGCTCTAAAAAATAGGAAATGTTGGAAGTGTGGTAAAATAGGGCATTATAAAAGAGATAAAAAATCTAAAAATATTGATAATAGTCGATCATCTGATGAAGGAACTTTTGTAGAAATGAAGACCACAAATGAAGATTTAGGGGATTTATTCTTAATTGTAGCATGCTCAAGTGAATGCCATGACTCATGGTTGATTAACTCAGGTGCTTCCTTTCATATGATTCCTTATAGGAGGGTTTCTATGAATATGAAAAGATAAATAGAGGTGTGAAGTCTTTTTGGAAGACAATTCAACATATAAAATAATAGGTCAAGGAAGAGTCAAGTTGAGATTAAAATATGGAAGAATTAAAACCCTTCCTAGTGTGTTGCATATTCCAAGTTTTGTAAGGAATTTGATATCTGTAATATGAATAATGCAGTTGTGACTGTGGTATTCAATAAGGATAAATGCAAGATGTTTCATGGAGTCTTGATGTTGGCAAGGAAATTTCGTACATGAACACAATTCAAACTTGAGGCTAGCATTCTAAGTATTGATTGCAATAACTCTTCAATTATTGAGGATAATATGAAAGAAGCGACTCCAAGTATTTATATAGCAAATACAATTTGTGGCATCAACGCATGGGATATATTGGTGAGAAAGGCCTTCAAACATTAAAAATAAAAGGTATGGCTAAAGGAATTTTTGATTGCCCATTAAATTTTAATTTTTGTGAGCACTGTATTTTTGGAAAGCAAACCTGAGTCAAGTTTCCTAGTGGTGCTACAAGATCTAAAGAAATTTTACATCTAGTTCATAGTGATGTGTGTGGACCTGTAAAGCACCATCATTAGGTAAATTTTTCTATTTTGGTACATTTATAGATGACTTTTCAAGAAAGACATGGCTATAATTTTTACGAAACAAATATGATGTTTTCAATTAATTTTAAAGAGTTTAAGGCTCTTGTAGAAAATCAAATAGAAAAAAATATAAAGGTTTTGAGAAGTGATAATGGTGGCAAGTATTGCTTTGAGCAGTTTTGCAAGGACTATGGAATAGAAAGGAAAAAAACAACGTATACTCCACAATAGAAAGGAGTTGCAAAATAGATGAACAAAAAATTGATGGATAAGGCCAAACGAATGCTAAGTGGTTTAGGGTTAGAAAGGAAATTCTAGGTAGAAGCCATTTTAATTGCTTGTTACCTCATCAATAGATTTCCTACCGCGGATTTGGTGGACAAGACTCCATAAGAAGTGTGGACTAGTAATAAACCCTCTCTCAATCATATAAGAGTTTTTGTTTGTGATGCTTATATGTATGTACCAAAAGAGAAAAGGACTAAGCTAGACTATAAATCTAAAAAATGCATATTTGTGGGTTATAGTATTGGTTTTAAAGGATATAAGTTATGGAACCCAAAAACATAGAAGATTGTTTACAGTTGTATTGTGATATTTAGAGAAACAAAATGGGTTTCGAAACAAGAAATGCAACAAAGCAAAGAACCTGAAATAGGTCAAGTAAAATTGGAAGAAGATGAAGAACTTATGGTAGAACCTCGTGCTACAAAATAATATGAACTACAAAGAGAGTCTAAAGAGAAAATTTCAGAGGAAGAAGGTGAGGAGGAATTTGAAGATGCGGAACCTATAACTCCAAGTTTGAGGAGATTAGATTGAGTGAGAAGACTCCCAAAAATATATGGTCCTTAAAATATTTGTTTTAAATTTAATATATCAATTACTGATGAAGAACCCAAGATTGTAAAGGAGGCACTTCAATCAAGTGAGAATAAGTATTGGAAAAGGGTTATAGAGGAAGAAATGTAGTCCCTGGATAAAAATAAGATGTGGGACTTGGTGAAATTACACCTTGGAAGAAAATCGGTTGGTTTTAAGTGGGTATCTAAGAAGAAGTACAAGGCTCGCCTGGTAGCAAAAGGATTTTCTAAAGTTGAGAGAATTGACTTTGGTGAGATTTTTTATCTTGTGGCTAAATTAACTTCAATTAGATATTTGTTGGCTATTTTTGCTACTTTTGATCTTGATATAGAACAAATGGATATGAAGATAACATTTCTACATGGTGAACTTAATGAAGACATATATGTCACAACCATAATGCTTTAGGAAAAAAGGTAAGGAGGACTTGGTATGCAAGTTGAAAAAGTTTTTTTACGACTTGAAGTAATATCCAAGAATGTGGAACCAAAAATTTGATAAGTTTTTTTGACACTTGGGCTTGAAAAAAGCAAAGCAGATCCATGTGTGTATTTTAAAAAAGAAGGCACAAATTTTGTTATCATTGTTTTGTATGTGTATGACATGTTATTAATTGGTAACAACAAGGAGATGATAAAGTTATTAAAATTTTAGTTATCTTTTGAAGTTGACATGAAGGATTTGGGTGCTACAAAATTTATTTTGGATATGAAAATTAAAAAGGGATCATGCAAACAAAAAGTTGTGATTAAATAAAATAAAATATGTTGATTTGATACTACAGAGTTTTAATATGCATGATAGTAAATGTAATGACCAAAAAAAATCCAACCAAATTGAGAGAATATTTTTTATACTCCTTAGGGATCTATATCACCCACCTTACATAAGTCATTCTATGAAGGTGTCTATTAATGTGAAGCCTTATGATTAAGTTGTCCATCTCATCTTCATGATGAGCCAACTTATCTCTTTTGTATATAAAATGGTATGCTTATCCCTACACCATACATAAGTTCGTCTACGTAGATGTACTAAGCATAACGACATAAGATTTTCTATGTTTTCTTTATCATACATATGTCCATCTATGGAGGTAAAGTTTTAGGTGTTAAGGTTAGGTCATTTAAGGAGAAGTTGTGAAATTAGGATTACCCAAAGTTTCCTTCTCAAGGGACCCCATAAGCCCTTATTATTAACTCTTTCTAACTTCTAATGAAAAATTTCCTCCTTGCTAACTAGGAGAAGATTCCAAGTATCACTAGCATGTGTAAACACTTCACATCTTAGTAGGATACTTCTAATCCATAAGCATACATTTGATAGATGTCATTTTCCAATCATCTAATATTCATTAGACCATTCATAAATATTACCTGATATTCCTTCATTAAATAGGGATTAAATAAGTCTATATTTTTAAATGAGCATTAAATAACATCTACAACTTCATAAATAAGAAGTCACATAAAATATGAAATTCCTAGTTAGTTTAATTATCAAACATGATAATTTACAAAACCTTAACACCATAGATCTTTTTTCAATAACAAGTAAAAGATATTTTCCATTCATCTAAGATTCATAAAATGCAAGATAAAAATATGTAGATATTCAAAATACACACAACACATTATATATCTTGGGAAACACTTACGGGAAAATCCCAACTTCGAAACATCATTTTTATTGTATAAATTTAGTTGTCTCTAATACAACTATATAAAGTAATCTCATAATTCCTTTTTTCAAAACATCAATACCAATATAATTACATAAGAACCCCATAATTCTTGTCCTCAAAACATGAATTGTTCCTTTAATTCATATTACAAATTCAAGGAGGGAACCCCATAATTCCCTTGAATGAATTCCACATTCATTCTCCTAAAGACGATCTCTTCCTTCTAATCATTTAAAGGAATAAAATATTTTTAAAGGTCTAATGTATCTATAATATCAATACTAATATAAATACATAGGAACCCCATAAAAAGTCTATATTTTAATAAATCAAATCTATTCTTTCATATATAAGTTTATCTTTTAAACTTAATATATCAAATCTATTCTTTCAGATATATGTATATATTTTAAACTTAATAAATCAAATCTATTCTTTCAGATATTCCTTCAATAAAAAGTCTATCTTTTAAATTTAATAGATCAAATCTATTATTTCATATATAAGTCTATATTTTAAAATAAATAAATCAAATATATTCTTTCAAATATAAGTCTATCTTTTAAACTTAATAAATCAAATCTATTCTTTCATATATAAGTCTATCCTTTGAACTTAATAAATCAAATCTATTCTTTCAAATACAACTTTATATTTTTAGGATTTGTGAAAGGTAGACAAATTCTGGACGGGATCATAGTAGCTCTTGAAGTTATACATTCAATAGTTTCAAAAAAAGAGAAATCTATGATCTTAAAACTTGATATGAGTAAAGATTATGATAGGGTTAAATGGGATTTTCTTTTTACAATTTTAGATAAGTTTAGTTTTGGGAAGAAATGGGTTAGATGGATTAAAGCTTGTGTCTCTACAGTTTCTTATTCAGTGTTGGTCAAAATGGTTTAGTGATAGAATCTTTTAAAGCCAAGAGAGGCCTTAGACAAAGAGATCCTCTATATCATTATTTTTTCATTATTATGGTAGAATTTTTGAGTAAAAACTTAAAGAAGGATTACAAATATGTGATTATAAGTGGACTTAAGGTTAGTAATAATATAGATAACAACACCCATCAGTAGTTTGTAGATGATACAAATATTTTTGGAAGGGCAAAGGATAAATGAGGCTAGAGCTTTGAATAATACTAGCAAATGCTATAGACTTTGACCTTTGCTAAGGGTTTTTTATGTTCCAATTGAGAGGCCAAGGAAGAAAACATATTTGTCTTAATATCTTCAAGTATGTTTTCAATTTCAATTCCTTTTATACAAACTAATATTTTTGCTACTAAAATAGCGCCTCTTATTATTTTATATCTTTTCTCATGGTAGATCTTCAGAAGTTTCAACAAAGAGTCATAGTATCCTCAAGACTGAACTAATAAATATCTCCTCCTTATATTAGGTTCAAATATTCTACACACTCTTCGAATATTCCTAATAATAAAATGACCTTCAAGGTCTTTGCATTCAAACATGAATGTTTAGACCATAGAAGAGTAAACCAAAATTTATCAATATAATATTCTAGGGTCTTCTCTTCTCTTTGTGTCATTCAAAGGACCTCGTCTCTTACTTCTATAGATGTGCAATAGTCTTGATATTTTTGTAGAAATTTTATTTGCATAGTGTCCCATATATTGACATTACTTTCATTAAGCCCCATCAACTAGCATAAAAGTTACATCCTTGGACACCTTGGACACCTTTTTGTATATGAGTTAGGGCTACAAGAGAGATGCAAATATTTTTGTATGTGAGTTAGGACTACAAGAGAGATGTTTCTTCTACCATATTTATTAAAATTTATGTTGGCCAAGGTGTCCAGTAAGTACTTCTTTGTGATATATTAGCTTCGAAAGGTTACCGTGGTAATCTAACTAATTATTGAGTTTCCTTAAGTGGTAAATTTATTGTAATGTAACATCCTCCCAACTATTCGACAATAGAATGTTTGTGTTCTATAGAAGGAATACTATATTCAAGTATGGACTCAAGAATAGGACTTAATATAACCAAAGATACTTCAAATAATACTATAGGATCAACAAATCCCATAGTCTATTCTATAGTTCTCCAAAACGTTATGACTTCTCATTATTTTTCTTCTTCTAATTAGGTCATCCATATGAGATGGGTACCTTTATAGCTCTTCATATTACACCAATTCTTGTGTTATTTAGCAAATATATTCATTTTTCATCCTTGGATCAAGACATACAATGCACATGGATTAAGGTGCAACTACAAAAATAAAAAGAAACATATTACAAAGAATTACTTGGGTTGAATGTCAATCTTCAATCCAACCTATCTCTATAGTTTATAGAAAGGAAAAAAACTCTAAAAGGACTATAATTTTAGCACCTCCCCAACAAAAGTGTCAAAAGTGATGAGCACTAAGTATGTCAATCTATATACGTACACTTCTAAGACATAACATTGTATATACATTACAAAACTAATAGAGACCCTAGCCTCTATGTTTCCATGAATTGACTCTAGCTCTTACTAAGGGTTGATAACATAATTGCTCATTCCAAGAACTCCACAAGAAGGAATAAATTATACATATATAATTCAAATCTATGAAAACTATAGAATATAAAGTTTGAACTAGAAATAAACTGAATAAGAAAAATTAACGTAGACACCATGCATTTACTTCCAAAAGTAGGAAATAACACACTTAAAATATAATTTTCATGGGGTTTCTTGCAAACCATACTCTTGTAGTGATCTCTTTCTCTGAGAGTAGGTACAATTCTCGCATAGTGAGAAAAAAATTAAATGCCCAAAATAAAATTAACATTGATCTATTTTATTACTATTGGAGAAAGTACATAATAGGAATTTTGTTTGATACTCTACTATTGAGTGATGCTAAACATTCGATCGTTTATTTTATTTCTCTAGATACTACTTTTTTTAACCTACATTGAACTGTATACAATAATTTAAAAGAGACCATGTAGCTGCTCTAAATTGATTGACAACTCTTCAATGATACGGTTAAAACTACAATAATTAAAATTAATTACAAATAAAAAACAATATAATAGAAATACAATTTTTGGATTCATGTAGTTTGAGAACTGATACTCTAATTTTACCTAAATAGAATAGTTTGTAAAGAAACTAGAAAGATATATCAAATTGAGTTTCAACTAACACAACAATATGATTTTGAAAAAATATATGTAATTGTTTTTTTTTTGTTGAACATACTTTAACAACCAAAAAATATAGCTAGGAGCACAACCGGACCACCCTCCCCATGATTTAAACTTGTGTATTTACAATATAAGTCCAAAAATTTATATTCAACACTATATTACCACCTCCCAAAGGAAAGACAAACATGTCCACCTTTGTCCCCGTGATTTAAAATTGGGTATTTACAATATAAGTCCAAAACTTTATTTTCAACACTATATTACAACCTCCCAAAGGAAAGACAAACATGTCCACCTTGTGGTTATAGTCACCCATATTCACCTTCATATTTCTACATTTTCCCTTACAAGGTATGATTCCTCTATTGACTATCATGACTTCAAAAGAATTGCATGAGTGTATATAGCATTCTAGTCTTTTGGACACCTAAGGATAAATAAAATTATGTACTTCTTGAATCAATAAGGATTATGAGGCACTGACCCTTGAGTTGCCCAACCACTTTGATGGTTTAGGGGTAGAAATTCCTCCTAAAGCATGCACAAAAATTTATAGAAAATAGTCCTATGTCAATTCAACTTCTCTAAGTTGATCTTTTGCTTTATTGTCATCCTCTTTGTCATGATATTTTTGAGTGGAGAGTTTGCCCATATGGAATTAATACAATTTCTATTGCATGCACTCGTGGCATAGGGAGTATTTATCATCACATTTGTAGCATAGGTCTTGTGTCCTGAATTTGTGCCTCAATATCTTCTCTAGTCAAACATTTTATTAGAGTGACTTGCTGACAGGGGTTGACATCGGTATAGATGGAGGTGATGGTTAATCTTGTGGGACTCAGCTTTAAGCAATAAATTTATCCTATGTAAATATGGCTAAACATACTACTTGCATCATGAATTGTGGTTTCAATATTTTTACCTCAACTTCAATATCTTCTTTCAACCCACTAATAAAACTACTTAAAACAATTCTTCATTTAAGCCCGTTGTATGGTTAGCCAAATTTTTAAATTGATTTTGATATCCATGAATTGATGAGGTCTATTTCAATTTCATGAGGGCTCCTGTGAAATCCTTGCACCTATTAATGTCAAAACAACCAAGTAATTACTTCTCAAATTCATCCTAAGAGAGATTTGAATGTGTATTCCTCAACTATTGGTACCATTGAAGTGTGTCAGTTTTGAAATTAAAGGATGTTATTGTGAGCCTTAAATTCTAGGAACATCATGAATATTAAAATACTGGTATGTCCAATATATCCATTTATCAAGATCCTTTCCATCAAATTTAATAAAATCTAAATTGGGTATTTTATATATGTTATTATTGAAAAATGTACTTTGCTCTTCATTCTAAACTTCGTTCCTTATACTCAAATTCTTTATTGCCAAGTTGGTTGTATGCTTGGATCACACCTATTAAATTACTGTCAAAGTCATTTAATATATTATTAAATGTGTCTTTTAGCTTGTGTTGTTGTAACATAAAATTCACATTGTCATTTAGTGTCTTTTTGTCAACATGTAATTGGACTCTTCTTGTTTTGCATTTGGTTCATTTGTTCACCTAGTTGCTCTATATGGGCTCATTTGGTCGTGTTTAGGGCATTTGGGATTTCTAAAAACATTATGGGTGACATAATAAAATTGTATGTTTGAAAAGATGATCGAAATTGGCATATACCCTAAAATGATGATTTTTTACCTCCAAAAAAACTTATGGATATAATATACTCAAATGATCAACTCAAAAAGAAGATTACAATGCACAATATCTCAAAATGATGTTTTTTGGACCTCCAAAATTTTTAGTCATTGTTATCTGGTCTGGAATTTGAAAGTCATATGACTGTATTTTGCGTTTGAAACCGTAAATTATGGTTTTAATTTTATAGTGACCGTAGATTTTTACTTGCTATTTTTCCTAAAAACCATAAAATTTACAAGTAAAAATATTTAAATACCTTAGATTTTACTTATCATATACATATATATGTAGATATGCAGATTAAAGGTGAAGTCTTAATAACTAAACTAATAATAAACTAAATCGACAAATTTTATTTTCATTCATAAAATAAAATTGAAAGACAAATAAAATTTTCACCAATATCTAAACTATCTTAAAAAAAAATTAAAAGACAAATAAAATTTTCACCAATATCTAAACTATCTTAAAAAAAAAATAAAAGACAAATAAAATTTTAAACTGTTACCCAAAAGTTAATAAAAAATTTAACAGTTGTAAAAATTCGTGTTGATAGCCTAATCATTACCAACTAAATATTCCAACAACCCCTTAGGATGTTTTCTACACTCTTATAGCATTATGCTAGTTTTTTTGTTTTTTTTAAGAAATACTTCTTATACACATCCACCGTGGGGATTGAACCCAAGTCACATCATCGATAATGCAAGTGGCGTCCTTACTAGTATACCACATCACGCGGATCATTATGCTAGTTTTGTATGGTGTCTTTGTGCATTAATCCACTGCCAACTATCAACTCTAACAACTGCCCTTACTTAGTTACTAGCGCGGGGATACTGAAGCAGAGCCGATAGAATGGAGAAGATTCAAACTGTACATTGAACCAGACAAGAAATATTAGCACAAAAAAATTAAAGGGTTTGCGGCAAAGGGTTTTTGCAGAGCAAGGAGGGTTTGTGGCGGAGTATTGTATTAAACATCTATTTCATCGGGTAAGCACATTTTCCGTCCTCTTTCGATTTATAAAACAATTTAAGTAGATAGGAGAAATACATTCGTTATAGGGGTTTGTGGCGAAGGGTTTTATTATCAGCAAGGGTTTGCAGTGGAGGGTTTGCAGAGCAAGGAGGGTTTTATTACACATTTATTTCATCGGATCAATAGTACAGATGTTTTGGCTATAAAGGGTTTGACAATGGAAGAAGAGAAACAACAATTGCAAGAACCGATATATGTCAATGAGAAATAGTACTGGAGGATATTAAGGCATCGACAAGCTCGAGCAAGGGCAACAACAATGAAGAGGGCATATCGAAAAATAAAAATAAAAAATATTCTACCACATAAATAGGTGGAAAATAAGGAACAATCAAAGGCAGATCACCAAAATGAGTTTTCAGATGAGGAAGAAACTTATAGTCCCACACTTACACCACTCATGTGGGCACCAAGACTTTATGTGCAAGAGCTAATGAATATGAAAGAAAAACTTGAAAGCATGGAAAGGAGGGAGAAATTAAGAGAAACTAAATCAGATGAGGTTATAAACACCATTCGAAGGCTGGAAAAGGAAAACAACCAACTCAAGGAGCAAGTGTCAAAGCTACAAAGCCTTGCAAACATGGGTCAACGTGAATGGCATGTCCTCAAACAAGCCATCCACCCCCCAATAAATGATGCAATAGAGGTGGAAAAACAAATGCAAATAAAATAAAAGAGGTACAAAAAACACTCCAAAACATGGAAACAAGAGAAAATGAGCTACGAAATGAATTAGCAAAGGCAAAGACATGGTCTCAAGTAGTAAAAGAATCATTCAATCAACAAAAAGACTTGATAGTTAAGCAAGTAAAAATTCAAATAACAGAAGAGAAAGAAAGACATGAGAAGTTATCAAATATAATCATCAAAGGGTTGAAATATTATGGGGACAGGGAAGACACAAATCGTTTAACCATGGACTTCTTGTCAGATCTATTACAATGGAAAGGTCAGATAAAAAAAGCAAGCAAAATTGGAAGGTTGAGAGGAGGCAAAGATAGACATATTAAGGTCGCATTGATGAGCTACGAGGATAAAATAAGGTTACTAAAAAATAGAGGCATGCTGAGAGGGTCAAAATTTTATTTAGATGACGACCCAACATTTTTATAGCAGGAAGAAAGAAATAAGGAATGGGAAAAGGTGAGGGAAGTAAGGAATGAAGGAAAACATGCATATTTAAGAAATGGAAAGGCATACATCACATCTAAACAAATAGGAAGTATGGCCCACCCGGGAACATCTTACAATGGTAAGTTGGAACTGTATAGGTTACCCTTGGAGAAGAGGACCCACGTTAGGGCCCATTGCTAGAGACAAATATAATCATATTGACGAAAACACATGAACACGATGGATGTAGGACTCCAAAATTTGTGGGATACAAAAAAATAGCAATATGGAATAAAACAGCTGAAAATAGCAAAGGGCATGGGGGTATTATGATTTTAATAAAATAGGAAGGGGATAAAGTCATTAAAATTGAAAAACAATATGAAAAACAAACAATACATCTAGATAAAGATCCTAGAAACTAAGTTAGTTATTAGCATAGCAACATGTTATTTTGCTCCCAAGAATTCTAAATTCTATAAGAAACATGACCTTAACAGAGAAGACCCATAATCCTCCGTAAAAAGAGACATTTCAATATACAGTAAGTTGGGGGAGATTATATTAATTGGAGATTTCAATGCAAGGACAACACATAAGCAAGCTAACATTCTAGAAGGTAATTAAGGTATTGATATTAATCCTCTTCGGATGCCAGAAGAGGAAAATCAGCAGTGGACCAAGACTTCAGAAGATGAGCATGGGGCTATCACGTAATATGGAGAAGAGTTGTTAGGTCTCTGCAGCATATACAACTTGATTATTTACAATGGGATGAACAAATGGAAAATTCAGGAAATTATACATGCAAAACATATAAGGGACAAAGTGTAATAAACTATATAATATGCTCACAAAATTACATACCAAAAATAGAGGAGCTAGAAGTGGAAGATTCTCCAGTGGAACTTAAGTCAGAGCACAACCCAATTGTTATGAAACTTCGAATGCATGGAGACAAACCAAGGGAAAAACACTTGCAAGGCAATAAAAATAAATATCCTCACAAGGGAAACATTCTCTTAACAGATGAAAATCGACAGAATTTCAAAGCAGTATTAAATAACAAGTTACATGAAAGGGAAGAACTACATCACAGTAGTAGAGATTACAGTAAGAGTGAATGGTTAATGCACATTATTCAAGAAGCTCTAAACAAATGCAAGAGAGCTAAACCTAAAAAGAAAGAAAAAAATAGCTTCCCAACCAACCCAGGGTTCGATGAAGATTGCAAAAAAATGCGAAGATTACTAAAGGAACCAACGAGTAAAACAAGAGCAAACAAAAAAACATATGAGAAACTGGTAAGGGCAAAAAATAAAGAATACACTAGAACAAGGAGGAAATAATTTATTTACTTAGGGAAGCATGAACCAAAGAAATTTTAGAAGGAACTAAGCGTGAAAAGGACGCAAACTAAAAATAAATAACAATTAATCAGTGGTTGGAGTATTCAAAACAACTGTATCAACGTAGTAACCAGCAAGAGACACCCCCTAATATCATTGTCAAGAAAGAACTTTTCACAATTGAAGATATTATTCAAGGGATAATAATATTAGCAACTGGTAAAACCCATGACATAGACAATCTTCAAGCAGAGCATATAAAATGGGGGGTAGATATCTTGGCATCACAGATCAAAGAAATTTCCAATGAGGTCATACAAAATGGCTTCCCTACTGAGTGGACAAGTAGCTTGATCATTCCTTTGTTTAAAAGTTGAGATGTAAATAATCCCTCAAACTATCGAACTATCACGATCAACCCTCTCTTTGCAAAGTTGTTTTGGAGTATGATAGAGCGTAGGATCAGCATATGGGCATAAGAAAAGGAAAAGACAGCAAAGGGGTAAGCACTTAACTATTGATCACTGTATCACGCTCAAACACATAGTGGAAAACATATGGGACAAAAAAGAGGAGGCTTTTTGTTGTTTTGTAGACTTCAAAAAGGCATTTGACACAGTGCCAAGGAAACAATTATGGACCAGAATGGAAGAGATAGAGGTTCCAATTCACCACAGGGTAGAATTTCACAAACTATATGAGCATGTAAAGGCTAGAATCAGAACACAGGAAGGGTTATCTGAATGTTTTGGTAGTGACATAGGTTAGCATTTCATAGTGATTTTAACATCATCGACGGGGCTTTTCCTGTGTAAGATCACTGTAGGTGGATGGACGAACATGAGCATGATAGTGTTTCCTATGCAAGTAATGGTTAAAATTTTTATGTCATTAGTACTAATAATGCATAAGAGAAGACGATGTCAATTTTTTTAAAGTGAGTGGAGGTCGTGCTCGCGTTCTAGCGTGCAATTTGTTTTTTGGTCAAGCACTGTGAGGATGAAGATGTGGATGTCCATTTTAAACTGAAGTCCCACTGTCCAGTTTTCCTATTTAGGCGGAGGTGTCAAACAAGGTTGACCTCTATCTCCTACCTTATTTGGGTTGTACATTGACAAGTTAGAAGAATGGATAAACAAATTTGAGGGAGAGGGAGTGCACTTAGCCAAATATGTGGTAAAACTCCTCATGTATGCAGATGATGTAATTCTTGTGGCCAAAACAACCAAAGATATAGAAGATCACCTTCAAGCTCTAGAACTCTTTTGTAAAGAAGTTGGGATGCAGGTGAACACGAGCAAAACAAAAATTATGATTTTTTAGCAAAAAAGAAGAAGCAACAACTTGAATTTCAGTTTGCAGGAGAACCGCTTGAGGTAGTAGTAGAATACAAATACTTGGGTATAGACTTTCATGACAAACTTAATTGGAATACATATAGGATGAAAAGAACTCAAAGTGGTTGGATAGCACTATATGCACTTCAAAACAGGTGTAGGAATGCCGAGTTGTGGGACTTAAAGACCACCAAGGTCTTATTTGGCCTACTTGTTACACCGGTTTTGTTGTATGGTTGTGAGGTGTGGTCTAGTGGCACAACAAATGCAAAATGCAGGCAAATAGAAAGGATTCAAAAATATCTAATCACAAATTTTCTCAAAATTAAGGCCACAACCCCTTATGAAATTATTCTAGCTAAAACTTGAATGTTCCCTTTAGAAGCAATTGCTATGACCAAGCTGTTATGTTACTTCAAAAAAATAGAAAACATGAAAGATGATAGATGGCCTAGGGCAACTAGGGACGAAGAGTTGCATAGGCGAAATAATACATGGATGAAACAAAATCAAAAATGGATGAAACACGGGGAAATCAACATAAATGAATGCCCAAATGTCAACAAAGACATAAAAAATTATGTGAATGAAAAGTTCAGAAATGGAATGTGGAAAAATGCAAGCAGGAAAAGACAATATTATATTGCAAATTTTAACCCAACGTGTGACCACAAGGTAAAAGCGTATATAGGCGCTGAATTCAAGTGGAAGGAAAAAATGTTCATTGCTCAGATAAGGACTAGCTCTCATAGGCTTAGATGTGAAACAAGGAGATGGACAACGCCCAAAGAACAATGGGAAGAAAGGATATGTACTCTATGCAACACAGGGGTAGTATGCAGCACAGGGGTAGTAGAGACAGAGGAACACTTCATCTATAAATGTCCGAGTTTTTCAGATATCCGTGACAAAAACAAAGAAACACTTGAAAACGGGTTTATGGCAGATTTATTTGAAGACAGTAAAATAAAAAAAGTTGAAAAATTGCTAACCCAAATCAGTAGGAGAAGGAACAACCTTCTCAAAAATATTATAGATCATATAATATATGATTTGAGTAATTGTACTTCTATTTTTTCACCCATAGACTATATTTAGGTCTTGCACACGCAATTAAAATCTTTCATTTCATTTCATATACCTGACTATTACCAGTAATCAAATAACAATTGCCTGTTTTGACAATTGCAGCATGTTCGAGGAACGCGGGCCGAATTGTGTGGACATTAATACAAAATTACCACGTGCCTGTGGCAAACGTATCCGACCGTCGTAAGTTCTTGTTTCAAAACGTGATAAGTCCCTGTGGCAAATTTCCACGCCATGGAGCACGAAACCCATTGGAGTTTCCGTTTCAAAACGTGAATTTTATCTTCATGCTATTATTTTTGCTCTATATTAACCCTTCTCTCGGACTACCCACTCCTCACAGCCTCCTCTGCCTCCACCCCTTCATTTCAACAACCATCGAAATAAGGTCTGGAAAATGGAGGGATCGCCTTTTGAACAAGGGAAGATTGCGGGGCAAAGAGTTATTGACGAAAATGGGCTGGTCTTTCCCATGGTTCTCCTCCCCCATCACAAGCAACACATTAACACCGTCGAATCCCTTGTCCAAACCATTCAAGAGAGCAAAGAGTGGGAGCTTTGATCTTCAGAGGATTTCCCCTGAAAACTGCATCCGACTTCAACGCTGTTATGGAGGCATTTGGGTGGGAAGAGCACAAATATGCGGGCTTTGCTTCTAGAACGAGGATCGAAGGAAGAGTTTACACGGCAAACGAAGCTCCTCTGCATAAACCGATCCCATTCCATCACGAAATGTCTATGGTAAGTCTCTCCACCTCAAACACAAACTCGTTACAAATTTCTTAAACCTGAAGCTAATTTTTATTTATTTATGTAGTTCGATGAATTTCCCAAAAAGCTGGCCTTTTTCTGCGAGATTGCGCCCCCCGAGGGTGGGCAGACTGCAATTCTATTGAGCCATAAAATTACGGGGAGAATGGAACAGAAATTTCCAGAACTGGTTAAAAAAAATGAAAAAAGAAGGGCTGTTTAATCATACCAGACTTGCCCCGAAAGATAATTCCCAAGCCTACGTAGCGGACTGGCAAACCCTTTACGGAACCGAGGATAAAGAGGAAGCGGAAAAGAGGCAAGTTAAAAGTTCGTTTTTTTTTAATATATAACACGAGAAGATTATCAAAGTCTTTTATAACCTTACTTATTCCGGTTATGATTGTTTTTATTGATTGGTTGAAAGGGTGTTGAAAGGTCCCTGAACCTTGTACAAGAGGTTTTTACATGTTTTCCAAGCCGACCGAGGAGGCCCAAGAGCTAAAGATCAAAGAGAAAGCAAAACACCACACGAGGGAAGGTGTCGCGACAATAAGCAGCATCACAGCCAAAGGAGAGAAAGTGTCGCGATATCGCAACATGTTGCAAAGTTGCTGCCAAAAGAGAAGAAGTGTCACGATATCATGACATGTTGCAAAATCTCGATCGAAGGTGAAAAGTGTCGCGATATCGCAACATGTTGCAAAATCGTGACCGGAGAGAAAAAGTGTCGCGAAATTGCGATATGTTGCAAAATCGCGGTCGAAGAGAAAAAGTGTCGCGAAATTGCGACATGTTGCAGAATCGCGGTCGAAGAGAAAAAGTGTCGCGATATCGCGACATGTTACAACATTGCGGCCGAGGAGAAAAAGTGTCGCGATATCGCGACATGTTGCAACATTGCGGTCGAAGAGAAAATTTGTCGCGATATCGCGACATACTGCATCATCGAGGCCAAAGAGGAAAAGTGTCGCGATATCGCAACATGTTGCAAAATCTCGGCCGAAGGGAAAAAGTGTTGTGAAATCATGACATGTTGCAAAATCGCGGCCGTAGAGAAAACGTGTCGCGATATCGCGACAAGTTGTAAAAATGCGACCGAAGAGAAAAAATGTCGCGATATCGCGACATGATGCAGAATCGCAGCCGAAGAGAAAAAGTGTCGCGATATCGCGACATGTTGCAACATCGGGACCGAAGAGAAAAGGTGTCGCGATATCGCGACATGTTGCAAAATCGCGACCGAAGAGAAAAAGTGTCGCGATATCGCGACATGCTGCATCATCGCGGTCGAAGAGGAAAAGTGTCGCGATATCGCGACATGCTGCAAAATCACGGTCGAAGAGGAAAAGTGTCGCGATATCGCGACATGTTGCAAAATCACGGCCGGAGAGAAAAAGTGTCGCGATATCGCGACATGTTGCAAAATCGCGGCCGGAGAGAAAAAGTGTCGCGATATCGCGACATGTTGCAAAATCGCGGCCGGAGAGAAAAAGTGTCGCGATATCGCGACATGTTGCAAAATCGCGGCCGGAGAGAAAAAGTGTCGCGATATCGCGACATGTTGCAAAATTGCGGCCGAAGAGAAAAAGTGTCGCGATATTGCGACCTATTGCAAAATCACGTCCGAAATTTGGTTTGGTTATGATTGTGATTTGGTTTGCAGGGCTACATTTACTGGGATCAAGTCCACGGTGAGTTGGGAAGGGAACACAATGTTAATTCAGATGAGGCCTCTGCTGCCAATAAGAGAAGTGAAGGGGAAGAAGAAATGCAAAGCCTGGTTCAATCTGTTAAGACATCAAGAGATACCCAGTACGCTACTGGGAGACGGATCAGTTGTTCCTCGAGAGGCCATCGAATCGTGCATTGAAATGATGGAGGACGAGGCCGTCGACGTCAAATGGGAAGTTGGTGATGTGGTTGTGATTGACAATTGCTTTGTACAGCATGCAAGAAGACCCTCCAAACCACCCAAAAGAGTATTGGCTGCCTTCTGCAAGTAGCACAATCAAATTCCACTCCTCTGCTACCCTGCTATTCCTTATGTATATTTTTTTAAAAATAAATAGGAGTTATGCACTTTTGAACGTTAATAAAGCTTAAAAACGAGAATCAGAGGTTAGTGGATTGGTATTAAGAAGAAATTTAGGTTTAAATTTGGGGTATATTTGTTGTAAAGATTAGTAGTCTAATTTCAATCTTAGTACGAATTTCAAGTGACCAGTGGTCCTTGGGTCAACAATAACAAAGGTGGAATAGATTTATTTGGAATAGGTTTATTAGGAACAGTTAAACTTTAAACTTGAAGTTATTAATATAATGTAGATGTATCCAAATCCCCTATATATATTTTCAATATTTAAACTTTCCTTTTTTTTTCTTGGCAAGAGGTGCAATAGTATGATTCTAAATTTTATTGTGATTTTAAGATTTGTTTTTAAAAATTCCATTCTTCCTTTCAATTCATAGATTTCAACAAATAATTAATCCAACATTTTTTCAACTCTTTCAATGTCGAAGGACCTATTGAATATATTCTCATATTTTTGGAGAAATAGTCCCAAATGGTGTAAACAAAGGAACAATGAATAAGTAAATGGTTTGATATTTATCCATCGTTCTTACACACAACATGCCTAAAAGGTCTACGATATCTTCTTCTTTGCAAATTATCACCTATAGAATTTTCCTTTGGATTGTTAACCAAAGGAATATTGAACCCTTTGGAAGAGCCTCAAGTGATCAAACATTCTTCTAAAGGAAATTATTTGGAATAAGAAATCATGATTGCTCCAAATCCTTATATTGCAACTTCACTGAATATCCACGTATTTTGATAGATTTGAAACAAAGCTCATCCTTCTACATAAAAGTAGGAAAACATAACACTTGAAGCATTTTTTACTCATCAAATATTTAGTTGAGATCCTCTTCCTTAACCAAGTTGTTAAGAGAAATACCTGACCTAGAATTGTTGCTCACATCAATATAAATTTTAATGTATGAACCTCTACAAGCCAAGCAAGCTCAAGTAAGTGGTTGCCATTTTAAACCACAAATAAGAGGATAAATATTCAACCAAGCATCAAACCAAAGATTTGTAAAATCCCCCGCATTGACTAACCAATATATGTCTTGATCAATTGTATACTCTTTGGTATGAAGTTTCATATTGTTAACCTCTAAGTTGGGATCATTTCCTTAATAGTTTTAATGCATCCATAGAACCTATATATTTTTGAAGTAATATTTTTTCCCCACTTTTCATTTGATGTTTGAATAACAACTAACTTTTGTCTGATGGCTATTGAAGCCTTAATATTAATCACAGGATAAACATTCACAGGATCAAATATATGATAGCTGCATTATAAAAATATCAAAATAATAATGTAACCAGAATAATATGAGCCAACTAATATGTAAATCAAGGCTAATAATATATCAACTAACATTTATTAATAAGTAGCAATATGAATGGAATAGCCCGAATCATACATATACAAAGCATGTACCACAACTTACAATATTAGTTGCTCAAATGTATGTAAACTTTATTGCTCCTCTTACAAATGTACAATACTCACAATGTAAACAATAGACTACGTAGGCTATGTAGGTGATGTTGGCAATGTCACACTATGCCTCTCTATGGAGTAATATATAGCCATTGTAGGATGACTCTTGGGTTACTTGACTCTTCCTTTTCTTATGCCAAGTCTCATGACTCTTGGCTTCTCTACTTGACACTCACATGACACTATCTTGTATGCACACTTAGACATGACTCTTCACATAACACTTCCTAATCTAAGAACACATGTGCACACTTACATATGAGACACTTGTGCACATTTATATACATTACACTTGCACACTCATTTACATGAAACTTGTGCATTTCCCGCACATAATTACATTACATAAAATATTTACTCACACTCTAATATAGGACATATCCCTAATCGAATATTTACAAGATTGTGCCAAGGAGGTATATTAGCATGTACCAAATAATGTAATATTCTCTTACACCCCCATGTATTACTTTATTTTCTTATTGAAGACTTTAGTCTTCAATCAAGGTCTTCATCCTTCAAGTGACTTTGCAATGGATTTGATCTTAGTTTTGATCTTCACCTGGTTCTTATCCTTGCTTGACTTCATCTCTAAAATCAACTTCATGTTATTTAGTCTTTGTGACTTCAAAATTACCAATCTCTTGAACTTCTTTATTGCCATCATATTCTTGTGTAAGAATATTTCCTTTGCCTTTGTCCTTAGAATCATATGACTCTTTCTTTTCCTATATAAAGACTTTTGAACATTCACTTAAAGCATCATAATATGATCTTGAGTTAGATGAACTTGGAATATCAATATTGCATGAAGAATGAAATATTTTTCTTAGAAATGATTCATCTACTTTTTCTTTCTTCTTAATATATTCAATCAACTCATTTTGTTTCATGTTCTCTTCTTTGTGAAACTTGAGTGTAAGCAATGCCATATACATTATGCTACCAATATCTAAAGGAATTGTAATACCATCTTTTCCATTATCAATTGCTTCAACAATACTTGCATGTAAATAGTATTCAAATGTTTTAAAGTTTTCATCTATGGCTTCACTATAGATCAATTTTGAGACTAGATCTATATTTTCTTTAGATTTTTTAATCAAATTCTTGATTTTGAATTTTATGATATTTGCTTTTTCTTTTTGAATCATGAACTCTATATCCATTGATTTCATTGATTCTTTTGAAATAGACAACCTTGTAACTCCCTAGGTTTAAATAAATTCAAAGTTTCTAAATTGTAAAACCTATGAAGTAGAATTCCTTATATCTTCCTAACATTTAGAAATTAGAAAATATGAACTTTCCAAAATTAATTTCCTAAATTTGAGGTTGAATACCTTTTGAATCCCGACTTATTTAATTTGCAAAAGTTCAATAATCAATTTTTTTCAAAAAATAGAATGAAATAAATTAATCTTAAAACTTATAACTCCAATTTTAATAATCATTCTACCATTAATCTACTTATCTCTCCAATATCTAAGATAATAAAAAACAATTATTCTATTAAGACACTTATAACTCCATAACTTAATTAAATATAAGTTTCTAACTTAATAAATTTCAAGTATTAAGACCTTATACCTCAAGATTAAACTTAATTTAAATTTTAAATTAAAAAAAAAAAAACCTAAATCTTTTTTACCTCCGTTCAAGGCATGCTCTAGAATATTTCAAACATTTAAAATTGCACTCTTGAACTACACTCTAATGGTATTTGTATTTTAGCTCTCCATTAGTGCAAATGACTTTTGTAGGTATTCCAAGCTAATATCTTGAATCGTTTTATTTTAGATTCTACGTTGAGCATTTTAATTTTGACTAGACAATTGGCATTCTACCCTAGAGGTGTTAGATGAACATTGTATTACCTTATTCCATTGACATATTTGTTGCTCAAGCTAGATTTGTTACATTTGGTGAAATTATGATTGTTGGCTTCCATTTGTTAGACGAGGTATTTCAATTTCTATTTGCTTGTTCACTATAATGTTTCATCTCTCCTTACTTTCCCTTTGGCACTTCGCTTACTTTTTGTTCCTTTGGTGCTTGCTTTCTTTTGGTGCTCGTTGATACTTCACCTACTTGCTGCCACTTTGGTGTGTGCTTCCTTTTTGTGCTCGATTGCTAGATGACTCTTCACTTACTTGCTACCACTTTGGTGCTTCCTTGTTCATTTTCATTTGACACTTCACTTGCCTGCACATCCCTTCTTTTTGTGTGTTGCTTCTTCCTGTGTGTTTCTTTTTCTTGTATGTTCCTTCTGCCTACGTGTCGCTTCTTCTTAAAATAGATGCAATGGAATTTCTTATTCTTTTAAATTAATATATTTTATTGACCATTAATATGTGTGCCTCCTTTTTAGGTGTAGGTTCATATATTCCTTGGAGTTCAATGTTTTTTGCTTCAACCTAAAAGTTCCTTTACTTCTCACACTTTAAATTTAATAACATTAACAAACAATTGTTTGCAATCTTTAGATATCTTCTTTTAGAGCAACACAAGCACAAACACTTCTCCTTAGTTCTCTTGGGTGCTTCTCCTTAGTTGACTTGGGTGCTTCTCTAGTGCACACTTCTACCTTCAACTTTAATATTCTTCCTTAATATTAAATGAGATTTCTACCTTGCTTTCTAGGCAAATTTATATTCATTGTTGCTGTAGGAAATAGTGCTCTTGTTGGCATTTATTTTCAATATGTAGAGTTTTTACTTCAATGCTCTTAGCTCTATATTTTTCTTTTTAGAGGAGATTACCTTCGTATTCTTTACTTGTAGCAAACTCTCTTTTAATATTTATCGCTTGTAGCCTTTTTGTATATGCTATCCTTCTTATGTAGATAATAAACCTTGGCTGAGCGACCTTTATGGATTGTGAAAGAAGATTATTGAATTGAAGGATATTTGTCCAGGGATCTATATGGATTAAATTAGAAGTCCACAAAAAAGCATTAAAAATATTTCCATTCAATGGAAGGTACTAGTATAGGCCTTTCCTATGATTGAAAAATATTTGGCTTGGAAAGTGGGCAATAGTGAACAAGTTAGAATAGGGGTTGATTCTATTTTGGATTGTGGAGAAAATATTTTATTGTCGAAATCTATGATAATTTCTTTACAAGATAAGGGTTTTTACTTTCTTCATCAAGTGGGGGAATCAAATTCTTCTAGTCTTTGAACCTAAGGTTGGAAGTAGACTCAGGTATTGGGATTTTTTAATGAGCAGGTTGTTTTGTGGAAGGCTTACACTGACAGTCTTAATAAGAGTCATATCAAGTTGAGAGTTGAACCAGATACTATTGCTTGGGCATACAATAAATCTGGGGTTCTATATATAGCTAAACTTGGTTACAGAGCAAGTTTTGACACTCATCCTCAAGGGTCTACTTGGTGGTGGAAGCAGATTTGGAAATTATCTGTCCTAAAAAAGATAATTATTTTTATGTGGTTAGCTTTAAGAAATAAGGCTTTGACTTGGGAAGTTTTACAAAGGAGAAGTAGACAAGGTCCAATTATTTGTATGTTGTGTTAGTTAGAGGAGGAAAACATCACACATTTGTTAATCAAATACCCTTTTTCTCAATAGGTTTGGTTAGAAGCTGAACGGATAACTAGAGTAAAAAGTATTTGGGAAGGAGAAACAGTGGGGGTATGCTTAAGATAGTGGTTTTTGAAAATTAGTTGAAATAATTTCTTTCTTTACCATGTCTTATATGTTGGGGTATATGGTTGGCACAAAATACAACTATTTTTTAAGGTAAGTTAATTCCCTCATTTCAAGTCACATTTCAAGTGAGGACTTTGGTCTCAATCAACAAAGGGTCTGACAAACATAAGAAACCTCGACAAGTAGACAATTTGTTCATTGAAAAGTCTCAACCATGGGGTTTTTTAAATGGGGCTAGTCAAAGACAATCATCTTTTAGTAGTGCTAGAGCTCAAAATTTCATCTTAAATAATCTCCATGCAAGAATTTATTGATGATGATACCCCTTGTCAGGCATGATTAGACTAATTGACACTCTTGGATGAATGTCACATTCACACTATTGAACACACGCATCTACCAACACCATATACAACGTGCCTACAAGAATAAGGTACATCAACGTGAATTCTAAATTAGAGATTTGATCCTCAAAGAGAACCAATAGATCACTAGCCAACCACACCATCTTCATGATAAATTTATGCATAACTAGCTAGGTCCATACATTGTTACACACAAATTTGGTTTTGGAGCTTATCGCCTTGCCAATCTCAAAGGTCTTGAGGAACTTGAACCCTTGAATATCATTCATCTCTAAGCATTTTATGGTTAATCACATTCATCCAGGCTCTCCATTATTTGTACATACAATCGTGGAGATTACATAAATACAAAAATGTAAAAATAATAACAATAATAAAAATTAACAAAAACAAAACCGCCTATTATCGGTGTATGCTCTATTGCATTTTCATCCATGTTGTTCTCTTCCATATTTATTTTCTTCTCTTTTGCTAATTTATGATCATTCTTGTATGGTCACACTTCGAGTGGCTACATACCTTTGATTGGATCTTCCCTTCTTTAATTTTTATATTTACCTTCTCTTGGTTATTTGCCAATGTTGTATGGTTACGCTTTGAGTAGCTACATATGTTTGTTAAATTATCCTTCCCATTTCTTTCTTTTATTTATTTTTTCTTATTTTTTGGTTACTTATCAATGTTGTATGGTCATGCTTTGATCGGCTACATACCTTTGCTAAGTTACATTTATCTTTTTCTATATATTCTTCTTCTATTGTTTCTTTCTTCCTCTAATTATATTCTCACACCCCATTCACTTTCACATTCATCTCTTCCATTATCATTCATGTACAACAAATAATTTTATTGTCAACACACATTTTCAATCTTCCTCATCTCCCAATTCTTTTTGTATAACACTCTTTCATTTTTATGTCACCCCTTTCATGTCTATACCAGGGTAACATTTTGTAACATGTCATAAAATCCATGATAGGCTACACTAGTATCACTTGTTAATGCCTTTCACTGTATTTTCATATGTAGCTTCTACATACATATTGTCCACATACACTCATTGTACATTCGTAAATACATATAGGTCTTGTTCATACTTCCATCTGTACATATTCTTTGTGAATTACATTCATGAAGAATTAAATATACACTTGTTAGTGCACCTATTGTGATTTCCAATCCATTTTCAAGATACTAGATCGTATATATCTTGTTGTGATTTGACTATTTACAGTTAATTCAATCAAGGTTAACCTCCATCAGGGCTATAAGCGCCTAACTAGCAGTGGAGTATACCTTCCAAGTGGTGACATGCCTAGTACATACCACTATGCGCTTGTGGATGAGCTAGCTTATAGGCTATGTTTCCAATTGATTGACATCATCCTCCCTCAAAATAGTTAAATGAACATCACTATACACACACTAGTCCATGATTGATTCATGATTAGTCAGAATAACTATGATTCTCTCAGAAGATTATTCAATTAATAAATGGATTTTATTGCTCAAACTATGATGTTTGACTCTCTTAAAATCCATCTTAACATCCAAAATATTGGGACTAACGGAATGGATCACATCATAACTTGTTTCATCAAAATACAAGTATTTTTTGTATTGATGTTCACATCCATCTACATATTCATTTGTTGCATACTCCTCTAACACTTGCATCCATTACAAATGTATTATACCCTTTGCTTTCATATCATTCACTACATTTTTTCTTATATCTCATGCATTATGTGTTACGTGATCATTCATCGTCATCTACGTTGCATCATTTACGATGATTCTAATCTACATGCCATCAATCATACCATACACATCTATGACTACATAATCAAAAGCATCTATACAAGCATACATAATTAACATATCATACATATATATTATATCCATACATTCACACAAATCATAACACATGTACATAACATCACATAATATGTCTATATATAAATCTCAAATTATGCTCTCAGGCTACAAAACATGGTGTACCCTCTAGGGCACTACATCGCATATGTATATCACTCATACGATAGTCATACACAATCAATGGTCTCATGACCACCAAAAAAAATATCCCTCAACCCTACTACTCATTCAGAGTCTCCCCACTCCCCTTCTGATTACTCAATACCTCATCCACCCATTGCTCTGCTACTGTGTCACTTTGCTCTAGGGCAGACCCATCTGCTTGTGATGTTGTCGAATCGTGCATTGAAATGATGGAGGACGAGGCCATGGACATAAAATGGGAAGTTGGATATGTGGTTGTGATTGAAAATCTCTTTCTATAGCATGCAAGAAGGCCCTCCAAACCACTCAGAAGAATACTCATTGCCTTCTTCAAGTAGCACAATCAAATTCCACTCCTCTGCTACCATGTTATTCCTTATGTATATTTTTTTAAAAATAAATAGGAGTTATGCACTTGTGAACGTTAATAAATCTTAAAAACAAGAATCATATATAAGAAGCAATTTAGGTTTAAATTTAGGGTATGCTTGTTGTAAAGATAGTAGACTGATTTCAATCTTAGTACGAATTTCATGTGACTAGTGGTCCTTGGGTTAACAATAACAAGGTGGAATAGGTTTATTAGGAGCAATTAAAATTTAAACTTGGAGTTATTAAAATAATGTAGATGTAACCAACTCCCATATATATATATATATATATATATATATATATATATATATATATATATATATATATATATATATATATATATATATATATATATATATATATATATATATATATATATATATATATATATATATATATATATATTTCAATATTTAAACTTTTTGTATTTATTGGTTGACTTCCATAGATGTCGATCATGTTTTTTGTTTTTTGCAAGAGGTGCAATAATATGATCCTATATTTTATTATGATTTTAAGATTTGTTTTTAAAAATTCTATTGTTCCTTTCAATTCATAGATTTCAACAGATAATGTCACGATCATTCCTCCATAGAATGCATAATTTTTTGTATTAAGAAGAAATTTAGGTTTAAATTTGGGGTATGTTTGTTGTCAAGATTAGTAGTCTGATTTCAATCTTAGTACGAATTTCAAGTGACCAGTGGTCCATGGGTCAACAATAACAAAGGTGGAATAGATTTATTTGGAATAGGTTTATTAGGAGCAGTTAAACTTTAAACTTGAAGTTATTAATATAATGTAGATGTATCCAACTCCCCTATATATATTTTCAATATTTAGACGTTCTGTATTTATTGGTCGACTTCCTTAGATTTTTTTTTTTTTTTTTCTTGGCAAGAGGTGCAATAATATGATTCTAAATTTTATTGTGAATTTAAGGTTTGTTTTTAAAAATTCTATTCTTCCTTTCAATTCATAGATTTTAACAGATAATTAATCCAACATTTTTATCAACTCTTTAAATGTCGAAGGAGCTATTGAATATATTCTCATATTTTTGGAGAAATAGTCCCAATTGGCGTAAACAAAGGAACAATGAATAAGTAAATGGTTTGATATTTATGCATCATTCTTACACACAACATGCCTAAAAGGTCTACGATATCTTCTTCTTTGCAAATTATCACCTATAGAATTTTCCTTTGGATTGCTAACCAAAGGAATATTGAACCCTTTGGAAGAGCCTCAAGCGATCAAACATTCTTCTAAAGGAAATTATTTGGAATAAGAAATCATGATTGCTCCAAATCCTTATATTGCAACTTGACTGAATATCCACGTATTTTGATAGATTTGAAACAAAGCTCATCCTTCTACATAAAAGTAGGAAAACATAACACTTGAAGCATTTTTTACTCATCAAATATTTATTTGAGATCCTCTTCAATAAAGGTCTTCATCCTTCAAGTGACTTTGCAATGGATTTGATCTTAGTTTTGATCTTCACCTGGTTCTTATTTTTGCTTGACTTCATCTCTAAAATCAACTTCATGTTCTTTAGTCTTTGTGACTTCAAAATTACCAATCTCTTGAACTTCTTTATTGCCATAATATTCTTGTGTAAGAATATTTCCTTTGCCTTTGTCCTTAGAATCATATGACTGTTTCTTTTCTTGTATAGAGACTTTTGAACATTCACTTAAAGCATCATAATAGGACCTTGAGTTAGATGAACTTGGAATATCAATATAGCACGAAGAATGAAATATCTTTCTTAGAAATGATTCATCTACTTTTGCTTTCTTCTTAAGATATTCAATCAACTCCTTTTGTTTCATGTTCTCTTCTTTGTGAAACTTGAGTGTAAGCAATGCCATATACATTATGGTACCAATATCTAAAGGAATTGTAATACCATATTTCCCATTATCAATTGCTTCAACAATACTTCCATGTAAATAGTTTTCAAATGTTTTAAAGTTTTCATCTATGGCTTCACTATAGATCAATTTTGAGACTAGATCTATCTTTTCTTTAGATTTTTCAATCAAATTCTTGATTCTGAATTTTATGACATTTGCTTTTTCTTTTTGAATCATGAACTCTATATCCATTGAATTCATTGATTCTTTTGAAATAGACAACCTTGTAACTCCCTAGGTTTAAATAAATTCAAAGTTTCTAAATTGTAAAACCTATGAAGTAGAATTCCTTATATCTTCCTAACGTTTAGAAATTAGAAAATATGAACTTTCCAAAATTAATTTCCTAAATTTGAGGTTGAATACCTTTTGAATCCCGACTTATTTAATTTGCAAAAGTTCAATAATCAATTTTTTTCAAAAAAACAAATGAAATAAATTAATCTTAAAACCTATAACTCCAATTTTAATAATCATTCTACCATTAATCTACTTATCTCTCCACTATCTAAGATAATAAAAAAACAATTCTTCTATTAAGACACTTATAACTCCATAATTTAATTAAATATAAGTTTCTAACTTAATAAATTTCAAGTATTAAGACCTTATACCTCCAAATTAAACTTAATTTAAATTTTAAATTTAAAAAAAAAAGAAACCTAAATATTTTTTACCTCCGTTCAGGGCATGCTCTGGAATCTTTCGAACATTTCAAATTGCACTCTTGAACTACACTCTAATGGTATTGGTATTTCAGCTCTCCATTAGTGCAAATGACTTTTGTAGGTATTCCAAGATAACATATTGAATCTTTTCGTTTTAGATTCTACGTTGAGCATTTCAATTTTGACTAGACACTTGGCATTCTACCCTAGAGGTGTTAGATGAACATTGTATTACCTTCTTCCATTGACATATTCGTTGCTCAAGCTAGCTTTGTTACATTTGGTCAAAATATGATTGTTGGCTTCCATTTGTTAGACGAGGGATTTCGATTTCTATTTGCTTGTTCACTATAATGTTTCATCTCTCCTTAATTTCCCTCTGGCACTTTGCTTACTTTTTGTTCCTTTGGTGCTTGCTTTCTTTTGGTGCTCATTGATACTTCACCTACTTGCTGCCACTTTGGAGTGTGCTTCTTTTTTGTGCTCGATTGCCTGATGACTCTTCACTTACTTGCTATCACTTTGGTGCATCCTTGCTCATTGTCATTTGACACTTCACTTGCCTGCACATCCCTTATTTTTGTGTGTTGCTTCTTCCTATGTGTTTCTTTTGCTTGTATGTTCCTTCTGCCTATGTGTTGCTTCTTCTTAGAATGGATGCAATGGAATTTCTTATTCTTTTAAATTAATATATTTTATTTACCATTAATATGTGTGCCTCCTTTTTAGGTGCAGGTTCATGTGTTCCTTGGAGTTCGATGTTTTTTGCTTCAACCTAAAAGTTCCTTTACTTCTCAAACTTTAAATTTAACAACATTTACAAACAATTGTATGCAATATTTAGATGTCTTCTTTTAGAGCAATACAAGCACAAACACTTATCCTGAGTTGACTTGGGTGCTTCTCCTTAGTTGACTTGGGTGCTTCTCTAGTGCACACTTCTACCTTTAACTTTTTAATATTAAATGATATTTCTACCTTGCTTTCTAGAAATATTTATATTCATTGTTGCTGCAGGAAATAGTGCTCTTGTTGGCATTTCTTTTCAATATATAGAGTTTTTACTTCAATGCTCTTAGCTCTGTATTTTTCTTTTCAGAGGAGATTACCTTCATATTCTTTACTTGTAGCAAACTCTCTTTTAATATTTATCGCTTGTAGCCTTTTTTTATATGCTATCCTTCTTATGTAGATAAGAAACCTTGGCTGAGGGACCTTTATGGATTGTGAAAGAAGATTATTGAACTGAAGTATATTTGTCCAGGGATCTATATGGATTAAATTAGAAGTCCACAAAAAAACATTAAAAATGTTTCCATTCAATGGAAGGTACTAGTATAGGCCTTTCCTATGATTGTAAAATATTTGGCTTGGAAAGTGGGCAATAGTGAACAAGTTAAAATAGGGGTTGGTTTTATTTTCGATTGTGGAGAAAATATTTTATTGTCGAAATCTATGATAATTTTTTTACAAGATAAGGGTTTTTACTTTCTTCATCAAGTGGGGAATCAAATTCTTCTAGTCTTTGGACCTAAGGTTGGAAGTAGACTCAGGTCTTGGGATTTTTTAATGAGCAGGTTATTTTGTGGAAGGCTTACACTGATAGTCTTAATAAGAGTCATATCAAGTTGAGAGTTGAACCAGATACTATTGCTTGGGCATACAATAAATTTGGGGGTCTATATACAACTAAACTTGGTTACAGAGCAAGTTTTGACACTCATCCTCAAGGGTCTACTTGGTGGTGGAAGCAGATTTAGAAATTATATGTCCCAAAAAGATAATTATTTTTATGTGGTTAGCTTTAAGAAATAAGGCTTTCACTTGGGAAGTTTTACAGAGGAGAAGCAGACAAGGTCCAAGTATTTGTATGTTGTTTCAGTTAGAGGAGGAAAACATCACACATTTGTTAATCAAATACCCTTTTTCTCAATAGGCTTGGTTAGAAGCTGGACGGATAACTAGAGTAAAAAATATTTGGGGAGGAGAAACAGTGGGGGTATGCTTAAGATAGTGGTTTCTGAAAATTAGTTGAAATAATTTCTTTCTTTACCATGTCTTATATGTTGGGGTATATGGTTGGCACGAAATACAACTATTTTTTAAGGTAAGTTAATTCCCTCATTTCAAGTCATATTTCAAGTGAGGACTTTGGTCTCAATCAACAAAGGGCCTGACAAACATAAGAAAACTCGACAAGTAGACAATTTGTTCATTAAAAAGTCTCGACCATGGGGTTTTTTGATGGGGCTAGTCAAATACAATCATCTTTTAGTAGTGTTGGAGGCATTCAGTACTTCTCGGATACTCACTATATCAAATTTAAAGTAGGTCTTGGGATAGGTTTTAACAATTTTGTTGAGTTTCAAGCGTTGAAATGGCTAATTAAGTGTATTGTGGAAAGAAATGTGAAAAATTTACAAAATTTTGGAGATTCCACTCTAGTCATCAATTGGATGAATAGATCTACTCAATTAAAAAATAATCTTCTTAGACTAGTGGGAGATGAACTACTGGAGCTGATTTCTCTTTTTGAAAATATCTCTTTTACACATGTTTAGAGGGAATTAAATCAAGAAGTAGATAGGTTATCAAAAGAAGTTCAATAGGTTCCAAAAGGTTTCTTGCAAATTGAAGAGAACAAGGATGGAGTTTCTTCTTTCACCCACATATCATATCCTTAGTTTCTATGCTAGCTCTAGGTTTTTTTATTGTGGCCCTATTTCATTTGATTAGTGCTTTATGGGCTTTTTGTTGTTTTTTTCTTTTTTTTTTTTTTTTTTTTTTTTTTTTTCTTTCTTTCTGTGTTTTGGTTATGGAGGTTGTTTGGATGATTAAGTATTGATATATAAAGATATTTATCCTTATTATCCTCATGTTATTTCAAATATGGGATTTTTTCCTCTCTAACCTACCCTTTTTTATCTTCTCAATCTCCGCTTTATTTTTTTTTCTTTGTTTTTCTTTGTGCTAAGGCACCTGAGAATCGTAATTTTATTTCACTCAAATTATGATTTTTTTCTGGTAAAAAATATAAGAAACCTTTCTCTCCCTCTTTTATAGTTGGTCATGTTCCTCTATATCTATTCAATGGTCACGAATATCTATCTATTCCCCATTCCCTAGCCAAATAGATTTCCCTTCCTAAGAGGTCTCTTTACTTTACATGCTTTCTTGAATGAACTTTCACTATACTTTAGGTCTTCAATCACTTTCCTTTGTAGCAACCCAAATAGAGCTTCTGCATTTTACAATACAAGCTTCTTGTAAGAGTCTTTCTTTAATGACTTTTTTCCTTATAATTTTCCTTCTTTTGTTCTATTATCTCATGCACTTTTTTTAGGTGAATACCACCATTGTATTCTCTCTTCAGATGACTTTAGTCTTGAATTATACCTTCAATTTACTGACTACTCACATAGCTTTAATGTTGCCCTTACTTTATTGTATCTAAGGCTTTTTACTTTAAGCCATCTTCTCTGAGTCTTCTTTTGCTAGTTCTTTGGACCTCAAGCTTATTATATATCTTTATTCAATCCTCCTTCCTTTCCTATAATAAGGAGCTTGTTTATATTATACATTGTCTCTTCTCTTTTCACTAAAAGGACCTCAAATCTTTACTATGGACCTTTTTTATCAAAGGGTCTCTTTCATAACCTCTTCGGTCTATATCCTCTATATCAATTCTAAAACTTATCTTTAATCAAGGATTTTTTCTTTAAGACCTCTATCTTCTCTATATCAATATCAAGGTTTATCTTCAAGACCTTAATCAATATTTATCAAGGTCAATTTCTCTATGACCTAAAACTTTAATAATTTACAACTTAAATCAATTCCTTCTTGATGAAAGCTTTTTACCTTCTTGCACTTGAAGATGAAAATCTTCTCTATCTATTGTAGGAAGTTTCTCACACTTTTGATGACCAATATCTATTACCAAAATATCTTAGGTTTATCCTAAGAACTCCAATAATGATTCTCCTCCTTACTAGAGAATCCAAATAATGTCAAGGTGACTATAAAGTTCTCTAATGCTCCAAACAAGATAGATTACTAACTTCTTCAAATTTCTTCTCAATGTTGATAAAAACCAATTGTAAGGAATTTGTCAAAGTCCATGAAATTATATATCAATGTTAGGGTTGGCTATTTTTCTAAATAATCAATTGTATCCAAGTTGATTTGACCAAATATGGGTTGTAGCCTTCACTGGTTATTCTTCAACCTAGTGTAAATACCCCAACTAAGTCCTTGTATTTATTAGCTATTCTGCAACCGTAGAAAAACCTAGCTTATTTTGTCACTCTAGACAAAACTTGATTTTGCAGCAAAACAATTCATGTGCAAGAAACTTCTTGTTGTAGCTCTAATACCATTGATGGATTTTTAAGCCTTAATAGTAATATAAACTCACAGGATATATATTCATAGGATCAAATATATGATAGCCACAATATAATAAGATCAAAATAATAATGTAACCAAAATAATATGAGCCAACTAATATGTAAATCAAGGCTAATAATATATCGACTAACATTCATTAATAAGCATCAACATGATTGTAATATTCTGAATCATACATGTACAAAGCATGTAGCACAACTTACAATATTAGTTGCTCAAATATATGTAAACTTCATTACTGCTCATTCTCTTACAAATGTAAAATACTCACAATGTAAATTATGTAAACTATGTAGGCTATGTATGTGATGTTGGTTATGCCACACTATACCTCTCTATGGAGTAATATATATCTATTGTAGGATAACTTTTGGGTTACCTCACTCTTCCTTTTCTTATTCCAAGTCTCATGACTCTTGGATTCTTTACTTGACACTTGCATATACATGATACTATTTTGTATGCACACTTAGACATGACTCTTCACATAACACTTCCTAATATAAGCACACTTACATATGAGATACTTGTACACATTTACACACATTACACTTGCACACTCATTTACATGACACTTGTGCATTTCCTGCACATTATTACATTACATAAAATATTTACTCACACTCTAATCTAGGACACAACCCTAATCTAATTTACAAGATTGTACCAAGGAGCTACATTAGCATGTACCAAATAATGTAATTTTCTCTAACATTGTCCCTCATGCCAAACTCATAAGATAGCAATTTAGCAAGATTTACCCTTCAATAATATTTCCTTTACAAACCCCATTCCAGTTACAAAGAGAAAATTTAAATTTTTCCTCACATCCTTTCCAAAAAAATCTATTTGAATTTTGTCAAATTCAAATGTTATACCTTTAATACTTCCTTTATCTATATGTGTGTTTGTAGCCTTCTGACCAAGTTTAAAAACTTAATTTTCCAACCTACTATACAATATTTTATTCTATTGAAAATTGAGTCCAAAACTCCTTTCTTTTCTTTGTCAAACAAATGAACACCCAAATATATTGATGATAATTTTTCATTGAAAACCCATAGTATTTGCAAATAATCCATTGTAAATTTAAGATAGTGCTAGTAAAGAGAATTCTAGATTTTATATGATTAACTGATAGTCTAATGGTATTTTTATAGCATGATAATATTGATTTAGATTCTATGGCATTTTTGATAGAGGGATGATCCAAGAAAGTATCATCAATAAATTGGGATGAGATGTCACGAGACCATTTGTTACAACCTAAATGACATACTAGGCTTAGACATAAAATTAATATAATATAATATTTATCAATTATTACATGTTAATGTTAAAATATGTGGTGGTTAATCTTCTCTTGAGGCCATGATCAACTTTTTCTTATGTTTTCCCTTTGGTCTCATGTAAACCTTGAAAAACATATCTTTTGTAAAAAAATTATATTTTATTCTTGTTAGCTTTTGAAGCTAAGTAATTAAGATAAAATTACCACAAGATCTAAAATAAAGTTGCAATATGAAATATATGATAATGAAAATATTCTAAACATATAAAACTCATATATAACTTCAAAAATAACTCATATAATTGCCATTAACAAATGCTCATGAATATTGTATCTCCATTGAAAAATCCATACTTCCACACACTATCATTCTACAATATATATCTTACACACGCATACACATAAACATATATCATGGAATGTGACTCCTCATAAGGAACACTCTTGACCTTCACTCTTCTAGATACTCTTCATCTTCCTACTCTATGGACTCATGTGCACATGGACTATTATGCACATTTACATTACCAAAATACTTTGCACACTTTAATAATACTTGTGCATTTAAAAACTCGTACTTTAATATAGGACACTCTCCTAATCTAATGTATCCAAGATGGTACTGTAGACACCCAAAAGTTATACATTGCCACTTTTCCCATCATCACGGTCAATAAATTTGCAAAACCCATAAATTTTGCATAAATTGGATTCAAAACACTATTCATCTTCATAATCCCCCTTGGGCTACTTAAGCTCCTTCCTACACTTAAGTATGGATCCTCATGCCACCTCCATCATAACTCAACCAAGGTTGAAACCTTTACCATGGTCAAAAAGAAATTTTTGGTCAAAACTAACTTTATGGCTAAACACATGGTTAATTAAGCTAATCATAATTAATGCTAAGCCTTCCACCTCACCTAGTGTACTTTGACTAGTATAGCCTTTCCACCTCACCTAGTCTATTTTGACTAGCCTAGCCTAGCCTTACCACCTTTCAATCCTGATATCTGCTCCATCTCACACTCTCCTGGGCAATAAATGATAAATGAAGACTTTTGCACATAAAAAGTAATTTTAAATTCAAAAAATTTCCACCTCAAAATGTCATAAATAACATTTGGAGACTTTCCTCCACCTATTTATGGCATGTGGATGGGTGAGAGAATCTCTCACCCAAACACACTTATGAGGCATGACACTTGTGCCACCTCAAGGGACACCTCAAAGAACACCTCACAACAACCATCTCATAGGGGACACCTCACAAGGGCCACCTCACAATGCACACCTCATAGGGGACACCTTAGCCTCTCCCCTAACCTTGGCAAATTCTATAAATAGAAGGTTAAATCCTCCATTTTATATAGATCCACTTTTACTTAACAAAACTCTACAAAACTTTCTCTAGATCAACAAAGCCACTCAACATCACTCCATATCACCCCATCATCCATCACCATATAATCACCAACATGGAATCCACTTAACCCCTTTGCTATTTGATAGGTTGCTAACAAAAAAATAGATTTGTGAAGGTACACTGAAAAAAAATAAGAGTATCAATATCAAATGAGTATTTCCATCAAAATTTAAAATTTCTATCAAAAATAGATTTGCACGGACACCTGCGAATATTGAGGTATAGCTAGATTCACACATCGGTGTGCAAATCTGATTTTCAGCAGTCTAGAGGCTACAAAAATAGGTAAATATGGTTTCTAACTTGGTCTTTCATCATTTCATGCATTTGTAACCATGTTTTAAGGTATTTTTTCTTTTTATAAACATGGGCTTTGATCAATACAAGCTCCAAAATGCTCTAACCAAATTTTGCAGGTCTAACAGGTACCAAAGATAGATTCAACTACTGGTGGCACACAATAAATAAGCTCATATGCATCAAGCAATACAATGAAGACACCTCCAACTGCTTTTCGTTCCATTAAAGAGGGATTCCCTTGTGGAAGACCCATTTTGTAGACCTAAAGGGCATGTTTTGTAAAAGTATTAAGCTTGTAACAACCCTTTTAAAATTAATTCAAAGTAGCTAGTCTTCTTGTACTTCATTTTGGCATGTCCGATGGGACCCCCACCAAGTTATTATTTTTTCTTAGCTTGTTCATTAACTAACTGATCATTAAGGGTCATTTTTCTATGTTTCAGGTGCTAAAAATTTAGAACATAGTCCACCAAAACCCTAAGAAGCACCTCAGGCCCACAACTGTAAAATTTTAGGCCCCTCCACCAAATTTGCACAAACACGTGTGAATCCTAAGGTCCAGTCATATTTGCACACTAGTGTGCAAATCTAGAAAAATACCTTAGAAACTTATCCCTAGCAACAAGGTACCTGTTTCCACACATTCACAACAATAACAAGGTAATTCGATGGTGTTAACAGCCTCTTATCCCATTGAGATTGCTATCTCAAATACCTATATAGACTTCATAGACCAAACCACCTCCCGACACGACATGTGCAAGGTGAAATCATTCCATATACTTTCAAATTTTAAATTAGCATTAGATTTTATACTCTTTTCTTATCCAATTTGTTTTGTGACTATTGTTTTAGGGTTTTTCTATAGGTTTTAAACACAACTCACTTTCTACCTATTTCTGTGCAGGAAACTTTCTCATAAGTAGAAAAATATGTAGAACCAGCTTCAAAGACCCCAAAACTATTCAAAAAAACCAAAAAAATCACATTTGCACAAAGGCATGCGAATCCCAAGGAACAGTTAGATTTGCACACCTGTGTGCAAATATCCTAAAATTACAAAATTTTGGAGTACAGAGATAGACAAAACCTCCTACAACCTTTGGTGATAGGTATTTTTCTCAAAAACTACGTTGTTTATCTTTTGAAAGCTGATTTGCATTTCGTGCATCTAGATAAGTCAAATTCCTTTACAAAAGCATCTAGATAAGTCAAATTTCTTTACAAAAGCATCTAGATAGGTCAAATTCCTTTACAAAAACATCTAGATAGGTCAAATTCCTTTACAAAATCATCTAGATAGGTCAAATTCCTTTACAATGGCATATAGATAAGTCAAATTCCTTTACAAAAGCATCTAGATAGGTCAAAATTCCTTTACAAAAGCACTAGATTAGTCTTTATATCTTTTCAAAAGTACTAGATTAGTCTTTAATCTCTTTTCAAAAGCATTAGGTTAGCCTCTATTTCTTTCCTAAAGCATTAGGTTAACCTTTATTTCTTTCCAAAAAGCATTAGGTTAGCCTTTATTTGTTTCCAAAAGCATTAGGTTAGCCTTTATTTGTTTCCAAAATCATTAGATTAGCCTTTATTTCTTTCCAAAAAGCATTAGTTTAGTCTTTCTTTCTTGGGTTCCAGTTAATTCATTTGGTTTCCTTTTTTTCTTTTCCCAAAGTATTAGTTTAGCCTCTTCATCTTTTTCCAAAAGGCATCTATGTATGTTCTTTATTCCTTTCAAAAGCATCTTAGGTTAATTTCACTTTCTTTCAAAAGCAATTAATCTAGATTTCTTTCAAAAATTCTAGCATAGCTTTTTTATTTCAAAAGCATTTAGCATAAATTTACTTTCCAAACTACAAGTAGTTATATTCATTAAAACAAACAACTCACCACCACACACTTGCATGTTTCATTCACATTGGTAATATTGGATTTTATCACCAATCCCCAATCGATACTAGTGAGGTTGGGTTTCATCTCTTTCCACCGGTTTACCCCCTAGTTACCATAGTAGCGCCCATGTGTGATTTTTTGGCCTTTATCACCAGGAGATCCCCTAATCTTGAGATATTATTAAAATAGGTTAGGATTAGACATCCCTACTCATAGGGATTTATATAATTTGTGAGCTGGTAACTATCGTTCTTGACTAAGCCCGTTTGAGGGTGAAATGAAATCTTGGATAGGTCAATAGTAGGTCTTAGACAGTGTCGCCTCTTTCATAAGAGGTCTTTTGAGTTCCTCCCTTTGGTTATATTTTTGCTCTACCTTCCATTATCCACCATTCACCCATTATCGCATAATTGTTCTTTTCGTATCTTTGGGTGTTATAAAGACATGTACTACAACATACCCCTTTAGTATCCATTTCACCCTCCACTGTTTAGTTTTAGGTTGGATCACATCATCAAAACACATAAAAACAACAAAAATATTTGCTTGTTTTTTTTAACTTTGGCCGCATCTAAGCCCTTTTGGCTTACAAAAATGGTCACAAAACCATCAAAACAACCCCAAAACACACTTTTTAGTTTTCCACAGTCTCTAACTACAAAATTCAACCATCTATATATTTTCTCTAGATTTGCACAGACGTGTGAATCTCTAGCCAAAGTCATATTCATACACTTGTGTTTGAATATAATTTTTAAACCACAGATAGGTCCAGAAACATGCATAGAATACACAAAAAGCTAGATTTTTTTTTGTTGTTCAAACCACTTCATTTTGTACACATTGACATGGTTCTCACTCGTATTCAAGCGCATGAGCAAGCTTACCTTACTACAAAGGCCTCTCACACTACCTCCTCAAATTCAAACAATCCAACCCCATAATCTGAGGAGATTGCATCCACTGGCCCACCAAATCAGATGGATAATTCATAGGCCCCTACCATAGGCAACATCTCACAATTTGAGTCATCAACTTCACCTCCAACAAAGATGGATGATCCTAGGGATACTCATCCTCTCGATGATCTTTCCTCATACAACCCACCTTCCACCTTTTTCCAGCATGTTATATATACTACACTTGGAAACCCACCATCATATCTCATCTTTGATGAACATACCCCACCTCCTTCGCTATCCACTACTCATCCATTCTTACAACACCAATATCAATCACTCCTAGAGGATGACCCTATTATGGTCCACACAATTATTCCTAATGTTATCACGATTACTAAAACAGTAGGGATGACCTGAGTAACTCGCTCATCCACTTTGGATATTCAAGTCTCCTCATCATAGATCTCATAGCAGCAAGTGTTGCAATATCAACAAATCCCATACCAACAAGTGTTGCAATATCAACAAATCTTGTTGAAACAACAGGTGTTACAATATCAACAAATTTTGTATCAACTAGTGCTACAACATCAACAAGCCCCATAGCAAAAACAAGTGTTGCAACATCAACAAATCTTGTTATAAGTGTTGTAACATCCACAAATCCCACAATAATTCTTCCAACAACAACACATCCCACAATTGCAATAAATTTCACTCAATCAGCAATTTACTTCTACTTTCAACCCCTCATTTCCCCCCATATCCACTTTTCCTAATTTTTTATTACAATTCATTCCATCATCAAATGTTCTCTAAAATTCCACATATTGCATCTTTCCATCTACTCAACAATCGCCTTCTCTTTCTTCTACATTTCTTCTTCCTCCATCGCCTCCTTTTTTTCCACCTCCAATGATTCCACTCACCTCTTACAATCTCAACTATCCATACTATCTCCATAATACACCATGATATTCCACTCAAACCTCCATTTCATCTCTATTTCATCTCTCTCCATCCTATCAACTCACCTCCTTCACTTCACCTCCTTCCTAGTCTTCCATGCCAACCACACAACAACAACCTCCATATCAAAACCCTTCATTTTAACAACAAAAAATTTCATTCCAACCACAACAAGTACTGGTCTCACAACAACAACTAGTGTTTCAACAATAGGTACCTATACAACAATCACACATGCAAATCCCACAACAACATGCACTCATCCAACAACAATCTATCTTGGTCCCACAACAACAAACTTATATTCAACAACAAGTTCCAGATCAATTTTAATATTTCAATGTTGCGCATTCTCAACCATCCTCCATGCAATATCAATAGGATGAGCAACAACTCCAATATCCACCCCATCTAAATTATCCACATTCTTCATCACAACCACCCCTTCTTCACACACTGGATCCTCCAATGCAAACTACACATGCTCTTTCAAATGAGATTACAATTTTACAGGAATAAATCAAGAATCTAGACCTCCGCACAACTATTTATGGGCCTAAAAAACCTACTTATAATGAGTTGTGCACAATCATATTCATACTTCTATTCTCATTCATCCCTATACTTATTGGTTTGAAATACCAAAATTCAACACATTCAAAGGTAAGGAAGATCCAAGAGATCATATCAACAATTATTGGTTTGCATGTTATCAACTCAATGGCAGCAACCATCTCATGCTTTGCACATTTCCACTCTCACTTAGGGGTCAAGGCTTAGATTGGTACAACAACCTTCCTCGACATAGTCTCTTCCCATTTGAGCAACTAGCTAATCTTTTTATTGAACACTTTTCAATCAATATCAAAATGAAAACAAGACTTTTAGATTTGTATAGCCTACGACAGTTTGATGAGGAGCCCATTACATAATTTGTTTCTAGGTGGATATATGTCATTCATGATCTAACTTTCACCATACCACCTAAATAACTCATCAAACTATCCACCAAAAGTTGTAATAAACAAATCTCAACAACTTTACAAATCCAGTAGAGTCGTACATTTGATGAAGTTATTGCTCAAGCCAAAGTAATCAAGGACATCAAATTCTAGGCTGGTAAGATTAAACTTTGCAAGAAGATAGATTATCCAACAACATTTTGATTCAATTGGAACACTACTAATCCTAACGCTTCTAAACCACCACAAACAAATCAAGTGGCATTCAATACCCAACCTCCTTCATCATATCCACAATCTCCTCAGCTACAATAGAGGTTGTTCCAAATAAACCCACCACCTCCACCTAATCATCCACTCACTCGTACCCCACACCCTCCTCGTCAACCATGCAACTAGACCCCTCTATCCAAACCATTTCCAAATTTTTTCCAAAGGTTGTACGACACTGGACATATTACTTTACTATATGTAAAAGCATCAATCCTAATCATTCCAAACCACGTAGCTACAATGAGCAAGAATTCTGTGAATATCATCACCAACGAGGGCATGATATTAACTCTTGTCACATCTTTCATCATCTTGTCCAAGACCTCATTGATCGAGGGACCATTCAAGTGTCAAATCCTCTCACGTATCAAAATAAAAATCTAGGCATCTATCAAAACCCACTATCTAAACATGGAGGCACTAATTTCCAAGCAAATCCACCACAATCATAGGTTGCATCTCGTCAGGTAAATCATGTAAATCATGACCCATATCAACAAGGCTTTGTGGGTATGATTAACATTACCACTCACAATCAATGATATACCCCACTCACCAATGCATAAAATTATACCCATTGCACCATACCTCCTAATCCACCACTTGCACTAATTGTTTCTCCTCCTATACCATAAAATATCATCACCATTCATACTAGTCTTTCTCACCAAATTTGCATTGCTCCTACACGGTTCTCCATTTATGACCTTTTGCAGCAATCTCAATCTCATAATGAGGCTTTCAATGCTATTCTTAATTCCATCAACCTTGAAATAAGTGATATCAATGCTTTTGTCAACTTCATTGGCAATGTGCAAACTTGCATGCAACCATCCATAATTTTCTATGATCATGAAATCACAGAAATCATAGGGTAGGGAACTAACCTTCCTCTCCACATCCAAAATTCCATCAACGATGTCACCTACAAACGAATCCTCATTGACATGGGATAATCCATTAGTATTATTTCCACAGTTGCTCTTCATTATTTACACATTCTCCTCACTCATCTTGCCACTTCTTTTAACTTGTAAGCTTTTGATGGCTCTATCTGTCCCATAGTTGGCTCTATTGTCTTACCCATAAAAGCTGATGTTAAGATAATTTTTACATTATGTCATGTCATTGAAGAGAAGATGTAATTTAACATCCTTCTAGGGCATCCATGGATTTGGGACATGCATTTTGTCCCTTCTACATTGCATAATTGTCTAAAATATCTTCACAATGAATAGGTCCATCGCATCCCTATTGATGATGATCCATTTAAGTTTTATAATATTATTGCCCTTCCACCCGATCCATATTTATCTTCCACTTAATTCAATCCTGCTCCAATGCGATATTTTCCACATCATCTTCATTTACAAATCCATTGGGTAATCTCATGACCACCTCTCCTCCATTGTCACATACCCTATCTAATTCGTACCCTTGCTTTGATCCACAATATTCCCACTCACATCCTTCTTCTAACACCATCCCTCTTCTACCCACTCCCCCTACACCTCCAATTCACTCACCTTCAACTTCTCACTTGTTGCACATCATCACATCTATTAACAATAATTATTCTTGTACCATGTCTCAAGTTCCACATGCAAATCATCCCATCTTGGCCACCCCAATCGAATGTCATGAGTGGACACAACGAGGTCTTTGCTTAGATGCTCAACTCTCCCAATCCACTCTCTCAATTTCTCCACCTCTCATACCACTTTCATAGGAGTCACCATCCTCATAATCACCATCATATAGGAGGTCTTCCCCTACATAAGAGCAGTATGGCATACCTCATGTTTCTATACTCATGACAAATCCTGGTCTGGAGAATATGACATACACAATTCTCGTATTACTCCACCCATGATCCAATCTATTTGTGACTTTGGTCACCCTCATAACTCGACCTTGACTTATAGGGTTGTTATTCCTCTTGGTCCACCTACCAACTATACCAACTTCATCTATGGAGGTATCGATTCATCCATAAATCCACCTGAACCTCCACCACCACAATACAAGTTATGTGGTAATCTCGATCATATGTCCAACCTGACCTTCACACTGTAATACTTTCAATGTTTCAATTGGTAGGGTTTCAAAATGGGGCGATACAAACAAGGATCGCATACCCTTGTTCACCCTCTTGTTCGACAGCAAAAATATGAGTCTGGTTTTGACTATCATCTTGATAACATCAATATATTAGAGGATGAACTTCATAGTCTTACCCTTAATCCTCTAGCAAATTATTTTGGCACTGCGTTGAACTATGACTTTCCTATCGATTGTCTATCTCCTCATTCCACAGTCGATATATCTTTAACCTTCTTCCATGACTCTCCACCATATGGTGCTACTTCTATTCGTATATTTGACAATATCGTCCATCGCTTCAATGTTCTTTCACTCACTATGTCTCACTTAGATAATACCATCTCTCATTCTTTTCCATTGTCTGTCGATCCATACATGCCTTTACATCATCGATGATATGTCTGTGATTCATCAACTCACTCTTGGTCACCACCTATGGTTCTACGTCCAACCATCCCTTCTTCCTATGATTCTTCCTCCATATGCTCTACTCTCATTGGATTCTAGTGTTTTAGTCAATATTATATCAATTGATCTATTTGCTCCACTATGCTATCCAACCCACCTTGATAAAATCATATCAACAACTCTAGATTTTATCAATTTTGATCATATTTCTGTTGAACCTTCTCAAGAATTTTTTTTGTCTCCACATCTACTCCACTCAAAAAACACCCCTCTTTCATTCACCCCATCTCATATCTCGTATATTCATCATACCAATGTTTATCTTGATTATGATATAACTCTCTCGAATGTCATCGATGATATGCATCTCATCCCCATTCCTAATCAACTCCAAGAGGACTCTCATATGCTTATGGAAGGTACCATTGACGTCAACATTGATGATGATCCAAACAACCCATACATAGTCAAATGTATTTAGAGTCTCTCCCTTCAAGAACAAGGGCACTTCACTACCTTCTTAAGAGAATACAAGAGAGTATTTACATGGTCCAACAAGGATATGCTTGGTCACGACCCTTCGTTGGTTATCCATAACCTCACTATCGATGATAACGCTCGTTTAGTCAAGCAAAATCTTTGAAATATGCATCCTACAATTGCTTTGATGATCAAGGAGGAGCTATAAAAACTTCTTGATGTGGGATTCATTCAACAAATTGACTACCCATAATGGGTTTATAATATGGTCCCCATCACCAAAATCAAAGAAGGTATTCGTATCTGTACGGATTTTAAGGATCTCAATAAAGCATGTCCTAAGAACAATTTTTCATTCCCTAACATCAATACATTGGTTGACGCTATTGTAGGTCATGAGATGATGTCCCTCATGGATGGATTGTTTGGATAAAACAAAATTTGGGTTAATCTTGAAGATCAACATTAGACATCTTTCACAACCCCCTAGGGGACTTTCTATTACAAGGTCATGACATTTGTACCATTACATGATAAATCATACAACTTACATCATAGCTCCTGATAACCCACTCTACTACATGCTACTTGCCTAGAAAAATGAGATCAACCACGAACAAGTCGTGTATTACATCAGCCATACATTGGTGAACTACGAGACATGGTATACTTACATGGAAAAAATATGTCTTATCATTGTCTTTGCTACACAAATTTTGCACCATTACATGATAAATCATACAACTTACATCATAGCTTCCAATAACCCACTCTGCTACATGATGGGCAAAAGTTACAATAATAGTCACACCGCCAAATGGATCATGCTACTCACTAAATTCGATCTCAAATTTACTAGTCAAAAATCTATTAAAGACCAAGTTATTGTTGATCAGCTCACTAAAGCTCCTTTGATCAATGATAATTGCTCCTCATTGAGATCAATGACGATTCAATATTTCATACTACTAAAATCGAAGAATACGTGGAACATGAACTATCAGCAGACTTCACTCTCTTCCTTGATGGCTCACGCTATGAACAAGGGGAGGTGCAAGAATTATCTTTTTCACACCGCAAGGGGCACCATTCCCATTTTATTTCAAACTAGGATTTTCTTGTAACAATAACAATGTTAAATACGAAGCTCTAATTCTCGGTCTTAAGACAACACTTTCTATGTGCATCAAATGCCTACAAATATTGGATGATTCTCTTCTCATTTTCAATCAGATTAAGGGAATATGGTAATGTTAATACCCCATACTTCAACAATATAAGAAATTTGCTAATATGTTACTTGTCTAATTAGAGTGGTACAATATCAACACTACTCCATGCTCAACCAATCATTTCATAAATACCATGGTTTCTCTTAGATATCTCATACCGTAAAATCCACATGCTGACACAACTCGTGTGTCTATTCAAACATTGTTTAAATCCATCATTTCCACTTTAGCACCTTCTCCTGACTATGGCATCCATGTTGTCAAGGTTGAACCTCATGATCCTTGGTTTTCCCAAGTTAAGGATTACATAAAATTAGGCATCCTTCCTTGTGATCTGCCTCACACTCATAAACACACATTTAAACAAATGGTAATCAATTATATATTGTTAGGAGACATCCTTTATAAATGCAGCCACAATGGCCGATGAGGCCTGGAAATGCCTCAATCATAACATGTTTTGAACACTGAAATTGCCTACAAACTCTTATGTTTAATCTAATATGCTAGTTAAGTTAATTCAATATGTTGTGTATTAACTATTTGCATGATAAATGTATCTGAAATACTATATTCTGATTTTTACAGCTTTTTGCATAAGTTTTATGTTGTTTTGTTATGACTTGCTAAATGAGATATGCTTAGGTTGATAGCAACATTTCACTAATCATGTTTTGATATGTCTCAAGCATTTATTTTACCTAAATCTGGCAACAGTGCAAGTAAACTATTACTGTGCAGCAAAAACTGGTTTTTCCCATGTAAATTCCAGCCAGCTGCCAATGAATGGCAAGGCATGGAATTCACATATGGAAAGAGATGAAGACCATTGGAATCTGATCCTGAGAAATAACCCACATGAGAAATGCAGAGGAAATCATTTAAAGAGCACACATTTGTTCATTTCGAAGTCTCTTCGAAATGAACAGATATCTTCGAAATGAGAAAACACAGTGTCTTCGAAATGAGCGGATCTTCGAAATGAGAATTGCAGTCTCTTCGAAATGAGCCACTTATCTTCGGAATGAAAATAGAATGTGCTTTTTGACTTGTTGACCAATTTTTGATGCTGGAAAAAGGGAAATAAATATTGAAAAGGGTAAGGGAAAATATCTCCCATCTGACTTTGCCGTCCTTGCCGACCAAAGCCACCATTTATGGAAAGATCAAGTTTGATCTTCTTCTAGGATAAAACCAGGAATTGTTGCAGCATAATAGGATTAGATCTTTTGAGATATTCTCAGTTGTCAGTAGATCTTAGGACATCTATAAATATGGCTCCCATTCAGGTTGAGCTAGTAGAAGATAGAGAAAGCAGAGAGTAGAGAAATATAGGAGAAAATAGGCAATAATCAGAAAAGTGACTGTTATAGTCCTGTAACAGGTTTTCAAGAATTATTGTAATCATGTTCTTGAATCAATAAAGTGTACTATTTCTATTTCATATTGCTTGTAAATGAGTGTGAGTAAGATCTAGAGAGAGAGAGACTCATACCTTCTTCTGGACAAGGAGGCTGGCCACTTCCAGACCTAGGAGGAGGACTAACAAGGTTTTTATTCTGATTTTGCTGCAGTAGAATGAGTTGTAGAACTTGTCATTTCATTCCTTTGTAAACAACTAATGGTATTTGCAATCTTAGCTTATTTTATGTTTAGATTAATCTTGTGATTAATGGTTTGGTTGTAATCTCCACTTTCAGCAAAGCTTTCAATTTATTGCAGACTGTCATTTCTAGAATTTACTATTTTCTGTAATTTCTTGCATTTTATGTTTTGTTGTCAACCCCTGCATAGAAGATTGACAACCTTCTATTATAGAGCCTTGACAGGGTTTCATTTCTATGCTATAATTAGGTTTCCATTGCTGCAAAAGTAAATAGATTTCCTTTCTGCAATTATAATCAGACTTCTAATTCTGCAACTGTTATTTTTGCAACATAATTAGGTCTCATTCTACAATTGTAATTAGGATTTCATTTCTGTAGTTAATGATTAGTTTCCATTTTTGCAACTTATATTAAGGTTTAATTTATGCAATTTAGAGATAGGAATGTCCTAAATCCCCCACACAATCGGTTTCACCAATAAGACCTGTTGCTCCAGATTGACCTAAGTTATAACCCTGTTCACCCCTTCTTTCATAGATAGCCTTGTACACTACCCTGGATTGACAAATTCATTGAGAATTAATGATGTGTATAATGACTACGCATCATTTTGGCACGTTGTCTAGGAATTGTGTTGCTAGAAGGTGACAATAGTCCAATAGTTATTAATTAGATTGAGCTATGAAGATTCAGGATAAAATCTGAATAGAACAACTGGTTAAAGTAACAACTATTGACCTATAATTTATGTCATTTAAGAGTAAACATGAATGAGTAAGTCTAGGGATGAAAAAGGTAGAATTACCCAAAAGGATCCCTGGCTTGTTCCATTAAGGAGATCTTCATGCCTAAGGGGTGAATCACCTATGTTTGAATTACCAAAAATATTGAAAGAAAAATCACCAGTCTCACCATCATTAGAACATTTTGAGAAAGAAAAATCACCAGTCTCATCATCATTAGAACATCCTAAGAAAGAAGAATCATCAGACTCATTATCAACAGAGGATCTTGGACCTCTTGAGAGAGAAATTTGGATAGGTTTAACTAAGGAACAGGAAACTATGGTAGAGGGAGGCAATCTAGATAGAGATGGCCAACATGGCTATGTCCATAATGAAGGAGATGATCAGGATATGCCCCAACCTTCTAGAACATTTGAATATCCTATCCATTTGAATCCAACACAAAACTCTCCCATGAAAACCATTTCACCTTCAGTACTTCCAACCTTTCGAGGTGTTGTATCTGAAGATCCTGATCAGTTTTTGTTTGAATTCAAAGTAGTGTGTCAAACCTATGATTATGTAAATGACAATCAAAAACTTAAGGTTTTTCCCTCAACACTCAAGGACTCAACATTACGTTGGTTCATGAGCTTAGAGCCAAATTCCATCCGAACTTGGGATCAAATGGAAACTATGTTTTTAGACAAATATCAGGAGTATTGTCGTGTAAGGAATAGGAAAGATGAGTTATTCAGGATTAAATAGGAAGATGATGAAACATTAGAAGACTATCTTGATAGGTTCTCCTTTGTTCAAAGGAGATGTGGACTTGTAGAACCAGAGTTATGTAAAACCATATTTTTAAGAGGATTACAAGATGAATCCAGAGAAGTATTGGATTTGATGGGAAAAGGGGATGTAAATACTCTCAGTAATGAGGAAATTGTGGATCTCTATAGGAATTACTCTCGCAATAAGTAGGGAAGAAGAAAAAAGAGTACAAATGGCACTGATGTGAAGGACCTAATAGAGGAACTTGCAAATTTTAAAACTGATATTCTAGTGCAATTAAACACAACTTTGGGGGAAATGTCTGCAAAAGCAAAAAACATAGAACCTTTGGCAATTTATTGCCCAAGATGTAGAAATAAACATGCTTTGCAAGAATTTCCTTTGAATAAAACATCTATCTCAGCCATTTGTAGTATCTGTTCAAAGAAGCATTCAACTGATAAATGCCACCTGCTACCACAACTCAAAACTGTGTTAGAAAATCAGATTGAGGAACTCAACTATGTTGGACCAAAACAAGGGGGAAATTTCTCTCAATACCAAAATCCCCCTCGTTTTCCTACAAATTGGGGGCATAATCCCTGGACTATGCCTTGGGGACAATCAGAACCACCCCAACGTCCTTGGAATTATCCTCAATGGACAAATTCCCAAGAATGGCCACAAACAAATTGGAGTAATTCAGCCTGGAATCAGAATCAGAATAACCCATCATGGAATCAAAACAACCCATCTTGGAATCAGAATCAGACTAATCCACATTGGATGCAAAATCAACCATAGTGGAATCAACAATACCAGTCCTATCCAAGGCAACAAAGAAATCAAGGTCAAAATCAACATTTACTGCCTGCACCTAATCAAAATTTTCAAGAAAAATAGAACCAACCATAACAAACACAATAGGTGAAACAACCTCAACTTCTAGCTCAATCAGTCACTAATCCAAATAGCATGAGATAGGCATCCCTTGTCTATGTGGCTGAAGCTGAAGAAAATGTTGAAATAAATGTTATTGATTGTAGTAACATCCAACTTCGTTCAGGAAAAGTTATACCTGAACCTGCTTCAATTAAAATCAAGGAAAATGAAGAGCAAGAACCTTTGGAACCAGTTAAACCAACAATAGAGAAAGAAGAAGAAAAAATAGAACCATAGGTAGAACAATTACCTTCATCAAAGATAATTCCATATCCTGAAAGATTCAATACCACAACAAAAAATTTTGAGTCAGACCTGGTCAAGGAACTTAAAAAGTTAACTATATCATTGCCCTTATTGCAAGCCATTAAGGATATACCAATGATTAAAAGTACTATCCGAGATTTGTGCATTAGAAGAGTAGGAAGAAAAAAGAAAGCATTTCCTAAGACTGTTCAGGTTGAAGGAAAGATAGTTGATCTCTTGTCTGGAAAACTAGTACCTCCAAAGTATAGTGACCCAGGAAGTCCAGTTATCATAGTTACCATAGGTTCAGTACCAATATCAAATGTCTTAGTAGATCTAGGAGCTGCAATAAATGTCATGACCAAGGATATAATGAAACAATTATAGCTCAAACATCTCAGCCCCACATTTACAGTTTTAGAAATGGTTGATAGGTCAGTTGCAAAACTTGAAGGTATCATTGAAGATGTTCCTATAGAAGTTTCTTCTTGGGAATTCCCTATATATTTTTTGGTTTTATAGCCAAGAAATTCAGCACATGGATATCCCATCATTTTGGGAAGACCTTGGCTTGCAACTGCAGTAGCCTTCATAGACTGCAGATCTGGAAAAATGACTATTTCAAATGGTATTGATCTAAAATAGATCTCTCTGTATCCTCCTGCAAGACCCTCTAGCAATTTTTTAGGTCAGTTATGGTTTCCTGATTCAGATGAAGAATCAGAGGAGGTTATTTCCACACTAGCCACCTTGGTAGTAAGAGAACACACAGAAGACCTCCAAGACACAAAAAATTTAGAAAATGAAAATATCCTAATGAATGTTCTGCATGAACAAAGGTTAGAAGAGGAAGCAGTAAATATCCATCAATTGTTAAGGAATGAGGAGAACCAAAATTTTGAAGGTGAACCATCTGTACTATCATAGGAAAACTCTGTTTCACTACCACATGGGTGGCACCATCACCTGATTTTTCCTTCTCACTGTTCCATACAGGATATGCTTCCATCAGGAAGTAATGAAATAGAAACTTCTTATTTCCTCCCATCTCAGCAGTGTCCTCTTAATTCCCTAATCACCAAGTATGAAGAAGTGAATTCAGTCCTTCCAAATACAAAACAAATAGAAGTCCAGCCAGGCAAATTTTTGAACATTTACAACTGGCTTACTAGGGAAGAGGAAGAAAAATTGATAGTTGTCTTGCAGAAGCATGTTCATGCTTTTGCTTGGGACTATAAAGATATGTCAAGAGTTCACCCTGATATATGCACCCACAAAATTTATACTGAAGAAGTCAAGCCAGTAAGACAACCCTAGAGAAGACTGAATCCTGCCCTAAGGGATATTGTAAAGGAAGAAATTGAAAAACTTCTGGAGGTAGGATTCATTTACCCAATTTTTGATAGCCAGTGGGTCTCTCCATTGGTTATAGTTCCTAAGAAAAATGGAAAAATGAGAGTATGTGTAGACTATAGAGAGCTGAATAAAGTGACATACAAAGACCATTTTCCATTACCTTTCATAGATCAGGTGTTAGATACCCTTGCTGGAAAGAAATACTTTTGTTTTCTTGATGGATTTAGTGGATATAATCAAATTCAGATTGCACCTGAAGATCAAGAGAAAACAACCTTTACCTGTCCATGGGGAACATTTGCCTATAGGGTTTTACCTTTTGGTTTGTGTAATGCCCCAACAACATTTCAACGAGCGGTCTTAGCAATTTTTTCTGATCTGACTACCAACAGTGTTGAGATATACATGGATGATTTCACAGTATGTGGACAGACTTTTGACTTTACATTAGAAAACCTTGACAAAGTTTTAACTCATTGTGAAACATACCAGTTATCCTTGAATCCAGAAAAATGTTTTATGATGATGAAGGAAGGAATAGTTCTTGGTCATCACATCTCTCTTCAAGGGATCCAGGTTGATCCAAAGAAGGTGGAAATTATCAAGAATCTTCTTCCTCCTAAAACTCAGACTGATGTCAGAAGCTTCCTAGGACACATTGGTTTTTACCGTAGGTTTATTCCCAGCTTTAGCACAATAGCCAATCCCATGTTTGCCCTATTGACTAAAGATTCTAAATTTTCCTGGACTGCAAGGTGTCAGGAATCATTTGAAGCTCTGAAAGAGAAATTAGTAACTCCACCTATGTTAAGAGGACCTAATTGGACATTACCATTTCACATACAGGCTGATGCTTCCAATACTACAATTGGAGCAGCATTAGGACAAATTGACAATGGTGAACACTATGCCATCTACTACATTAGCAAGAATTTGATAGGAGCTGAGAAAAATTATACCACAATTGAGAAAGAATTCTTGGCAATAATTTATGCCATCAACAAATTCAGGCATTACATCACAGGTTATCAAATATTTATTCACACAGATCACACAACCATTAAGTATTTGATGAATAAGCCTATGGTAAGTGCAAGAATTATTCGTTGGTTACTATTGCTACAAGAATTTGATATCACTATAATCAACAAACCAGGAAAAGCTAATGTTGTAGCAGATTTCTTGTCCAGATTACAGAACACATATGAAGGGGAATTAGTTGAAGACACCTTTCCTGATGAAAAATTATTTGCTATATCAGTCCAATCACCTTGGTTTGCAGATATAGCCAATTACTTGGTCACAGGGAAAGTTCCTCCACATTTCACTTCAAAACAGAAAAAATAATTGATCAAACAGAGTTCTTCTTTTGAATGGATTAAGGGTATACTTTTTAAGTGCAGTCCTGACCATGTGTTACGTAGGTGCATCCGAAAGGATGAGGTGTATGATATCCTTAGGGCTTGTCATGATGAACCCTCAGGTGGACACTACTCTGTAAAAAGCACAATTAGGAAAATCTTAGGGACAGGATATTATTGGCCATCTCTTCACAAGGATGTGAAAAAGTACATCAGGCATTGTGATGCATGCCAAAGAATGGGGAAACCCACTCATACAAATGAAATGCCACTGCAGCCTCAATTGGTTTTAGAGCCATTTGAGAGGTGGGGGCTTGATTTTGTAGGACCTATTGATCCACCTTCTCAAGGAAAGGTGCATATTCTAGTATGCACTGATTACTTGACAAAGTGGGTAGAGGTGCATGCTTTCAAACATGCTCATGAAGAGAAGGTCACTGATTTCTTGTATACTCAGATTTTTTAGAGATTTGGAGCTCCCGGTCTATCACCACAGACCAAGGACCCCAATTTGCATCTAAAGTCATTGAGGCATTTATAGAATTATATGAAATCAAACATAGAAAATCATCACCTTATCACCCACAAGCAAATGGCCAAGTTGAGGTAACAAATAGGGAACTAGAATGAATCTTAACAAAAATAGTAGCTTTTCATAGGAGAAACTGGCTAGATAAATTACCTAAAGCAGTGTGGGCTTACAATACTACTTGGAAATCCACTACTGGATTCACACCTTATGAACTAGTCTTTGGTAAAAAGCCCCTCTTACCTATTGAATTTGAGCTACTAACACTGCGCACAACATTGGAAATTGGAATTGAATTGTCACAGGCATAGACAGACAGGATTTTGTAGCTGAATGCATTGGATGAACTTAGGTTGGATGCTCTGCACCAAACTGAAGTAATTCAGGAGCAGAGGAAGTTGTGGCATGACAGTCACATTCAGCAGAGGAAACTTCAACAAGGAGATTGGGCTTTACTATTTGATTCTCGCTATGAGGACTTCCCTGGAAAGCTGAGAACTAGATGGCTTGGACCTTACCGGATTGAAGAGGTATTTGACAATGGAGCAGCTCGTTTATCTCCTATTGATGGGTCACAGAGAAAGTTGGTAGTGAATGGACATCGCCTCAGGGTGTACCATACACCTCTGACTAAAGAGGAATTCTTGCAGTAACTTGACAGTTTGGATACACAATAGGTGGAAGAAATTTCCTCTTCCACTTCAAAACAATCAGCATGATCATGGATTTCAAGAAAAAAATAGAAAAATACAAAAAAATAGAAAAGTAGAAAACAAAAAGATGAATAAATTCTGATTATGAATTCCTTCATGGGCATAATTTTGGGAAATCATGAATTCCTTCATGGGCATAGTCAGAATCAAGAAAAAAAAAAGAAAAAAAGAGAAAAGGAGAGGTAAAAAAAAAAAAAAAAAAAAAAAAAGAGAGAAAAATGAATAACTCAGTAGTGAAAACCTTTTCTAAGGCACTACTGGGTTGGTATGCATGAAAACCAGTTTTCTAGCATGCATAACCTTGAAAATTTTTGAACCATCATTGTACAAATTCACCAACTGCACTTGTTTTGAAATATTGCAGAAAATCTCAGTAGAACATCAACAAAGGCAGTCATTCTTCAAAACTTGCATTAACTTGTTTTAATCAGGTATATATTTCTTACATTTCTTCATTGTAAATGATTGGTATATAGTATATAACAATTAACCATTAGCATAAAAGGTATCCATAAGAGTTGGCATACTTAAAACATGTTTTGAGAATGAGAATATTGATTTCTGCCTAATCTTGAAACAAGAATGCCAAAAATAGTGCCTGCTATCTTCTTCAGATTAATTGTTGTATTGTCTTCGGATTGAAATTGTCTTTGGAATGATAGTAGAATGAATGTTGCACTTTGTCTTCGGAATGAAGCTTTGTCTTTGAAATGATGATTTGTCTTCAAAATGAAGCTTTGTCTTCGAAATGACGATTTGCCTTCACAATGAAGCATCATATTCAGAATGAAGCTTTGTCTTTAGAATGAAGAGGATTTGTCTTTGAAATGAAGGATTTGTCTTTAGAATGAAGGATTTATCTTGGAAATGAGGATTTGTCTTGAAATAGAGGATTTATCTTGAAAAGAGGATTTGTCTTCGAAATGAGGATTTATCTTTTGAATGAAGATTTATCTTCAGAATGAGGATTTGACTTCGAAAAAAGCATGATCTTGAAATGAAGACTTGTCTTTAGAATGAAATCATAATCTTTGAAATGAGGTTTTGTTTTTGCAATAGATCATAATCTTCGGAAAGAGCATTCAATATAACATCTCCACGTGGCATCTAAGGAAGAAAAGAAATACGATCAAGTAAAAATTCTTTTGGCTGCATACGATAAATGAACACGTGTCAGTTAGGATGTGGTTTGTTTTTGCACCCATTTAGAAAGTACCAGAATCATGGGGGACGTGACCAACAGTATGCCACCATTTTTTGATACTAATAAACATGCACGTGAAAGTCCGTAGGCAAAATAAAAAAACTAAAAAATGAGTAAGGTGGATCTGATGGCAAGGACATCTACGCAACCATTGATGGACATGTGTTCGGAGAAAAAATAGAAATGTGTGCCACCCTTCTTTTTGAAGACATATTTGCTAACACAAAATGATTACGAGGTACAGTGCTCAGATTACGGTTCATTTCGAAGAACAAAAATAGGGCAATTGAAAACTTGGAACCAAACCCTGCAAATCTGCAAACACCAAAAACTAGAGATCTAGCAAAGGAATAGCAGTAGAAGTGAGTAGTTTGTAATGTACCAAGATAGGAAAATGGGGTAAAAAATGAAAATGGAACCAACGGATACCACCCACCTCCGGGAAAATCTAGAAGTGCTATAGATTTTTGAAGATGGAGGGCTTATGCCATTTTTGGATAAGTTTAATGGGTCCTCTGAATATTTGGTCGACATGTTCACCCACACATTCAGAAACAACCGGGCACACATTAACGACATGACCATTGAGGTAACCCCTGAAGTTTTGAGTCAAATTACTGAGCTGCCATTAGAAGGTCTTCCAATTTCTAGGTCTGGCAAAAATACATTGGTAAATATAGTTAATCAATTTCTGGAAGAAAATGATAGGGAGCCAGAATATTTAACACATAATAACACATGCAAGGGGGTAAAAAGGGCCAGCCTATAGGAACCCTGGGATGAAGTGGCCACATGGGTAATCAAATTTCTAACCTGTGAAGGGCAGGTATGTACTGTTATCAGGGCATCATCTAAAAATTTTAAACCATCTCAGACATGGTAGGCAACAACCAGAAGTTAGGGTAAATCTTCCCCTATACCTGCACAAGGAATTGAAAAACATGGCAAAAATATATCAGGAAGGAAAAGGGAGCCTTCGCCACCATGGTCTCATCAAACTAGTTTGCCAACACCATTTTAGAGGAAACCCTAGGAGCTTTGATAGGTTTTACTCTACCCTAAATGATGTAATTTTTGGAGATGAGGATGAGGAGGAAGAAACAAATGTTGTTGATGCTATTGTAAAAGGGAGAAGAAGAAATAGAAACTATTGTAGAGGCTATTGTAGAGGAAGAAACACACCCAACAGTAGCAATAGAACACCTTGCTCTAGAACCTTCAACCTCACGAGCTAAGAAACAAAAGAAAAGAAGGTCTGAAACTGGCAGCAAAATAGAAAAATAGAAGAAGGTCCATTTTTTTGAAGTTGTTACTGATTTGTCAGAACAAGGAAGTGAAGCACCTAGCCCAATAGGGGAAGAAACAACAAGGGAAATAGAAGCATCTGAAACTGTCCCCACAACCCCTGTTGTCACCAAAAAACAAAGCAAAAAGAAGAAGTTTGCATCTGGAACTAGGAGGTCTACAAGACTCCACTTGAGGGAAATGGCAGAATAGGTCATAGAAGAAGAAGGTGGACAAAGTAGTCCAGATGTCACAGAAATACAACCAACCCTTGAAAACTTTCTAGAATTCCTGAATAGATAATTGAGGAAGAGGCTAGGCAGGATAGCTTGGAGGTGGCTACAGTTCAACAGGCCACATAAATGGTAGATGCAATTATAGATAGTTTCATAGAGCCTCCTGAACAAGAGCAGACAGATGTTGTAGAGGAAGAGATAGTTGTTGAGCAGCCAACTATAGCTGACTTGTCTGCATCAGATTCTGAAGTAGAAATAGAGGAGGAAGACATCACAGAGCAGTTGAGAGCAGCAAGGAGTGTTGTCAAAACACAAACCAGATGGATTGAAGAGAGAGAAAACATCATTGAGATGTAGGAAAGAAAAATTGTAGAGTTACAGTAGGAAGTGGCAGAATTGAGAGAAAGGTTGTCACAGTCTAAAAAATAGCCAACTATATCCATTGATGAGGATGATTTGGCTCAATTGCTTATGAATTTATCTAGGGCAGATGACTCTATTGAGGCAGACATAGGTGCTCATTCTGAAGCAGCACCCTTTCATTCTAAAGAAGTGCCTTCTCATTCTGAAGCATTACCTTCTCATTCTGAAGATGCTTCAGAATTGGCAAAGAGCATAGCAAAAAATATTGGAGATGAGTCACCAGCATAGGAACAGTCCAAGCAGCAGCATGAAACTGTTCAAGTAAGTACTTCTATTGATGTCCCTGTATTTCAAACTATTACACCTTCAGTAGAAATAGCAGATAAGGGGGTGCAAGTGGAATTACTGTCTGATGACAACCCAATAGAAATAGCAGATAAGGGGGTACAGGTAGAATTATTGATAGATGATCAACCAGTAGAAGTGGCAGAAAAAGGGGTTCAGGTAGATCTGCTACCTAGAGTTCCACCTGTAGTTAGACCACCTAATACTGTGTCCCTAGAACAATACAATGCAGACATAGCCAGTTGGGTGATTAGATATGAGAAGCTTGCCACTAAGACTAAAAAATTCAAATTGGAAGGAAAACAGCTAGAGGCAAAGGAAACAGAGATTCAAGCATTAAAAGAAAAAGTGTCTGATTTATGTCAAATTGCTGAATTTTTAGTCCAATTCAGATGGCCAGCCAGATTTTATAGTCTTATTCTAAAGGAGAAATACCTCAGATGGCAGGTCATGAGGATTAGCTCAGGTCTCCCATATAAATTGGACACAACTACAGATTTCTTGGAAGCATATTTTGACAGCCCTATTGAGCAGAAAAATCTCCTATGTGAACTATTTTTACATAACTTCTTTATTCCAGAAGAAGTAGAATTTCATCCTCAAATCTACATTGGAGATGTTCAATTGAGGGCATTCATGTCCACCTTGCAGAATCAGTTTTATTGGGACCAAGAGAAAAGGCAGAATAAAGAAATTGAAATAAGAGCTGAATTGTTAGTCAAAGCAATTCAGCCAAATCACCCAATTATCACTAGACAACACTTCACCATGATGAACAGGGATGATGTAAAGAGAATGTACTTGACAAACTTGAGGGATTGTGTGACCAGATTCCAAAATTTTTGTAATGACAATTTTGTGCCAGCATTATCAGTCTGTAGAAATAGATGGGCTGAACTTTCCATGTCTTTACAGAAAAGAGAACCCATCTCCCCCATCAACTTAGAATGGTCCAGAAGAAGGGCAGAAGGAGTAATACAGTTGATTGAAATCATGCAACATCATTGGATAGGTCTCAGATTTAGGCCTCCAACCATCATCACTCCAGTTCCATTCTACTTTGAAGAAGATGCCCAACCTGATGAACAGTTTGAAGAATGGCTCAGGAACCTTCAGGAGAATAGGGGATATTATATAGGCAAGAAGTTGTTCTACAGGTCATGGAATTTGAACATGGACATATGTGATTCCATAGCCCAACAGAATGCATGAGGACATGCATTAATATAAGTTGGGGGAAAATGATGAGGCCTGGAAATGCCTCAATCATAACATGTTTTGAACACTGAAATTGCCTACAAACTCTTATGTTTAATCTAATATGCTAGTTAAGTTAATTCAATATGTTGTGTATTAACTATTTGCATGATAAATGTATCTGAAATACTATATTCTGATTTTTACAACTTTTTGCATAAGTTTTATGTTATTTTGTTATGACTTGCTAAATGAGATATGCTTAGGTTGATAGCAACATTTCACTAATCATGTTTTGATATGTCTCAAGCATTTATTTTACCTAAATCTGGCAATAGTGCAAGTAAACTATTACTGTGCAACAAAAACTGGTTTTTCCCATGTAAATTCCAGCCAGCTGCCAATGAATGGCAAGGCATGGAATTCACATATGGAAAGAGATGAAGACCATTGGAATCTGATCCTGAGAAATAACCCACATGAGAAATGTAGAGGAAATAATTTAAAGAGCACACATTTGTTCATTTCGAAGTCTCTTCGAAATGAACAGATATCTTCGAAATGAGAAAACATAGTGTCTTCGAAATGAGCGGATCTTCGAAATGAGAATTGCAGTCTCTTCAAATGAGCCACTTATCTTCGAAATGAAAATAGAATGTGCTTTTTGACTTGTTGACCAATTTTTGATGCTGGAAAAAGGGAAATAAATATTGAAAAGGGTAAGGGAAAATATCTCCCATCTGACTTTGTCATCCTTGCCGACCAAAGCCACCATTTATGGAAAGATCAAGTTTGATCTTCTTCTAGGATAAAACCAGGAATTGTTGCAGCATAATAGGATTAGATCTTTTGAGATATTCTCAGTTGTCAGTAGATCTTAGGACATCTATAAATATGGCTCCCATTCAGGTTGAGCTAGTAGAGGATAGAGAAAGCAGAGAGTAGAGAAATATAGGAGAAAATAGGCAATAATCAGAAAAGTGACTGTTACAGTCCTGTAACAGTTTTCAGTAGAATTATTGTAATCATGTTCTTGAATCAATAAAGTGTACTATTTCTATTTCATATTGCTTGTAAATGAGTGTGAGTAAGATCTAGAGAGAGAGAGACTCATACCTTCTTCTGGACAAGGAGGCTGGCCACTTCCAGACCTAGGAGGAGGACTAACAATAGGTTTTTATTCTGATTTTGCTGCAGCAGAATGAGTTGTAGAACTTGTCATTTCATTCCTTTGTAAACAACTAATGGTATTTGCAATCTTAGCTTATTTTATGTTTAGATTAATCTTGTGATTAATGGTTTGGTTGTAATCTCCACTTTCAGCAAAGCTTTCAATTTATTATAGACTGTCATTTCTAGAATTTACTATTTTTTGTAATTTCTTGCATTTTATGTTTTGTTGTCAACCCCTGCATAGAAGATTGACAACCTTCTATTACAGAGCCTTGACAGGGTTTCATTTCTATGCTATAATTAGGTTTCCATTGCTGCAAAAGTAAATAGATTTCCTTTCTGCAATTATAATCAGACTTCTAATTCTGCAACTGTTATTTCTGCAACATAATTAGGTCTCATTCTGCAATTGTAATTAGGATTTCATTTCTGTAGTTAATGATTAGTTTCCATTTTTGCAACTTAGATTAAGGTTTAATTTATGCAATTTAGAGATAGGAATGTCCTAAATCCCCCACACAATCGGTTTCACCAATAAGACCTGTTGCTCCAGATTGACCTAAGTTATAACCCTGTTCACCCCTTCTTCCGTAGATAGCCTTGTACACTGCCCTGGATTGACAAATTCATTGAGAATTAATGATGTGTATAATGACTACGCATCAATGGCATCCTTCTATGTTGTCTCGAACTACAAGAGGCCCAACATATTATTAAGGCAGCTCATGATGGTACTTGTGGTGGCCACTTTAGTGGCATGGCCATTACCAAGCCCATATTATGCATGGGCTATTATTGGCCCACCATGGAGTTTGATTATTGTGATTATGTCAAAAAGTGTATCAAATGCCAACACCATGCTAATCTTACACATTTACCATCTCAAACACTACAACCAATCCAATCCATGTGGACCTTTTCTCAATGGGGTTTGGATCTTATCAATAAAATCACACCAACCTCATCCAAGAATCACAAATTCATCATTATTGCTATGGACTATTTTACAAAATGGGTTGAAGTGATTCCTCTCATCCAAATGACATGTCCTAAAATTATCAATTTCATTACTCATCTCTAATAATGGTACATATTTCAAGAACAAGAATGTTCGCGCATTATGTGAAAAATTCAACATCCAACATAGCTTCTTTACCCCATACTACCCACAAGGTAATGGTCAAGCCAAAGCTACCAATAAAACCATATGCATCATTCTTCATAAAACCATTGTGAAGTCTCATCGTGATTGGCATAATCAGATGTAATTGGCACTCTAGGTATATAGAACAAGCATTCACACTCCAACTAGGGTAACACCATTTTCTTTAGTATATGACACTCAAGCCATCATACCCCTAGAGCTCAATAAAGCATGTCCTAAGAACAATTTTTCATTCCCTAACATCAATACATTAGTTGACGCTATTGTAGGTCATGAGATGATGTCCCTCATGGATGGATTTTTTAGATATAACCAAATTTGGGTTAATCTTTAAGATCAATATTAGACATCTTTCATAACCCCCCAGGGGACTTTCTGTTACAAGGTCATGCCATTTTATCTTAGGTACGTTGGGTCAACCTATCAACGTGCAATTGAGTACATGCATAAAATTGGAGAGGATTATATCGACGGTATCATTGTAAAGTCCAAGAAACGTAACCAATACATCGATGACCGAAAAGTTTTTTATCGTCTCCTAGAACACAATGTACGCTTAAATCCAAAGAAATATGTTTTTGGTATAACCTCCGATAAAATTTTGGGTTTCATTTTATCTCAATAAGGCATCGAGGTTGATCCTCACAAAGTGAAAGCTATCATCGACATGCCTCCCCCTACCAATCTCAAATAGTTACGCAGCTTACAAGGCAAAATCCAAGCGATTTGTCAATTCATCACCCGACTATTCAACAAGTGTAAGTCATTCAATCATCTTTTGCAAAAGGAGGTCGTATTTAAATGGAACCATGCATGTCAAGATGCTTTTGATGAAATAAAGGTATATCTCACTTCTCCACCTATCTTATCACCACCACATCTAGATCGGCCTTTTCATCTATACATATCTACCACTAATTTTACTTTAGGCACACTACTTGCCTAGAAAAATGATATCAACCACAAACAAGCCATGTATTACATCAGCCATATATTGTTGAGCTACGAGATACAGTATGCTTACATGGAAAAATTATGCCTTGTCATTGTCTTTGCTACACATAATTTGCACCATTACATGATAAATCATACAACTTACATCATAGCTCCTGATAACCCACTCTACTACATGCTCCTTGCCTAGAAAAATGAGATCAACCATGAGATCATAGCTCCTGATAACCCACTCTACTAATATGTTATTTGTCTAATTTGAGTGGTACAATATCAACACTACTCCATGCTCAACCAATCATTTCATAAATACCATGGCTTCTTTTAGATATCTCATACCGTAAAATACACATGCTGACATAACTCGTGTGTCTATTCAAACATTGTTTAAATGCATCATTTCCACTTTAGCACCTTCTCCTGACGATGGCATCCATGTTGTCAAGGTTGAACCTCATAATCCTTGGTTTTCCCAAGTTAAGGATTACATAAAATTAGGCATCCTTCCTTGTGATCTTCCTCACACTCATAAACACACATTTAAACAAAGGGTAATTAGTTATACATTGTTAGGAGACATCCTTTATAAATGCAGCCACAATGGCATCCTTCTATGTTGTCTCAAACTACAAGAGGCCCAACATATTATTAAGGCAGCTCATGATGGTACTTGTTGTGGCCACTTTAGTGGCATGGCCATTACCAAGCCCATATTATGCATGGTATATTATTGGACCACCATGGAGTTTGATTATTGTGATTATGTCAAAAAGTGTATCAAATGCCAACACCATGCTAATCTTACGCATTTACCATCTCAAGCACTACAACCAATCCAATCCATGTGGACCTTTTCTCAATGGGGTTTGGATCTTATCGATAAAATCACACCAACCTCATCCAACAATCACAAATTCATCATTATTGCTATGGATTATTTTACAAAATGGGTTGAAGTGATTCCTCTCATCCAAACGACATGTCCTAAAATTATCAATTTCATTACTCATCTCTAATAATGGTACATATTTCAAGAACAAGAATGTTCGTGCATTATGTGAAAAATTCAACATCCAACATAGCTTCTTTACCCCATACTACCCACAAGGTAATGATCAAGCCAAAGCTACCAATAAAACTATATGTGTCATTCTTCATAAAACCATTGTGAAGTCTCATCATGATTGGCATAATCAGACGTCATTGGAACTCTGGGTATATAGAACAAACATTCACACTCCAACTGGGGTAACACCATTTTCTTTAGTATATGACACTCAAGCCATCATACCCCTAGAGCTCAAAATTCTATCTTTGAGAATCTCCATGCAAGAATTTGTTGATGATGATATCGTTTTTCAGGCATAATTAGACTAATTGACACTCTTGGATGAATGTCGCATTCACAGTATTGAACACACGCGTATACCAAGACCATATTCAATGTGCCAACAATAATAAAGTATATCAACGTGAATTCCAAAACAGAGATTTGATCCTCAAAGAAAACCAACAAATCACTAGCCAACCGCACCATCTTCGTGATAAATTTACACCCAACTAGATAGGTCCATACATTGTTACACACAAATTTGGTAATGGAGCTTATCGCCTTGCCAATCTCAAAGGTCTTGAGGAACTTGAACCCTTGAATATCATTCATCTATGAGCATTTTATGCTTAATCACATTCATCTAGGCTCTCCATTCTTTGTACATACCATCATAAATATTACATAAATACAAAAATGTAAAAATAATAACAATAATAAAAATGAAAAAAAACAAAACTACATATCATTGGCGTATGCTCCATTGCATTTTCATCCATGTTGTCCTCTTCCATATTTATTTTCTTCTCTTTTTGCTAATTTGTGATCATTTTTGTATGGTCACGCTTCGAGTGGCTACATACCTTTGATTGGATCTTCCCTTATTTTGTTTCCATATTTTCCTTCTCTTGATTATTTGCCAATGTTTTATGGTCACGCTTTGAGCAGCTACATACCTTTGTTTAATTACCCTTTCCATTTCTTCCTTTTATTTATTTTTTCTTCTTTTTTGGTTACTTATCAATGTTGTATGGTCACGCTTTAAGCGACCACATACCTTTGCTAAGTTACCTTTCTCTTTTTCTATCTCTTCTTATTCTATTGTTTCTTTCTTCCTCTAACTCTTCTCACACGCCATTCACTTTCACATTCATCTCTTCCATTATCACTCATGTCCATCAAATCATTTTTATGTCAAGACACATTTTCAATCTTCCTCATCTTCCCATTATTTTTGTATAGCACTCTTTCATTTTTCCTGTTACCCCTTTCATGTCTATATCAGGGTAACATTTTGTAATATGTCATAAAAATCCATAATAGGCTACACTAGTATCACTTGTTAGCACCTTTCGCTGCATTTTCATATGTAGCTTCTATATACATATCATCCACATACACTCATTGTACATCCATAAATGCATATAGATCTTGTTCATATTTCCATATTTACATATCCTTTGTGAATGATATTCATGAATAATTAAATATACACTTGTTATCGTACCTATTATGGTGTCCAATCCATTTTCAAGATACTAGATCATAGATATCTTGTTGTGATTTGACCATTTACAGTTAAGTCAATCAACCTCCATCTAAAATTGTCAACTTCTAAAGCACTTCAAGGCTTCCCCTTGGCTGACTTGAATTATTTTGTGGGCCAATTACACATCTCATACATTAAAGCAAATTTTGAGCATGAAAAATGTAACATATTGTGTACATTGGCCACCTAGCGAAAGTCACCTCACTCATCCTATAATTTGTGTGATTCAAGCCTAAGGATCGACAAAAGGACAAGCTATTCAAGAAAAAAAGGAAAAAAAAAAGCAAAATACAATAAAGAGCACTACAAAAGAGAATTAAAAGAGAAAATAAATGTAAAAAAAAAAGAACCCTAAATTCTTGAGGTCCTTAAGTCAATAAATCACGAGGTTAACCTCCATCGGGGCTATAGATGCCTAACTAGCAGTGGAGTATATCTTCCAAGTGGTGACATGTCTATCACATTAGCAACCTTTTGTACATACCACTATGTGCTTGTGGATGATGTAGCTTACAATATATGTTTCCAATCAGTTCACACCATCCTCCCTCAAAATGGTTAAATAAATCACTATACACACACTGGTCCATGATTGATTCATGATTAGTCAGGATAACTACAATTCTCTTGTAATATTGTTCAATTACTCAATGGGTTTGATTGCTCAAACTATGATGTTCGACTCTCTTCAAAGTCATCTTAACATCTAACATATTTGGAATAATGGAATGAATCACATCACAACTTGTTTCACCAAAATACAAGTGCTTTCTTCATTGATGTTCACATCCATCTGCATATTCATTTGTTGCATACTTCTCTAACACTTGCATCCATTACAAATGTATTATACCCTCTACTTTCATATCATTCATTGCATGTTTGCTTATCTCTCATGCATTATGTGTTACACGCTGATTCATCATCGTGTACGTTACATCATTTACAATCATTCTAATCTACATGTCATCAATCATATCATACACATCTATGACTACATAATCAAAATTAGCTATGCAAGCATACATCATTAACACATTCATACATCTATGCTACATCCATACATTCACATAAATCATAACATAATTACATAACATCGTATAATATGTATATATATATATATATATATATCTCAAATACAAAACAACGTGTAAAAAAAGAGGAACAAAATAGATTTTTTTTTTTAGGGGTCTCCCCCTTGAGCATTATGCCATCCACCCGTGCCTCTGCTACTGTGCCACTCTACTCTAGGACAAACCCCTCTTCCTGTGATGCTATCGACTCCACTTGTAGACTCATTGAAACCACTAAAGGAGTACTTTGTTGACTCTGCCATGATACGTGTGAGATCATGAATATGATCGTGACTTTGAATATGATGGAAGAGGGAACCCATGACTCATCAAATCCACCTCATACTGTACTCTCTTCATTGATTCCTTTGCATACATGGGTAACAAATATACATGTGCTCATTGCATTCATTTCACCTCCTCTTGCAAGCCTACCATATTTACCATGGCTCACTCCCTAGCCACTCTCACCTCATCTAACTCTCATCGCAATCACACATCTTCCTTAATCATCTCATCCCTATCGATCCTAGCCTCATCAAGCTCTCCTACTAGAGTGTCTCTCACCTCAACCAACAACCCTACCTCCATATTGGTAACATCCCACTCTCCTAATAAAGCATCTCTCTTTTACCAAATACCTCCCCCTAATTACAACTCCCTTTAGTTTCTCATATATTCACTATCTCTCTACTATTGGTACATTCCTCTCTATAATCAATTCTGCTCGCTATGCAACCCATGGCATATCACCCTTCGTTAGACATCCCTCCATATGCTATACCATCTCTCACAATAGCATGGCCTCATCTTGCATTGCTAACATATCATGCAAGCCTATATCCAAGTCAAACTCTAGCATAGGCATCGATGTTATATCCTCCATGGGTGTCATCCTCTTCATCAATGAAATATTCTCCATTAACACTACCTCATTTGTAGGCATACCCTCACCAAACCCTTGTCCCTCTAACACATCCACCCATGACGGCCCTACCTTGCTCTTCCTTCACTGTCACACCCATCAAATTAAGTCCTCCAACTCCTCCTCCTCCTCTAAAGGCTTCATATTAACTTGTCTCACCATCCCTGGAAAACCTACTCATCCTTCTACCACCTTTGCTCCTGGAGCATCCTATGGAGCACCCTCTAGGTTACCCTCAGTGGATATCCCACCTAATCCTATAAGTAAACCACCTGCTACATCCCCTCATCCATCGACTACTCCCACTCTTGGATATCATCTTTGAGTCACCCACCATAAATTGTACTCTCGAGTCATCCCAACATCATCAACATTCAAGATCACTATCACCTCATCTAATGTAATATCCAAGGGAATAACCATTGGTCATAGCCCCTGATCTCCTTAGATCCTCTAGATAACCATTGGTGGATCTGGTCATCCCTACCATAATCCAAATTTTTGCATCACCCTTAAAAAGCGAAAGTACTCTAGTTGAATCGAGTATTGGCTAACCATCCATCTCCCCCATATCACTCTATATAGTTGGTATGCATACTTTAGCTAATCTGGTGCTCCTCGCTATGGCCTCCAAGTGATATCACCTACCACTAATCCATCTAACTTCCCCTTGACATATATCTTATCGTTCATGTGTGCTCTCTTAACCCACCCATCCATATCTATCTACCACCTCAGCACATAGGGTACATCTTTGTCCATCAATCTATGAGGATCATATGGTAGCTTCGCAACCTCACCACCGTAATATATTACCATTCCCACACCTATAATAGAGAATTGAAACCTAATCTATACCATTTTTTCCTCTTCAGGGCTTGAGCTCCTTGAAGGCCTATGCAAGTAATGCTAGTGCTTATGTAAACACCACATATTTCTCCACCATGTTGCACACAATTCCAATCATGTTCCAGGGGAATTTCACCCTTGATGTATCTGGAAAAGCATAACTCACTATCAAAAGCATGGTCATCATATATCGGTTGTACAATTTCTCATCCTCCCAACACCTCTCATAGTCCACTCCATCATACTTGACCTCATGCTAGCTATCACCAAATACCCTATGCAGTATGCCATCTCATGCATTCTTCCCTACTGCCCTCACCGTGATGCCATTTATCGGTATGTTATATATGTGATACACATCCTCCAAAGTGATGGTCATTTCCCCTATTTATAAATAGGTGTTCCTATCTAGATCCCATCTCTCGCACGATGTAGACACATAGGAGTGATTGGAGTGTACATTCTGCATCTCCCACAACCCATGCAATCCCACCTTGCCCAACCATGTGCTATCATTCGCCAACCATACCGTATTTAGTATCTCTCTAAGTGTGCAAATTCGATGTCATTGTTGCACCTTCTTCACCTACATCCATCCATTCAAACACCAACACTTATCATTAATATGATATCCCATATGTATACATGCATAAATTTTCAAAATTTTCCAAAAATAATATTGTTCGCACAAACACGTGTGAATCCGTACAATTGCATCCATTTACATTACGTCGTGTGAATCTAATTATTAACATATATTAGGGCATCCATTTGGCCAAAAAAGCATGCTTGTACAAAACTTTTTTCACAAAAATATATACAAATAGGTCAAACACACATCTGCAAATGCACGCATTTCTAGGAAAATGACAAACTTGCAAACAAAAGGCACATATGGATACCCATTTGCCTAAAAATCATGCCCATGCAAAAAAAATCATGAAAATGCACATACATCAGTCAAAAACACATGTGCTTCCATGCATGCATATTGAGATAAAAAGTCAACATTGAAAACAAAAAGTAGATTTGGATATGTATTTGACCCAAACTCTACCCTGTTCAAAACTTTTTGACCCAAACATCTTCCAAGAACGTTAAAACACACACATGCATATATATGCACACATCTCAAGACACTCAAGTCAAACATTAGTCAACCCATTTCCATAAATGCACATGCACACATTTCTATGCACTTTTCTATTCCATCACGTAATTCTAAGTCTACCATGCATTTTCTATAGTTTCATTTCACTATTAATTTATTTCCTAGGGTTCATTTTAAACTACCTTATACACAAATATCGAGGCAAGACAAGTCCACTTATTGTCACTATGCTCCCTTCTGCACCCGTGCTCGATTGCCCACCCGCCATTGCTTGACTTTTCCTTTGCACTCTGATAGTGCTTTGCTTCATAAATTTTTCCTTACCACTTTCTCCCTCCTTCACACAATGTAAAATGAGTGTATGTTCTATGATAGCTCTTTTATAGCGCATTTTGGACAAATTCACACATACACATGCGAATCTCCAAATTCGTAAACCTTTGTGCGAATATCCAAATTCGCACGCCTCTAGTGCGAATATCCAAATTCGCACGCCTCTAGTGCAAATATCCAAATTCGCACACCTCTATGTGAAACTAAAATTTTTAGTTCCATTCGTTATTTTATGCATGGTTCTTGCCCTATATACCATCCATTTTCATTTTTCACCTCTCATTTTTCATATTTTTCAATCGACTCATTGTTTTTTTTGTCTTCTCCATCACCAATTTATCACTTTATGGGGTATACATTCAACAAATCAAAAGGTGTCTTGCACATGATCAAAAAACCAAACATCCAATCATGGATACTACATTTTTTGAAGAAAATCTTTGCTGAAGATTATCTCAAGTTCTCATTTGCTAGGGCAAAAAAATAGCAAAACTTCTCAAAAAAATCCAATTCAAACAAACATTTGATAAACCTAACACCTACAACTATAGATAGATCATGGATTACCTTCTTCATAGTGACAGTCGTAAGACCACTTTTGAATGAAGCACTTGACAAAAATATACCTTACGACATCGACGATTTGTCAAATAACATCAAGAACCCATCAATCAATCAAAAGCAAAAATTTGCAAAGGTACTTGTTCCTTCCATAATTGGAACATCTCACTTTGATCACAAGATAAGGCAATCTTACGTCTTCCTTCAAAAGCAATCATTATGACACTGTAAAGAGTCATACTCAATCATAAATCATTTTTTATCAATGTGTCTCTCTCATAATCATCCACACTCGTTCATCACAAATTCATCTTCAAAATCAAACCACCAACATCGTGTCATCAATTTTTTTACTACACCATGTTTTAACACAACACATTACAAAAAGAAGCAAATGTAGACACCCAAAAGTCACACAATACCACTTTCCCCCTCATCGCAGTAGATCAATTTGCAAAAGCCATAAAATTTGCATAAATTGACTTCAAAACACTATTCATCTTCATAAGCTCCCTTGGGCTACTTAAGCCCCTTCCTACGCTTAACTATGGATCCTCATGTGACCTCCATCATAACTCAACCAAGGTTGAAACCTTTACCATGGTTAAAATCCACTTTATGGCTAAACACATGGTTAATTAAGTTAATCATGATTAATGCTAAGCTTTCCATCTCACCTAGTCTACTTTGACTAGCCTAGCCTTTCCACCTCACCTAGTCTACTTTGACTAGCCTAGCCTAGCCTTGCCACATTTCAATCCTGATATTTGCTTCATCTCATACTCTCCTAGGCAATAAATGACAAATGGAGACTTTTTTTTTTTTTGGTAATTAAGGAACAAATTCATTACATCCGGGTTTTCGAGGTTGACCCAAAACCTTTTACAAAAATCAACACTATGCTATTATGGATCAAAACCTCAATAGGGATAGTTTGTCCTTCGCTACGAGTACCCTTCTGAGGCCACCCTGCCAAGAAAGAGCACAACCCCTTACCCATATTTACAAACACCTTAGAACATAGGCAGCGGCCCACCGCATTGCTTTCTTACTACCCCAGCCGCGAAAATGCGACCTGTTGCAAAATCACGTTGTCCTTAAGTCTTCTCTTTCATTTGTTCTGGAGAGTCGTGAAATGATGACATGTCACAAAAATGAGACATGTCACGAAATCGTGACATTCTACCTTCATTCTGCTCCTTTGCTGCTATAAGTCACGTAAATGCGACATGTCACGAAAATGAGCCATGTCACGAAATCGTGACATTCGTCTCCCATTTTGCACTCTTTCTGCTTCCAGCCACGAAAATGTGACATGTCATGAAATCGCGACGTCCTTAAGTTGTGTAGACACCAAAATCCAGCCACTTGTAAGTCATCTATACCTTCCTGTTAGCCACGTGTCAGTCATCCACCTTCCCGCCATTATTTGGCCCAAATCCACACCTTCCCGCCATTATTTGGCCCAAATCCACACCTTCCCGCCATTATTTGGCCCAATTTCACCTTTTCCCGCCATTATTTGGCCCAATTTCACCTTTCCCGCCATTTTTCATTCCCAAATTTATTTAAATTAATATTTATATATATATTTTAATATTTTAATATATTTTAATATATATATAAAGATACTTTAAGTGATTTAATCTGAGCCGTCCATCCTTCATTTAATCTCATCCGTCCATCCATCTTAATCCGTTTCACAACCTAGATTTATTCTCTACCCTTGGATCCACTTTAATCTTAGCCACACGTTCAAAGTGTCGTTAAAACCCTAAAGTGTGCCCTAAGAGTAGATTATAAATTGAGTCACCTTGATGGCTCAAACCCTATCTCTTTTGCTATCTCTTTTACTATCTCTCTTTTGTTATCTATCGCTATCTATCTCTTCTTCAGCTAAACCTACCCATCCATCGCCGTCCCTTTTCGCCGCATCCATCGCCGCATCCGTCGCCAACTTCGCTGCCATCCCTTCTGCAACATTCTGCAGAATCCCCCATTCTTGTCGCAAGTGCCCGCGGGCGTTTACCCGCAGTCTCAGACGTAGACCGGCGTCTGCAACCCCAATCCAGAAGCACGCGGGCGTTCAGCGAGTGCACCAGGGCGCCTTCTGCAGCCGATTTGACAGTCCCAACTCTTCCAGGTGCCGCCTGGTCTCGCCGCGTTAACAGGAAACAGGTATAAATTAGTTTAAAGCAAGTAACTTCTTTTCTTTTATTAATCTGTTGTTGAACTCCTGCATTCTATTTTTCTAGGGTTTTAAATTGTTTCTGAGGGCTCACACAAGTGGAGCCCTCTTATTAATTTCTAACTCCTTGATAGTGTTAATGTGTGCAGGATTTTAATGGCAGATCCGGTGTGTTGATAGCAGCTGTTTAAGCTGGAGTGGTCCGAGCTACAGGATACAACGAAGCCCACTCACTCTGTTGGGATTAAGGATACGTCTTCGGAAAATGCCACCACTTTGTGCCAGCTAGGGTTTCGGAGAACCCTAGCACGAATTGTAATTTTTGTATCACGAAAAGGGTTACAGGCCCTGTTGTACTCAAAAGGAGTTTCTAAACTCCATTGATAAATAAAAATCGTTTGTTTTGTACAACTGTGTTCTGCATTACTTTTTATCGTGATTTCTTTATCTTTTGTTTGGCGTTGTATTTTTAATCTACAAATGGCGATCACGGTGGGACCCCCTAGGGTTTCATGTTTTTAATACTTGCTTTACTAATCTATTCCTATTTTTTGTTTTATTTTGCAGGTTCCAGAAATCGCGAAATTCGTTGTTCCAGCGAACTAGGGTTTCTGAGCTTGCAAAAAACGCAGTAGACGCAGAGCGGCGTCTGGAAGTCCAATCCGAAACGCAGAGGTGCGTTTCAGCCTGTGCAGACTCCCTTGGGCGTTTGAAGACAGTTTTACAGAAAAGCGTAGGCTTCCGAGTAAGTGCGTTTTTCTTTCTTTGTTAAACTGTACTTTTTACGTTTTTGGTTTTTCTATCGTATTCTGTTCTTTTTCAGATCATTACTTTAAAATGAACAAAAACTAAGTAATCTGGAAAAGAATAGTTATTTTTAGTTACATTTTTTTTTACATTGCATTATTGGTTGTTGCTTGCATAAAAAAAAAATTTAAATTTGCATACCTAGCTGCATATTAGAATAGCTACGAATTATCTGTTTTAGTCATCTAAGTAGGACTATTGATTGGATGTCAATAGTACTCCTGCCATTGGGTGATTCCAGACAGAGAAGTGGACGAACCTTCTGGTTGCTCCTTTGATATCTGATATCATTGGTAGGCATGGGGTTTTAAACGGTGTACTCCACTTCTTCAGAGGAAATGGCATGTTTTCAATAGCCTCTTGCTTAGATCATTAGAACTTTTGATTTATAGCTTTGTATGTATACATTAGACAACTAAAACACTTAAAATAAAATTCACTGCATTTCATATTGCATTTAAAACAATAATATCTCGGATTTCATCACTGTGTATTGCTTGAAGTTTAGTGACGGTGGAATTCATCTCCATCCATTAAACTTCTGCCTTAGACACCATAGGTCACCCCCGAGCAAACTTGCCGGATTTCATCACCAGTAAGAATCTCGTTGTCCTTTCCTAGCCATAGTTTTTACCTTTTTTGTGAATAATTCAAGATTAGATCACATGCAAAACTCATAAACCGGACACTTAAAATTTACTACAGATTAAGATCGGAAAATAATTAATTAACCGCAGTAAGACATATTGGTTGAAACCTAGGTTGTGACTGTTTTCTGATAATTTTTTTAGTGTAAATTTATCATTCCAGTTTTGCATTCTTCTTTTCTGAATTTGTTTAGATTTATTGCTTCATGGTCTTAACAAGGAATCAATCTAAAATGTTAAATCTAAATAATCAAATGGGTAATTCACAAAACATCCCCACCACCAACATAGCCACTTATCCTAGTGAATTTCAGGCAGGTTCGCCTGTAGGTCTTTCACGTCCTTCTACCGTCTATCACATGGCCATGCCCATGGAGGAAGACAATTCCTGTCATATTACCCACATTGATATGGCCCAAGTGCAAACTCACTTAAGAGATGGCACTGGTTATGTCCTTGAGCCAATCCAAGATTCCCCTATGCAAGATTCTATTTTTCAGCAGGATATTGCATCAACCATACCCGCTGGTTTCACTCAAGTCTACACTAACCCTTTTTTTGAGGCTAATGTTGTATCTGCTCAGCCGGCTTCATCTCCAACATCTTCCCATATGCTCAATTGTCCTCCTTTGGAGACAAATGTAGTGTCTTCCCGACCACTTTCTCCTCCATTTACCCGGTTGTACACCAATTCTCTCTATGAGGCTGGTGGAACCTCCTCTAGCCATGACCAATTTCAACACTCTTCTTCCCAAACCATTTATGGTTTCACCCTACCCGGGGCACGCCCTACCATTTCTTCCCGTGTACCGCCTACTTCAGCCACCTTCATTGCCCCCGCTATGCGGCTTCTATGACTACCATGGCAGCCCGCCCTCCACCTTCATCCAATCATCCCACCTCCCTTGGGTTAGAGATTAATAAGGTTAGGGAGTACCTCGACAAGTTGCTTCAGCAACAACAACAACAAAATGCTCAACCACCCGTCGTAGTAAATCCTACACCCCAACCAATTTCTACCCAGCCAGCTTTTCTTAGCTCAGGCCCCACCTGGGTACCCCAATCTTCGGTGGTGTCCATTCCTACCCCACCTTTCTCCCAACCCAGTCCAGTTCATCATCCAAACCAATCACCTTCTTTTCGGTATCATCCATACCAACAACCTGTCCATTCCACACCGCCTAATCCAGGCAATTTCATCCCATCTCATCATTTTTCAACTCCTCCATTGCATCCTCATAATCATCAAACGAATCAAAATTTTCATGAAGATTCTCGACTCCATGCTATGCAACAACAGATTGACAACCTTATGCTCAACATGCCTGGCTCATCTAGTCAGAAACCTACGCTAAGGTCGTTGATCAATCAACCAATTCATCCTTCGGTACCTTCACCGCCATATCCGACCGATTTCACATTACCGAAGTTTGACAAATTTCGAGGAACCGAGGATCCTCATGAACATGTGAGCTCATTCATGCATGCCTGCTTTAGAATCCAAAATAATGACGCTCTTATGCTCATAACTTTTCCTCAGACATTAGGGGGAGATGTTGTACAATGGTACAATCATTTAGCTCACCATAGCATTTATGCTTACGAACAATTGATTAATCTGTTTTTAGAACGATTCTCCCTAAATGTACAAAGGAAAGTTTCATTGTCCGACTTATACAAGCTCAAGCAACATGACGATGAGACTGTTTATGACTTTGGAAACCGTTGGAGGGCTATCATTAATAAACTGCCATTCTCCCTACCAATGGAGGAGTTAACCAAAATGTTCACCCACAGTTGTCTAAAACCTATCTCTTGGTTACTCCAATTACAACAATACAGGACTTTTGAAGAGGCTTTGGCCCAAGCAAGTATCATAGAAGACATTAAAGTCCAAGAGGGTGTTTTAAAACCCCGTAGAAAAGAATGGCAACAAAAGGGCCAACAACGAAATAATAATTATGGCCAAAACAAACAAACACAAAGCTAGTACAACCTCAAATGTTAACCAAGTTAATCAAGTGGTGGCGAGTCAGCCCGTAATGGCTCAACAACAACAAGTAATGCAAAGTCAACCGCAACCAATTGCTTATCATGCGGTACCCGCCCCTACTCAACCGACTCCCAATACTGGGCCAACCATGGAAACTCGACCTTGGCAAAATAATCGTCCCAAGCGATAATTCACACCTTTAGATGAACCATATGCGGTCATATTCAACAAGTTATATAGCACAAATCGCTTAACTTTACCTGAGTTCAAACCTTTAGAACCATCTAGAAGGGGAAAGTATTACAAGGAGTACTTATTTTGTCCTTATCATAGGCAAAATGGGCACGATATCAATAATTGTACGACTTTCAAACATGTGATCCAAGATCTTATTGAGATTGGAGCCATTAAATTGGATAGCCCCTTAGCCCAACAAAATCAAAATCTTGGTATATTTCAAACACCCCTTCCACATCGGGAGGAAGCTCCAACAACTTCAGTGGGGAGTAACTCGGTAACTCCTCCTAATCAAGTCAACCATGTACAACAATACCAAGGTTTTGTGGGTACTATTAACGTAGTAACCCGGGGTCAAAGGGCGAACCAACCAAATCAGGTCGAACCACAACCACCTGTACAAACCCCCACTCCACCTCGTGATAATGTTGACCCAACGACGTGCTAGTACTTCTCAACAACCGCTAAATCATTCTACTCAACGCCAACGACCCATCATGTCATTGAGTAGCCGATTAACTACCAGCTTTAAAAATGGCTTCTCGCCAAGTTATCGATCTATGACCTCATTCAACAATCTCCCCGCATAGAGAGGCATTAATGGAAATATTAAAGTCAATCGAGCTTCAAACTCAAGATACTAATGCCTTCAACAACTTTGTGGGGAGTATTCAAACATGCATGGAGCCCTCCATCACTTTCTATGATTTTGAAATCAAACCTATGTCAACAGAAAGTATAGATCCTCCACCGCATATCATGGCCAAGATCGATCACAAGCCATTCAAGAGAGTCTTAATTGACACCGGTTCCTCAATCAATATCATTACAACATCGGCGTTGAGTCATCTAAAGTCGTCGCCATCCCTTATCACAAAGTCGACTTTTACTCTTAAAGCATTCAATGATGCTTTATCTTCCACGGTTGGCACGGTTATCTTGCCCATTGAGGTAGGGGCCCGAACTTTGCATACCTTGTTTCACATCTTGGAAGGGACCATGGCATACAATGTATTGCTTGGACGGCCTTGGCTTAGGGAGATGAGATGTGTCCCTTCTATACCGCATCAATGTCTCAAGTATGTATATGAGGGACAGAGTTCATTGTGTACCCGCCGACATTGAACCCTTCAAACATTGCAACTATGTCTCAAATCCTTATGAGATTGTGTTGCCATCCACTCATCTTTTCTTGACCCCATCTACTTCTTCTATACCATCTTCTTCTAAAGCTCCCATTCCCGAGGAGCTACCCATCATATCGCAACCATCTTCCTCTTCCGCTATTCCATCTCATTCACCACTTTCTTCATCAACTAATCTTCCTTCTTCTTCATCACTGACCACATGCACATGTGGCCATGACCAATCATCTCTTTCCACGTCATTACCCCCTTCTTCTACACCTTCTTCAACATCACCTATTATTCCTCCATCTTCCCAACCATCACCACCTGATGTTTCACAAGTTAGTGAAGCATCAACCCAACCAAATCCTTCCAATTCTTCTATCCCACATTCTTCTATTCCATCATCTAGTCCATCTCCCTCCCAAGTCAAGGTCCATCTCACTGATGCAGTTATTGGTGAGTATGCCATCCAAGATGTCCACATCACACCGTTCAATGTGCAAACAGTTAAAGATTTTGGTCGTCCACATGACCAACATTTATCCATTGGATCGGTTTATAACATGGGTTCTATGCCAAATTCCATTAATTTTGTATATGGGGGAATAGAGTCATCTTCTAGTCCTACCACCATACTAGAACCTAAGCATCCAGTCCCTCGCCAATATCGAAAGGATGGAGGGTTTTCCCTCTCGCTATTTCCACGTACATAATTGGCAGCAATTTGGCCTAGGTCGATACGAGCAAGGGGTAACCGAACGCATCGATATGCCATATCATAGACCCACTGAGCATTTTTGTCTGGGCTACCAACCACTTCCATCCCTTTCTTCTTTTGAACGAGCTTTTCAAAGCATTAATCTTAATTCAGAAGAAGAAATCCTCCACCCCGACGAATCCGAAGATGAAGCCTATGAAGAATTTGACGTCATGTCAAATGGTGATGAATCTAAAGAAGAGTCGGCGCCCATTGTTCCCCTCATTAAACAAGACGAGTTTTATCTCCAATTGTTCCCTCTCCAAGAGGCCATCTTTCGCTTGCTTATTCCACAAGAACGAGGTGAACCACCCCTCCGCCACATCCATAAGCCATAATCCAAACCTGTATTATATGTATATACTAAAATAGTGGTTTTCACCACTACCAAAAAAAAAAAAAAAAATCAGAAAATTTCCAAAAAAAAAAAAAAATCAAAATATATAAAAATACTTTATTGCTTTATGTATGTGTGTAATAGTGGTTTTCACCACTACAAAAAAAAAAAAAAACTCAAACTACAAAAAAAAAAAAAAACTCGAAAAACTATGTTGTTTTGCATCTCAAGTCTTCCGAGGTCTTCACCGGTTTTCCCTTCCATTCCGCCCATCCTTTCTTCCATAAGTCGACAATGAATTTTGAAGACTTATTCACCCCGCTCCATAATCCATATGATCCGGATAAGCCAATCCCGATCAACCCAAGCTCGATTGGCATGGATCGGATTTCATCCCCTCCATCTATTTCATAGTTCATCCTTTCCGAGGAATTGTTAAGGGCTTCCGCCAACTACATTCCTCCTTCACCTCCACATTCACCTTCATCTTCTAAGCCAGAGGTCTTCCAGGCAGACATAGACGAGAGCAAGGCACAGGAGCTTGATGACATTTTAGATGACATAAATCTGATCCCTACTCCCCATCAGCTTGAGGAAGGTTCCCACATGTCTATTGAAGAAACTATCGATGTAGACCTTAGTCCAAACCAAGATGGCACCCAAATTGTGAAACTCGGCTAAAAGTCTATCATCGGAGGAACAAGAGCAAATGATTGCTCTACTCAAGCGGAAGAAGGAGATATTTGCATGGTCTTACAAAGACATGCCAGGCCTAGACCCTAATTTGGTTGTCCATAACCTCACCTTACAAAAAGATGCTAAACCCGTCAAACAGAAACTTAGGAAAATGCATCCTACCGTGGCCCTCATAGTTAAATCGGAGATTCAAAAACTTCTGGATGTTAAATTTGTCGTCCCGATTGATTATCCCGAGTGGCTTTCTAACATGGTACCCGTTCGCAAGCCTAACGGGGGATACGTGTTTGCACCGATTTTCGAGATCTAAATAAAGCGTGTCCTAAGGATGACTTTCCTCTTCCAAACATTGATACTCTTGTCGACACCTGCGCTGGTCATGAAATGCTTTCGTTCATGGATGGATTTTCAGGATACAACCAGATTCGAATAAACCTTGAAGATCAACACAAAACAACATTTACCACACCTTGGGGAACTTTTTGTTACAGGGTGATGCCCTTTGGCCTTAAGAACGCAGGTGCAACCTATCAACGAGCCATGACTTATATTTTCCATGATTATATGCATAAGATTATCGAAGATTATGTGGATGATTTATTGGCAAAATCTAAAACTCGACAAGAGCATTTTGATGTATTGGAAAAAGTTTTTGATAGACTTCTAGAGCATAAAGTAAGGTTGAACCCTAAGAAATGTGTCTTTGGTGTTACCTCATGCAAACTCCTAGGTTTTATTATCTCTAAACGAGGTATTGAGGTGGACCCAAACAAGGTCAAAGCCATTATGGAAATGTGTCCCCCAACTAATTTGAAGGAGTTGCGTAGTCTGCAAGGAAAGATTAATTCAATCCGTCGCTTTATTGCACAACTTTCTGATAAATGTAGGCCATTTTGCCACCTACTACAAAAGGGGGTACAATTTTCATGGACAGATGAGTGTCGTAAAGCCTTTGATGACATCAAGCAAGATTTAGCATCTCCGCCAGTCTTAGCTCCGCCTCGTCCAGGGGTCCCTTTCAATCTTTATATCTCAGAAACGGACTTTGCCTTAGGGACAATGCTTGCACAAAAGAATGAACAAAATCGTGAGCAAGCTGTCTATTATATTAGTCGAACATTGGTAAGCTATGAAACCCGATATGCTTATGTGGAAAAGTTGTGCTTAGAAGTGGTTTTTGCCACTAAGAAACTTCGTCATTATATGCTTAGCCATACAACATATGTCATAGCTAGAGAAAACCCTCTGCGTTATATGATGTCTCGCACTTATAATAACACTCGTATCGCTAAATGGATAATGTTGCTTACCGAATTCGATCTTGAATTCATTAGCCAAAAATCCGTTAAAGGTCAAGTTATAGCCGATCAACTTGCGGAAGCTCCACTACCTAGTGATCATCCTTTGATTATTGAGCTCCCAGATGATTCGGTATTTGCTATCACTGAACAAGAAGAGGACATCATTCCGAAGGAAGATGTTGACATCACGCTATTCTTTGATGGCTCTAAGTGCACGAAAGGTCAAGGTGCTGGAGTTGTGTTTCATACACCTCAAGGGATTCCCATCCCTTTATCATTCAAACTAGACTTCCAATGCACCAATAATACAACAGAGTATGAAGCCTTAATTTTAGGTCTTCAATCAGCCATAGCTATGAGCATTAAGCGTATTCGGATATTTGGGGATTCTCAACTCGTGGTTAAACAAATTACAGGAGAATACCAAGCCAAAGAACCTACCATTAAGCTTTATCATGATGTAGCAATGAAGTTGCTCTCTAAGTTTGATTGGTATGAGATCACTAGTTTGCCTCGTTCGACTAATAGATTTGCGGATGCCATGGCCTCTCTTGGATCATTGATTCCAAAGGACTCCCTTGGAGAGGTACAACCCCTAATCATTTCCACAATCTCTAAGTCCGCAATTGTTCGTGCTGATTCTAAGGATGAAAAAGATGTTTGCTTTATCCATTCGGATCCATATGAGCCTTGGTCTAGTGAGATAGTAGCCTTCCTCAAGTTTGGAACACTCCCATATGATTTGTCTCGAACTGCCCGCCGCTGTTTTAAGCAAAAGGCAGCTCATTTTGTTCTTTTGGGGGATGTGTTGTATAAACGTGGATATGATGGAGTACTCCTCCGCTGTCTAGAAGCAGGTGAAACACATAGAGCTATTGCTGAAGCCCATGATGGTACTTGTGGTGGTCATTTTAGTGGAATGGCCATTGCGAAGCGTATTTTACGTATGGGGTATTATTGGCCCACTATGGAACAAGATTGTTGCAAATATGTTAAACAATGTAAAAAGTGTCAAGAACACGCTAATTTAACCCATATACCATCACAAGCTTTACATCCCATCCAAAGCCTTTGGCCCTTCTCACAATGGGGTCTCGATTTAATTGGCAAGATTTCACCTGCCTCTTCAGGACAACATACTTTCATCATTACAGCCACCGAATACTTCACAAAGTGGGTTGAAGCTATTCCTCTAACCAGTACGACAGTCCTAGAATTGTGGAGTTTATACTTCACCATATCATTTGTCGTTTTGGTATTCCCTCTAAAATCATTTCTGATAACGGTAAGTCTTTTAAGAATAAGGATGTTCGAGCTCTTTGCGAAAAGTATAATATCCAACATAGTTTCTCAACTCCTTACTACCCACAAGCCAATGGACAAGCCGAAGCTTCCAATAAGACCATAATTGCTATTCTTAAGAAACTTGTTAAAGAAAATCATAAAGATTGGCATACACAAATCCCCTTGGCATTATGGGCTTACGTAACAAGCATCGTAACTCCCATTGGGGCAACGCCATTTTCTTTGGTCTATGGAGCTCGAAGCAATCATGCCTCTTGAGCTCGAGATCCCTTCCTTGCGAATTTCTTTGCAGGAATTTATCGATGATGATACCGCTAGACAAGCACGTCTTGATCAACTCACACTCATAGATGAAAAACGAATCAATGCTTTAGAGCATTTGCGAGTTTATCAAGACCGATTGAAACGTGCTTACAATGCCAAAGTTCATCTAAGAGAATTTCAAGTAGGAGATCTTGTCCTTAAAGAGAATCAACAAAACACCAATGCATTGCCGCATCTTCGAGATAAATTCGCGGCTAATTGGTTAGGTCCATATATGGTCACCGAAAGAGTGGGCAATGGAACTTATAGACTTGCCAGCTTTAGAGGGAGAGGAAGAACCCGAACCACTTAATGTTATACACTTGAGGGCATTCTACGCATAGTTTGAATTTTATATGTACATATATACATGGCTTGTACAAAAAAAAAAAAAAAAACAAATAAAATAAAAAGAATTTGCATTTCATTGTTAGTTGCATACATCTCATTCAAAAACATTGCATTTCATGTGCATACATCTCATTGAAAACCATAACATTTCATTTTCAGCCATAGTTGCATATCATGTTAGAGACCATTCTATCTTTTGGATATAAAATTTGGTCAAGCAAAAGTCATGTTGCCTTAATCAGGGGCACCTTCATAAAATCCATCAAACCGAATTGTCATTCGTACACCCATTTTCCATTTGCACATATTTACATTGCCAAAATGTTTTCAATCACTCACCCATTCCTAGTGTTTTAAGCAAACTTTGAAATGCATGTCAAAGTTCTCTAGGGCCATATCACAAATTACACTAAATAAAATCTTGAGTATTGGGAAATGATTTCAAAAGCGGTCTTGAACCTATCACATTTTCACATCTTAAAAACATCTTGTGTCAAAGAGAGATAACACCATCCTTGGGTTGTGCCTTGAAGTGAAAAGGGTAATCCTCGTTTGTCCTATCATGCAAACATAGTCCATAAAACAAGTGGTTCTTACCACTATCACAAGCAATCACAAAATATAAATATAAATAGAGTAGTAAGGATAGGGTAAAATTCTCATCATACTTCGGTTGAGAATCCGATTCCCCAAAGCTCTAAGGAAATGAACATTTTTCACACACCACTGATCCCAAATAATTTGTAAGGATCGTACTACTTGTCCAATCATACGGATAGGTAGTCATCCCCAAGGCTTACAAAGGTCAAAAACAACATGGACTATGGAGTTAACCTTCACCGGGGCTATAGACGCTTGATTGGCAAAGTGGAGTATACTCATTGCGTGGCGACATGTCTCTCCTCAAAAAGAGACCTCTGAATGCTCATACGGACAAACTAGCTTCGGGGTCTTCTCCATAACAAGGTTACCTAATTTATGCAAGATGAGGTTAATGAACACACTTGCACACACACAGGTTTTTGATTGCCTAGAGTCACTACCATGCTTCCGATTTGGTTAATGAACTCGCATGCACACACATTTGGTCCTAGTTGAATTAGGAAGTGTTAGTAAGTTTGTTTGATACCACTAGCATGTTTGAGTCTTTGTAAAATAGTATCTCCATATCAACCTCCATATCACCCTCCATATCTTCTTCCATATTCATGTCATTCCATACGTCATCCATTCACAAGCCACCAAGTTCGGTGCCCCTGATTAAACAATTATGATAACAATTGGCTAAATCTAACTATCTAAAAGTATGAGTGCTTCTTAGTGCATATTTCATTTACTTAGTCTTGCATTAATCATCCATAGATTTGCATGTTATATACTTAGTCTCGCATTAATCATCTATAATTTTGCATTCCATTCCATCACATATGCATCAAAAACATTAAAACATATCAAAACATGCATCACAAAAACATAGGCATTCACACAAAAGAGAGTAAAACACCAAATAAATAAAAGCCATGTATATATATATGTATAAAGGTCAAACTGTACAATGAATGCCAAAAGGCTACAATATACAATAGGGCACCAAGGCTCATAAAGAGTGCATCTAAGCACTAAGCTAACCATCAAAAGAGGACCCCTGAGACCTAGTAGGAGCCCTAGACCTAGTGGTGTGCCTAGACTCACTACCTCCAACCGGGCTGCCTCCGCTAGTCCCACTGCCTCCAATATCTCCTAGTCTGCCTGGGACAACGACCTCCTCATCCCCGAAATGATAGGGGAGAACCGATGTCGTGCCTCTAACACCCTAAGCTGCAAAACAACAAAACAAAAATTTGTTACAAATTTTTCCCAAAAAAAAAAAAAAAAACAAACAAACACATAATAAGTACTTGCTTAAATGAACAAATACCTCAGTTGGCTGCACTGGCGCGTCCGCTCCCACCTCCACCATAGCACCCGCATGCTTCACTCTCCCACACAACCTTTCACTTCACTCCACTCCCTCAGACGCACTTCTCTCAAGCTCGAACGCACAAATGAGCGAAATTCTCGCTGAAACTGTTTAAATAGCTAGTTTTGGCGCCCTAAAATGCAGTGGGGCATTTCATGGCGCATTCAAATGCAGTGCTATGTCTACAGAGCACCTAAAAACCGGTGGGCATCTCTGCCACCCCCAAACACAGACCGACGTTTGGTGTCAGTATTGAATAAAGGAACAAAACTTGCAAAATTGAAGCTTACCTCCTCCAAATTTCATCAAATTGCATTCATCCATTCTTCTTATCATAATAAAACATTTTGTGAAGGTTACAACAGTTTTGGATACAAATTAAAGATACAACGCCAAAAAAAAGATAAAGAAATCACGATAAAAAGTAATGCAAAACACAGTTGTACAAAATAAACGATTTTTATTAATCAATGGAGTTTAGAAACTCCTTTTGAGTACAACAGGGCCTGTAACCCTTTTCGTGATACAGATGTTACAATTTGTGCTAGGGTTCTCCGAAACCCTAGCTAGCACAATATGGTGGCGTCTCCGAAGAATGTATCCTTAACCTCAATAGAATGAGTGGGCTTCGTTGTATCCTTTGGCTCGGACCACTCCAGCTTAAGCATTGCTATCATCCAATCAAATCTGCCATTAAAATCCTACACACATTAAAACTACAAAAAGTTTAGAAACTAGAAAGAGTGCTCCACTGTGTGAGCCCTCAAAAATAGTCTAAAACCCTACAAATGAAATAAATAGAATGCAGAATCTAACGACAGATTAATACATAAAAATATTACTTGCTTTAGAATCTATACCTATTTTTCTATTAACGTGGCGGACCAGGCGGCTCCTAGAAGTGATGTAACTGTCAAATCGGCTATGAAAGGCGCCCTGGTGCGATCGCTAAACGCCCGCGTGCTTCTGGATCGGGGTTGCAGATGCCGGTATGCGTCTGTGGCTACGGGTAAATGCCCGCAGGCACTTGCGACAATAATGGGGGATTCTGCAGAATGCTGCAGAAGGGATGGCGGCGAAGTTGGCGACGGATGCGGCAATGGATGCGGCGAAAAGGGACGGAAATGGATGGGTAGGTTTAGCTAAAGAAGAGATAGATAGCGATAGATAACAAAAGAGAGATAGTAAAAGAGATCCCTCTTGAGCCATCAAGGTGACTCAATTTATAATCTACTCTTAGGGCACACTTTAGGGTTTTAACGACACTTTGAACGTGTGGCTAAGATTAAAGTGGATCCAAGGGTAGAGAATAAATCTAGGTTGTGAAACGGATTAAGATGGATGGACGGATGAGATTAAATGAAGGATGGACGGCTCATATTAAATCACTTAAAGTATCTTTATATATATATTAAAATATTAAAATATATATATAAATATTAATTTAAATAAATTTGGGAATGAAAAATGGCAGGAAAGGTGAAATTGGGCCAAATAATGGCGGGAAAAGGTGAAATTGGGCCAAATAATGGCGGGAAGGTGTGGATTTGGGCCAAATAATGGCGGGAAGGTGGATGACTGACACGTGGCTAACAGGAAGGTATAGATGACTTACAAGTGGCTGGATTTTGGTGTCTACAGATGCCCCTTTTTGACATTCTTCTTTCATCATGCATATTTTTGCCAAATCAAATTAAAGTAAACCTCGTATCTAGTGGTATATTCTATCACCTTGGCAATTGCAGCGATTTGCATCAATGCAATTCGGTAAGAGGATTAAACCACCATAAGGGCACTTACCATTTATCATCATCAATTATTTCACTGTTTGAAAATTGGAAATCAATTTTGGGTATTCTACTTTTCAAGTGACCTCATACCAAGATTAATTTGCTCAACAGTTGTCATTGATGGCCTAGTTCATGGGGCCTTAAACATGGACAATCTTTAATATCATCATTATTTTGAGTCTTTCTAGATATTGAGGCTACCTAGGTTGATTGGTTTCGACCCGAGGAATTATCCATACAGTCACTAGCAGCATCTCTGAGTTCTGGACTCTTTTCATGCATCTTTCATCTCTCGCATATCAATGGCGCCAACAAGGCAATTTCATTAACGAGTATGGACTCACACACGGGAGTTGGGGCATCCGTTATCAATTTCTAATTTTCCTATAGTGGAATTCATCTTACATGATCATGGAACTTACAATTTGGCAAAAATCCCTTTATAACCGTTGGGGCAGAAAACGGTCCATCTTTCAAATCACTCATATCGTCTTCAATCATATTCTTTTCTGGTTTGTACACCAACCCATTTCCTTTTGGGACATAAATAGATGGTTCATACACCAACCCCTTTTTTTCACCGTTGGGGCAAAAACGATTCATTTTATTCCAAATTTCTTCCAATTGGCTTGTGAGAACCATTCTCGCTCGCCAATTGAGGGGGTAAGCTGATAAAATTTTAAATATTCTTTTATTCTTTGGTCTTCAAAGTTGTGCTTTAGTCTTGAGAGAGAGTTGCGTCTGATCCAGCTTTTCAGGTGTCTTAAGTTTTTGTGCTGCATTGTGTCTTCACACAAAGCAGCTCAAAAAGGGGCATTTGTAGACACCAAAATCCAACCACTTGTAAGTCATCTATACCTTCCTGTTAGCCACGTGTCAGTCATCCACCTTCCCACCATTATTTGGCCCAAATCCACACCTTCCCGCAATTATTTGGCCCAAATCCACACCTTCCCGCCATTTTTCATTCCCAAATTTATTTAAATTAATATTTATATATATATTTTAATATTTTAATATATTTTAATATATATATAAAGATACTTTAAGTGATTTAATCTGAGCCATCCATCCTTCATTTAATCTCATCCGTCCATCCATCTTAATCCATTTCACAACCCAAATTTATTCTCTACCCTTGGATCCACTTTAATCTTAGCCACACGTTCAAAGTGTCGTTAAAACCCTAAAGTGTGCCCTAAGAGTAGATTATAAATTGAGTCACCTTGATGGCTCAAACCCTATCTTTTCCTAGGTCTTTTGCTATCTCTTTTACTATCTCTCTTTTGTTATCTATCGCTATCTATCTCTTCTTCAGCTAAACCTACCCATCCATCGCCGTCCCTTTTCGCCGCATCCATCGCCGCATCCGTCGCCAACTTCGTCGCCATCCCTTCTGCAGCACTCTGCAGAATCCCCCATTCTTGTCGCAAGTTCCCACGGGCATTTACGCGTAGTCTCAGACGCATATCGGTGTCTGCAACCCCAATCCAGAAGCACGCGGGCGTTCAGCGAGTGCACCAGGGTGCCTTCTGCAGCCGATTTGATAGTCCCAACTCTTCCAAGTGCCGCCTGGTCTCGCCGCGTTAACAGGAAACAGGTATAAATTAGTTTAAAGCAAGTAACTTTTTTTATTTTATTAATCTATTGTTGAACTCCTGCATTCTATTTTTCTAGGGTTTTAAATTGTTTCTGAGGGCTCACACAGTGGAGCCCTCTTATTAATTTCTAACTCCTTGATAGTGTTAATGTGTGCAGGATTTTAATGGCAGATCCAGTGTGTTGATAGCAGCTGTTTAAGCTGGAGTGGTCCGAGCTATAGGATACAATGAAGCCCACTCACTCTGTTGGGATTAAGGATACGTCTTCGAAAAACGCCACCACTTTGTGCCAGCTAGGGTTTCGAAGAACCCTAGCACGAATTGTAATTTTTGTATCACAAAAAGGGTTACAGGCCCTGTTGTACTCAAAAGGAGTTTCTAAACTCCATTGATTAATAAAAATTGTTTGTTTTGTACAACTGTGTTCTGCATTACTTTTTATCGTGATTTCTTTATCTTTTTTTTGGCGTTGTATCTTTAATCTACAAGTTGTTTCCATATTTTACTTTGGATAGTCACGAAAATGCGACCTGTCACGAAAAAGAGACATGTCGCGAAATCGTGACATTCTGCCTTCGTTTCGCTCCTTTTTCGCTACATGTCACGAAAATGCAACATGTCGCGATAATGAGACATGTCACGAAATCATGACATTCATCTCCCATTTTGCACTCTTGCCACTTCCATCCACAAAAGTGTGACATGTCACGAAATTGCGACGTCCTTAAGTCTTTTCCTTCATTTGCTCTAGATAGTCATGAAAATGCGACATGTCGCGACAATGAGACCTGTCGTAAAATCACAACAATCTACCTTCATTCTGCTCCTTTGCCACTGCCTGTCATGAAACTAAGACATATCGTGAAATCGCGACATTCGTTTCCCATTTTGTTCTCTTGCCGCTTCCAGCCACAAAAAATCGACAAGTCGCAAAATCGCGTCATCCTTGAGTCTTTTCCTTCATTTGCTCTGGATCGTCGTGAAACTGCGACATGTCAAAAATGTGACATGTCGCGACATCGCGATACTTCTGCCTCTTTTTCCTCTTTTATGGCATTTGGATATGAAAAAGCAACATGTCACGATATCGTGACACATTCGCCTCCTTGCTCCTTTTCTTGGCATTTGCCCATGAAAATCCAACATGTCGCGATATAGCAACACTTTCAACTCCTTACTCTTTCTCTTCTCTTTTGGTTGCAAAAATACGACATGTCACGATATCACGACACTTTTTCCTTCCTACTCTTTCTCTTCTCTTTTGGTCGTAAAAGTGCGACATGTCGCGATATCACGACAATTTTCCTTCTTACTCTTTCTCTTCTCTTTTGGTCGCGAAAATGTGACATTTCATGATATCGTGAGACTTTTTCCCTCTTGTTTTTTCTCTTCTCTTTTGGTTACGAAATTGCAACATGTCGCGATATCGCAACACTTTTTCCGTCTTGCTCAACATGTCGCCAAAATGTGACACTTTTTCCTTCTTTCTCAACATGTCGCGATATTGCGACATTTTTCTTTCTTACTCTTTCTCCTCTCTTATGGTCGTGAAAATGCGACATGTCACAATATCGCGACACTTTTTCCTTCTTGCTCTTTTCTCTTCTCTTTTGGTCGCGAAACTGCGACATGTCGCAAAATCGTGACACTTTTTCGTCTTGTTCAACATGTCACCAAAACGCGACACTTTTTCTTGCTTGCTCAACATGTCGCAATGTCGCAACACTTTTTCTTGCTTGCTCAACATGTCGCGATGTCGCGACACTTTTCCTTTCTTGCTCTACATGTCGCGAAATCACAAATTTTTTTTTTTCTTGCTCAACATGTCGTGAAATCGTGACCCTTTTTCCTTCTTGCTCAACATGTCACGATATCATGACATGTTGCTCAAAACGGCTAGAGGATATTTAGGGGGGCTCATGGTTCTTTGGGATCCTCGGGTGGTGGAAGGCAGCATTATCCAAGATGATGACAGGGTGCTGAGTGTTTTTATCCATGATATTGACAACAATAGATCGTGGATCTTCTCAAATGTCTATGCTCACAATTCTGTTCAAGGGAGAGCTTCTTTGTGGGAGTACCTAGGTAAACTGGGTGATTATTTCCATGACATCCCGTGGGTGGTGGCAAGCGACTTCAACACACCATTATACCCCTCGAACAAAAAGGGTGGAACAGGGCTCCCAAACAGAAGTATGGAAGACTTCAATGACTTTGTAAACTCGAACCAACTGATGGATGTGAGGCTAAGAGGAGCCAAGTATACTTGGAGCAACAGGCGAAGAGGAAGCCAAATTATCCAGGAAATACTTAACAGGTTTTTCTTATCAAAGGAGGCAATTGCTAGGTTTGGAGACTCTACTCTGCAAACTCTTCCCAAAATTTCCTCCTTTTGGAGGTTCCAAAGTCAAAATCCTTCAAAAAACCTTTTCAATTCCAGTCAATGTGGATCAAGAACCCAAATTTAAAAGAAAATATTTCTAGATGGTGGCAACAACCCTTTCAGGGAAGTTCAAGTTTCAAACTTACTCAAAATCTGAAATTAGTAAAACAAATGGAGACTTTTGAACATAAAAGTAATTTTAAATTCAAAAGGTTTCCACCTCAACATGTCATAAATGATATTTGGAGATTTTCTTCCACCTATTTATGGCATGTGGATGAAGAACATAAGCTTATACTGAGAGGGGGGGTGAACATTATAAGACCACTTTTTACTTTTCTTTCCCAATCAATATTATGCAATGTATAGATAGCAATATCAATAGCAGTAATCAAGCAATGTACAAATCACCATACACAATAGAGACACCACAATTTACGTGGTTCACCCAATGTGGGCTACTCCACGAAGAAAATATTTCACTAATTTTTTCTCAATCAATATCTTGAGAATCCTTTCCCTATTATAATGTTTATGGACCTCTATCCAAAGGAGATACCAATCCCCTAAATCAAGTTTGTGGATCTCTATCCATAGGAGAACTCCTTTCTCCTTTTGCTTTGGTTGGTGATCTTCTAGAAGACTATTGCCTCCATTGCACTAGCTTGTGGATCTCTCTCCACTGAAGACTCTTGTCCTCACTCAAAAGACTTGTCGTCACTGCTCTGGCTAATGGATCTCTATCCACATGAGACTATTGTCCTCTGTACTCTATCACATCCAAAGCTCTATCTAAAATATGCACTAAACACAGTCCTTCGATCTAGTACAACTCTGCTCAATATCTATCTTTGTGTTAGTCTCACAATGACACTAAGATGGGGGTGAATCAGTGTAGCTCTTTAAAACATAAATATTTAACACTCAAAGCCAAAACAATGAAAATATAAAACCATATAAAGCAAGTATAACAAGAGAACATCACACAACACAATATGTACCGAGGTTCACCAATTTGTCTACATCTTCAAAAATGATTGTTTGGACTCCCATCCAAATCCAACCTTTGCAAAGCACCAACTTTACAATCAATTTACCAGCACCCACTAGAAGGAGCACCAACCCCTGATTTATCTACACCAATAGAAAGGAGCACCAACCCCTGATTTATCTACACCAACATAAAGGAGCACCAACCCCTCTACCAAGCACCCACTTGATTTTGATATTGATAATAAAATGACATATATGAATGTCTTCACTAAAACCAAAAACCTCTATGGTATGTAAGCTCAAAATCTAAAACTTTCTATTTCACCCAGTATAACATCCCTCTCTCTACATTACTCATAATTTGAATCTTCTCTTCTCACAAAAAAAAATAAGTGTTCTCTTAGATCGTTTTGCCAATTGCTAAACACTTTTTGGGTATTGTGCAGAACTTTTTCTGCGAACTACTCTCAAAATTTCAGCTAAAATAGATATCATATGAGAAAGTTATGCCCAAAATGCTGAAGTGACTTTTTTCACCACTCTCCAAAAATCATGGATTTTCACTCTTTATTTTTCTCCACACACACTTCTCTAATCACAAAATAAAGGCCCCACTTTTCAATAAAATCCCTTGTCACTTAAAAAGCACACCCTTGCATTATTTTTCCCTTTTCAATTTTTTAAAAAGATTTTTTTTGAAATGAAGCTTCTTAAAACAATATAAACTCCTTTTTTAATTTTGAGAAGGCATTTCGTCAAACACGTCACATGCAAAGAATTGACACCTTACTCATTCTCTTACTTCGGAGCCATGTGACACCTCAAACCAAAAATTAAATATGCTCTATTTGATGCCTTGAAGGTGTAACAACACTGAAACCGAAACTCTGGTGACTCTACAAGGTCGAAATGGCCAACTAAAGGATTTTGCACAAGTGGAACAAATTGACATAAAAGTGACCTTTTTTATTTTTGTAACAATCATAAATCTCACCTCGTAACTCTATTTTCTCTAAAATTTAAAACGTAGAATATTTGGAATTCTGACTACATCCAATTCAAATATCGTTTCATAACTCCTTACGGTTCACCTGTACCACCTCCACGAAAACTGTTGCTGACACACTTTTTCCAAAAAGAGCATTTTTGTGCCAGTCTTGAAACGCTTGTAACATTCGTCTCATTTCTTAATTTTTATGGAAATTTGGAACACATGTTCTTGAATATAACGACCACCTATAGTTCAAATTTTGCTATCAAATTCTTCTCGGTTTGCTCGCAGTATTTCTAACAAAACTGCCTTTTTTTGGCATGTACAACCACTTGCCAAATCATCCACCAAGATACCGAAAATGTCACCAATCAATCCAAACACTATGCTGACACCTCCAAAACTATTTTGGACTGTTTCCTAACATGCTGGTATGTTCTAAACTTATCCATCCTATCCAACTGTGCCCGTGATGACTTTTGCAATTTTTTGACAACTTCCTGATGATTTTTTCAACTTTTGCAAATTTGCACAAACAACCTATAAAAAATTCACTCGAACATCAAAAACATCCTCATAAGAATTGTACATCACTATACATACTCTGAAAAACCTCTAAAAAACTATCCACTGCATCAACCTGTCCATATGAGTGTGTTGACAACAATGACAATATTGTCGATGCACCTTGCTCAACAATCTCCCCCTTTGGAATTGTTGGCAACACACGCATAATTTCTTGTAACTCTTATCCTCATTTGAAAACAATACCAAAGGGCTACTTGAAACTCCCCCTGATTCCATGCACAAAATTCTCAGGCAAAAATTATTACACTTTACAAAAATCACAAACATGAGCAAAAAGCTAAACAAATACACAAATGCTCCCCTTGAGAATGTGGCCCCAATAGCTAGTCAATTCTTGGAAAGTGTGACCACTCCTAATTTCTTATGAAGTACTCAAATGCTTCCTTGGGCAATGGTTTTGTGAAGATATCCACTACTTTCTCTGTTGTTGGAACAAAATCCAACTTAACCTCACCTTCCGCAACTTTCTCCTTCAAAAAATGATACCGGATAGCAATATGTTTTGTGTGAGAATGCATAACCGAATTCTTTGAGATGTTAATGGCACTGGTGTTATCGCACTTAATTGAAATTGGCTCACTAAAATTAATGCCAAGATCCTTCAGAGTTTGTTTCATCCATAACACCTGTATACAACACGGTGTCGCTACAATGTATTCTGCCTCTATTATGGATAAGGAGACTGACTCCTGTTTCTTACTGTGCCACGTGACCAACCTGTCTCCAAGATAGAATGGACCTCCACTGGTACTCTTCTTTTCATCTATACATCCTGCCCAATCTGTATCTGAATATGCAATAAGAGTGAAGTCCTTAATTTTCAAATACCATAACCCATACTCCATAGTACCTTTGAGGTACCGAAGAATCCTCTTCACTGCTATCACATGAGTCTCCTTGGGACTAGCCTAAAATTGTGCTACCATGCATACCACCTACAAAATATTTGGTCTGATAGCTATCAAGTACAATAAGCTCCCAATTATAGATCTACACATAGTTTGATCAACATGTGGAGATTTGTCATCCTTGCTCAACTTGCAACTTGTCGTCATGGGAGTGCTAACTGGCTTACAATCCTCCATTGTGAAATTTTTCAACATCTCTTTCACATATTTAATTTGAGAAATAAATATTCCCTTCTCCTTTTGATTAACTTGCAATCCGAGGAAATACGAAAGTTCACCAATCATTGAAATTTCAAATTCTTTCTGCATCTTATTTGCTAAATCTTTACACAACTCATATTTGTTGCTGCCAAATATGATATCATCTACATATACAACAAGAACAATATGATGACCATTTTCTGTTTTGACATACAAATTAGTATCCACCATACCTTTCTTGAACCCTTGCTGAGTAAGATAATTGTCTAGCCTTGCATACCATGCTCGAGGTGCATGTTTTAAGCCATATAATGCTTTCTTCAACTTGCAAACCAAGTTGGGATCATCACCAAGCTGGAAACCATCTGGCTGCTCAATATAAACCTCTTCTTCAAGTTTCCCATTCAAAAATGTTGATTTCACATCCATTTGATAAACTTTGAAATTCTTGTAAACCGCTAAAGCCAGAAATATTCTAATTGCCTCTAGTCCGCCACGAGTGCAAAGGTTTCCTCAAAGTCAATACCTTCAAATTGTGCATAGCCTTTGCATACCAATCTTGCTTTGTTCCTAACTACCTATCCATCTTCATTCAATTTTTTTTAAAGACCCATTTAGTACCGATTACATTTTTATTTGCGGGTCTTGGTACTAACTCCCAAGTCTTGTTTTTCTCGATCTGATCTAATTCTTCATTTATTGCCTTTACCCAACTTTCATATTTGCTTGCATCAACAACATTTTTGGGCTCAATGCTAGATAATAAAGAGTAGTTACTTACTAATCTTCTTCTTATCTGAACACCAATTGTAGGGTCTCCAATTATTTGCTCTCTAGGATGATCTTTCTACCAGTTGTCTGTTTTGAATTTCTTGTTTTCTTCCACTTCTGAATCACTGTTTGAATCCTCTGAGTCAATTTTTAGTTTCTTTTTCATTTCCTTTTCCTCATCTCTTTCAATGACCTCTTCATAAATTGGGTAGTTCTCTTCATAGCTAATTACTCATTCCCTTATTTCATCAACTTTAACATCGGCACTATCCACAATTTTCCTTAGCCTCTTGTTGTAGCATTTGTAAGCTTTGATTTTTGATGAATAGCCAATAAAAATACCTTCATCCGCTCTATCTTCAAACTTACCAAGGTTTTCTTCAGTTCTTTTGATGTAACACTTGCTGCCAAAAAATTTAAAGTATATTGTTGTTGCCTTTTTACCGAACCACAACTCATAAGGAGTTTTGCTTTCATGCGTCCTCAAAATGCACCTATTTTGTATGTATACCGTAGTATGGATTACCTCTTTCTAAAATATGTCTGCTACTTTTCTCTCAGTCAACATAGTCCGTGTCATTTCCTGCACTATCTTGTTCTTTCTTTCTACCACACCATTCTAATGAGGTGTCCTAGCTACTGAAAACTATCTCCTAATGCCATATTTTTCACAATACTCTATGAAATCCTCTGAAATGAACTCTCCTCCTATGTCTGACCTTAAACATTTAATCATTTTTCCTATTTTATTCTCAACTTGGTTTTTGAAAACCTTGAACATCTCAAAAGCTTTTGATTTATGCTTCAAAAAAAGTACCCATGTCATCCTGGAATAGTCATCTATACACAACATGAAATATTTGTCACTGTTTATGCTTTGCGTTCTCATGGGTCGACATAAATCAGTATGTACTAGTTCCAAATGTTTGCTTGTGTAGTACTCTTTTGTTTCAAATGAGACTCTAGTGTGCTTCCCCTTTTTACATGAAGCACAAATGTTATTTGATGATTTTCCAATGGTGGAAATATCTCTCACTGCTTTATTTGAGATGATTTTTACTAGATTGTCAAAACTAATATGACCAAGCCTCTTGTGCCACAACCAATTCTCTTCTTCCTATGCAATCAAGCAAGCTCCTTCTGAAGTATCTGATAGAGTGTACAAGTTGCCAGATGTCCTTGATCCATTTTCTATCAACTTCCCATTGTTTGCCTTTCTGACTTCACAACCTTGCTTCTTAAATATCACTTCATGACCTTTATCACAAATCTGACTTACGCTCAACAAGTTATGCTTCAGGAAAACCACAAACAAGACTTCTTTTGACCTAATTTTTTCATCACTAATCTTAACTAAACCTCTGCCAACTATCTTAGCCCCATCATTGTTTCCAAACTTTACTGAACCACCTTCATATTACTGCAACTTCTCAATTTTTTGTTTTTCACCTATCATATGACTGGAGCATCCACTATCAAGTATCCATGGTGTGGATTTATTCTGTGCTTTAAATACTATATGTACGATCAAGGATTCATTTTCTTCCTTAGGTCACTCTTTTTCTTTCCACTCAGGTTTGATTACAATTTTGGGCTCTTATTTTGGCTTTTATTTTTTAGTAGCTTGTGCATGTTTTTCAAGAAATTTTCTATTTTGTCTTATTCCATTTGGCTGAATTTTTCTTCCCTGAAATTGATTTGATGCAAATGTACTTCAACAATTTCTTGCAATATGCCCAAAATTATGACAGTTATAACATTCTACTACATAATCCATCAAAGGTGAAAAAGTATTTCTATTGGTAAAATTCCTTGGTCCTACATTATACTTGCAATCTGAGATCTTATGTCCATAACCATTGCATTTAAAATAGTAACTAGAAAAGAGATGATTGAACCTGGGTGGTGGTATTTGCCATGTTGTCGTAGGAGCCATAAATATTCTTCTTCTTTGATGTGTGACATTGGTGAAGCCATCATTGTCAATTCTCCTTTCGTGCCTCGCATTATTGCTTTCCTTTGCATGATTCATTTTTGCTTGATAAACCTATTTCTTCTTTTCATTATTTGTGGATTCTTCATTTATGGCCTTTGATCCATTTGACGATTCTCCTTCATCAAAACCCAAACCAAATTTGATGCCTGTAGTCTTTTATTTATTTATGATCTTATCCAGCTTCATAGAACTTTCTTCACGTTTGTGATAACAACTAATTTTTTGATTCATCTCTTCTAGTTGCATTCTTAAACCAAAAATCTCTTCTTCTAGCTTGTTGCAATAATCTATTTTCATGGTTATTTGCACTTCGATATCTTTGAAGGTTTTATTGGATTCTTCTATTTGTACTTTCAATTTTTTTATGATTTCATTTACATCCTCAAACTTTCTTAAAATTTTCTTATTCTTTTTTTCTATCTTCAATTCATCTAGAGCTGCAATTAGTTCCTCTTCTAAATTCACTTCTGCGCCAATTTCTTCTTCATCACATTCCTGTTATTTTTTTGGTTTTTCTTCTTTGAGTGCCATGAAAAGAGCTTCACCTGTTTCCTTTTCAGAATCCTCACCGGAGCTATCTTTTGATGAACTGACATTCTTGGAGATGAAACTTTTCTTCTTGAAGTTGCCTTTTCTATTTTTTTTTTTCTTCCAGTCACTTCTTTCTTTGTGCGATCCTTCATCACTTTTGTTCTTCTCATTAAGTGGACATTTAGCTACAAAATGCCCAATGCCTCCACAGTTGAAACATTTAAATGGTAACTTTCCTCTATATTTTCCTTTTCCCCTTTTTAGTTTTCGAACAAAGTTTGCTTCCATTTCATCTGATGTCTCTTCTTCCTCGGATTCTTGTTTTGCTTTCATGTTTTTATGGGCTTTAAAAGCAACTTCTCTATCTATGGGTTTAGATTTTCCTATTCTCATCTCATATGAAGTCAAAGAACCATGCATCTCATCCACTAAAATAATTTAGATCTTTAGCTTCTTCTATAGTTGAAACTCTAGAATCAAATATTTGGGGAAGGGATCTTAATACCTTTTTCACAATGACAGAATCTTTGATTTCCTCGTCGAGTCCTCTAATCGCATTAATGGCTTCATTAACTCTTAGCATATATGCCTCTATATTCTCATCGTCATTCATATTTAATACTTTGAACTGATCTCGATGTGTTTGTAACTTGGCCTCCTTGATGTTAACGTCTCCTTCATGAATGCTCTTTAGTTTATCCCATATTTCCTTTGCCATTTTACAACCCATAATATTTACCAGTTCGTTGTCCACTAATCCACACATGATAGCATTCTTTGCTTTTGAGTCATTCTCAAACAGTTTCTTATCAGCAGCATCAGTTGGAGAAGTGGTGGGTATTGTGTATCCACTATCTACTGAATACCAAATGTTGTATCCCAAAGCACAAAAATATGTCTGCATCTCGAGTCTCCAAAATGTGTAATTAGTTTCGTCAAACAATGGTGCTTTGTTTGATGATAAGCCTTCACCACCTATCATTGTATGACTTCCAAGATCACCCTAGCTGGTTAAGTCTGTTCAGTAACCTCACTCTGACACCAATTGTTAGTCTCACAATGACACTAAGATGGGGGGTGAATCAGTGTATCTTTTTAAAACTTAAATCTTCAACACTCAAAGCCAAAACAATGAAAATATAAAACCAAATAAAGCAAGTATAACAAGAGAACATCACACAACACAAGATGTATCGAGATTCATCGATTTGGCTACATCTTCAAAAATGATTGTTTGGACTCCCATCCAAATCCAACCTTTGCAAAGCACCAACTTTACAATAAATTTACCAGCATCCACTAGAAGGAGCACCAACCCCTGATTTATCTACACTAATAGAAAGGAGCACCAACCCCTAATTTATCTGCACCAACAGAAAGGAGCACCAACCCCTAATTTATCTGCACCAACAGAAAGGAGCACCAACCCCTAATTTATCTACACCAACAGAAAGGAGCACCAACCCCTCTACCAAGCATCCACTTGATTTTGATATTGATAATAAAATGACATATATGAATGTATTCACTAAAACCAAAACCTTTTAGGGTTTTTAAGCTCAAAATCTAAAACTTTCTATTTCACCCAGTATAACATCCCTCTCTCTACATTACTCAGAATTTGAATCTTCTCTTCTCACAAAAATAAACTGAGTGTTCTCTTAGGTCATTTTTCCAATTGCTAAATGTTTTTTGGATATTGTGCAACACTTTTTCTGTGAACTCCTCTCAAAATTTCAGCCAAAATGGATATCATATGAGAAAGTTATGTCCAAAATATTGAAGTGACGTTTTTCACCACTCTTCAAAAATCACGGATTTTCACTCTTTATTTTTCTCCACACACACTTCTCTCTTCACAAAATAAAGTCCCCACTTTTCAATAAAATCCCTTGTCACTTAAAAACCACACCCTTGCATTATTTTTCCCTTTTCAATTTTTTAAAAAGAATTTTTTTTAATGAAGCTTCTTAAAACAATATAACTTCCTTTTTTTTAATTTTTAGAAGGCATTTCGTCAAACACGTCACATGCAAAGAATTGACACCTTACTCATTCTCTTGCTTCGGAGCCATGTGACACCTCAAAACAAAAATGAAAGATACTCCATTTGATGCCTTGAAGGTGTAACAACACTTAAATCGAAACTTTGGCGACTCTGCAAGGTCAAAACGGCCAACTGAAGGATTTTGCACAAGTGGAACAAATTGACATAAAAGTGACCTGTACCATTTTTGCAACAATCATAACTCTCACCTCGTAACTCTGTTTTCTCTAAAATTTGAAACGTAGAATCTCTACAATTCTAACTACATTAAATCAAAATATCGCTGCATAACTCCTTACGGTTTACCTATACCACCTCCACGAAAACTATTGCTGACACACTTTTTCCAAAAAGAGCATTTTTGTGACAGTCTTGCAATGCTTGTAACATTCGTCTCGTTTCTCCATTTTAGTGGAAATTTGGAAAAAAAGTTCTTGAATATAACGACCAACTCCAGTTCAAATTTTTCTATCAAATTCTTCTCGGTTTGCTCGTAGTGCTTCTAACAAAACTACCCTTTTTTGGCATGTACAACCACTTGCCAAATCATCCACCAAGATACCGAAAACATCACTGATCAATCCAAAAACTGTAATGACACCTCCAATGTTGTTCTGGACTATTTCTTGACATGCTAGAATGTTCCAAACTGATCCATCCTATCCAACTGCACCCGTGATGACTTTTGTAATTTTTTGACTTCTTGACAATTTTTTTAACTTTTGCAAATTTGCACGAACAACCTGTAACAACTTCACCCAAACATCAAAAACATCCTCAAAAGCATTGAACATCATTGTACATACTCCGAAAAACCTCTGAACAACTATCAACTGCATCAACCTGTCCATCTAAGTGTGTTGACAAAAATGACAATACTGTCGCTGCACCTTGCTCAACACTTAGGTCTGGCACAAACCTGTCCTTAAACATGCACAAAAATATATCCTCAATATCTATCCTTTGATTTACACTAAACACAATCCTTCGATATAGCACAAACATATCCTCAATCTTCGTCCTCAAGCCTTATCTCAAAACTTGACTCAAACTCAAATCAACTCTACTAGATCTGCCCTAAACCTTAACTCAAGGTTTTAACAAATAAATCAATCAAATTTGCTTTCAAGTCTACTCAAATACTTCTCTCTAATCTGCCTTGTAAGCTTCCTCAAAAACTTACACTAATCTATCCACAAGTTCTCTTTGGAACTTGTCTATTCTGCTCAATAAGTCCTCTCAAGAACTTATTCAAATCTGCTCAAAATCTGTATTGTAATCTTCCACAAAAGCTCACACAAAATCAGTCCACAAGTTTCCTCAAAGACTTACCTCAAGTCTACTCAAAAAGTCCACACAAAACTTATCCAATCTCATAAAAACATAAAAAAAAAATTTAGAGACTCAATATATTCTCTACTTATCACAATGCTATATTACTTTCAATCACTCTCTTAGAAACATAAGGAGAATTGATAGAGACTCAATATGCTTCAAATTCAACTCAATACTCAATCACTTTCTCAAATAAATTCATAATATATAATAGTTTGTTTTATGGAACTTGAACAATCACTTCACACACCCACTTGACTAGGCTCAACCAACTCTACTCAACCAAACACTCAATGAAATAATCCTTGCTCACAAACCCTAGTCCAAGCATATAAACACCAACTCAAAATTTGAAGAACACAAGCTTATACTGAGAGGGGGGGGTGAACAGTATAAGACCACTTTTAACTTTATCTATCAATATAGCTTTCAAACCATTAACATGTAGAATAAAGATAGCAATAATAACAGCAGTAAAACAATGCACAAAATGCAATCCACAAAGAGACACAACAATTTACGTGGTTCACCCAAGGTGGGCTACTCCACGGATAAAACTTTTCTTCTAAAAGTTGTATCAAAGTCCTCTCGGGAATCCTTCCTGATTACAATGTTTATGAGCCTCAACTCAAAGGAGACACCTTCCCCTAATACTGCTTTGGCTGGTGATCCTCTAGAAGACCTCTACCTCCTCTGCCCTTAGCAAGTGGAATTCTATCCATAGAAGACACCTGTCTTCCCTGCTCTGGCTAGAGATCTCTATCCTCAATTCTGTCACAACAAAGCTGGTCCTCTTCTCTGCACCAAACACAGTCCTTCGATCTGGCACAATACTGTCCTCTTTCTCTGTTCTTTTTTTGCACTTGGTTGAAACCAATATTTTACTGTCTACATAAATACAGCAGTTCTCGATCAGAAACATAGTAGCATAGATTTCACGTATTTTGCGTATACACAGCAATATAGTCTTCGCAAAAATATAGTAGCACTATCTATGCAAAAATAGTAGCACTTCCTTTGCACTTTTTGCCTAAATCACGATAGCACTGTCTTCGCAACCTCTATCTAAACACAGTAGACACTCAGGCTTCTACTTATGCACTTCTGTGATCGATCTTCTCCCCGCACTCTCTCTGTGCAATTCGCACTTCGAACGCACACTTAATCGATGCCCAAACTATTCAAACATCCCTCCTTTTATAGAGTAAGATCCATGGTCATTACATCCAAACTTAGTTGGCTGTTATACTTCCACTGCATCGGCTGCAAAACCCTGTGCTGCGTCGGCCCAGATTTTAACTTTGTCGGCTCAAAGTTAACTTTGTCCTCAATCGCCTCCCTGTAGCTTCTAGCGCGAAACTTCAACATGTCGCGATATCGTGACACCTTTGCCTGTCGTACACCTTCTATAGCTTGTTGTAGCGATATCGTGACGCTTTTGCTTTTTTTTGCTTCCCTTGGCACTTCTATCGCGAAATCGTGACACTTTTGCCTTTCGCTGATGTCATCTCACTTCTATCGTGAAATCGTGACGCTTTAGACTTCAAAGCCTTCTTCTCCGCTTCTGTCATGAAATCACGACACCTTTGCCTCTTGTTGACGTCATTAGCAACTCTGTCATGAAATCATGATGCTTTAGACTTCAAAGCCTTCTTCTCAGCTTCTATCACGAAATCGCGACACCTTTGCCTCTTGCTGACGTCATCTGTAACTTTTTCGTGAAATCGCGATGCTTTCGTTGCCTTAAGCTCTTTTCTGCCAACTGCTCGTGAAACTGGAGCATGTCGCAAAATCACGACGCTTTCGCTACCTTAAGCTCTTTTCTGCCAACTGCTCGTGAAATTGGAACATGTCGCGAAATCACGACGCTTTCGCTGCCTTAAGCTCTTTTCTGCCAATTGCTCATGAAAATGGAACATGTCATGAAATCATGACGCTTTTGCCAACTGCAAGCTGCCAACTCAACCTGTCATGAAATCGTGAAACTTTCTACATCCGTACAACTTCTTTGAAACCTGTCCCAAAATCGTGACGCTTTTGCCAACTGCAAGCTGCCAACTCAACCTATCGCGAAATCGTGACACTTTTTGCATCCGTGCAACTTCATTGAAACTTGTCGCAAAATCGTGACACTTCCTACAACTCAACACTGCCAACTCAACTTGTCGCAAAATCGTGACACTTCCTGCAACTCAACGCTGCCAACTCAACTTGTCGTGAAATCGCGACACTTTCTACAACTCAACACTGCCAACTCAACTTGTCACGAAATCATGACACTTTCTGCAACTCAACACTACCAACTCAACTTGTCGCGAAATCGTGACAGTTTTGCCTGAACTTTCTCTCTCCTAAAACATGTCACGAAATCGTGACAGTTTTTCTAGCCGCCTGCAAACTTTTTCTAACTTATATTTTTCTTGATCTTTTGCAACTGGGCTACTCTGATTTTCTAGGAGACTTTCTGACCAGCTGAAACCTTCATCAAAACACATACTTAGACATAAAAACAAATTGCTCCAAGAACTCCTTGACATCAAAAACAACAACTACCAAGAGCTCCTTGACATCAATGACAACAACTAAACTTAGGCAAAGGCAATGTACTCAAGGTACCCAAAATTGCCAACAATCTCCCCCTTTGTCATTGATGGCAACCCTTTACTAAAAACACATCTTAAAGAGCCAAAACTGAAATCAATCTCTTTGAAGTTTTGCTCCCCCTGACTTGAAGCTCTCTTCTTCACTTGAAGCTCTCCCCCTTACTCATATCTCTCCCCCTTACTCAAAACTCTCCCCCTTTGTCATCAATGGCAAAGGGTCACCTATGGGGCTTGGGACTAAGAATGAGCCTCTTAGCTTAGTCCCTCCCCCACCTCCTATTGAGGTGAATTAAAACAAGGTTGGGAGTGAAACTCCCATTAGACACTCATCATCATCAGTGTCTACAATTTCTTTGTCGGGCCTTTTCTTGAGCTCTTTGTTAATGTTTCTGTTCTTGGCACTTTTCCTGTTCTTGTTCTCATTATTTTTCTTGTCCACACTTTGATCCTTGGACCTGTTTATACCATTGTTCCTATTCCTGTACCTTGGAAGATCAGCTCTGCACTGTCTGGTTGTGTGACCTGTGTTGTTACACTTGTAACAAACAACAACATTATTTCTTTCAAGCATAGCTGTACTTTGAATCCGCCTGTTCTGACTAACCCAGTTCTTGTTATTTGCATTGCAAAAAATTGCCTTGTGCCCAAACTGATTACAAGAGTAGCAATACCCTTGAAATAAATTACGACTTCTGAAGTTATTGTTACCCTTCTTGATTTGAGACATACAATGTGCAGCCATGTGTCCAAACCTATAACACGCAAAACATCTACCATGAAATATTCTTTTAATCGATCTCTTGGGTCCCGAGAACTTCTGTTTCACATTCAAAAATTTGTTTTCTGTTCCTGCACATTTATCACTCACAGACTCATGATCTGAAGTACTTTCTTCATCAAAACTTTCTTCTTTTTGAAATCTCTTGCTAGATTCCCCAACCTGTTTCTTGTGCGGCTCAACAAAATCGAGACCTGTTTTATCTATTGGATTTCTTTGATTTTTGATGAGAGACTTAACCTTTTTGGAGCTATCCTGAAATCTGTAGAGCTTATCCTTGTAATCTTTATTTTCTTCTTTCAAAGAAACCATTTTCTGCTCTAACTCATTATACTCAAGAATCTTAGACTCTAACTCATCCTTGAGTTCCTGTGTTTTGGCTATAGAGAAGTCAAGACTTTCTATAAGATCGTCTCTCTCCATACAACATTCATCTAACTTAACCTTGAGTCTATCATTCTTCTTTCTTTCCTTTTCCAAAGCACTGAGAGCATTATTGAGTTCACATTCAAGATTCTCTATTTGATTGCACTTTGAATTATCAAGACCTTTTTTGATTTCTTATTACTAGATGTGCTACCCTTTTCAAAAACCATACATGCATCTTCCTTATCATTTTCTGAAGCATCCTCATACATACTAGCAACCAATTCATTATTTGTGCAATCATCCTCAAGGTGCCCAAAATTTCCACATCTAAAGCATTTCATGACCGTGAATTTATGTTTCGATTCTTCCTCTTTTTCTGAAATGAACAACATCTCATTTTCATTATCACTGGAAGAGCTTTCACTATCACTGCTAGAACACTTACTTTGTCCAAATAGAAGCTCTTCTTGTTCTTGTGTGAATACCTCTTTTCTTGATTGTTGTGATCATCTTTGTTCTTTCTGTAATACCTGTGCTTTTCAGAATCCTTGCTTTTAACATCTTGTATATCTTCATCACTTTCATCTTTGGAAATAGTACAGTCAGTAGCATAATGACCATACTTTCCACAGTTGAAACATCTTATATTTTTCTTGCTTTTGTGCTTTCTAGAGAATTTGCCTTTCTTGCTGTAATATGCTTCTTCCTCACTAGAAGACTCATCACTTTCTTGAATCTGTTTGCCTTTTGATTTCTTGGTAGCTTTGAAAGCTGCCTCTTTCTTTATATCAACATTCACTTGAGTTCTCAGCTCAAAAGCTGCAAGAATACTATGGAGCTCATCCTTTTTCAACTTATCTAAATCTTTGGCTTCCTCAATAGCAGAAATCTTTTCACTAAATCTATTAGGAAGAGATCTTAAAATCTTATCACACACATCATTTTCAGCAAGTTCAAGACCTAAGTCTTTCATGGAGTTCACAATCTCATCCATCCGAAGCATGTAGTCACTAATATTTTCATCATCATTCATCTTGAGTTGTTCAAACATACCTTTAAAATGTCTCAATTTGGCCTTCGCACATTTGCATCACCTGTATGAACAACCTGCAATTGTTTTCACATTTCAATGGCTATCTTGCAGTGAATAAATTTGGTAATATTAGCCTTCTGTAAACCCTTCAGGATTGCATTCATGGCTTTTGAGTTGCTTGTGATGTAGGAGCCTGTCTTATTTTGTATAAGGACCATTTACAGGAATGGTGTACCCATCTTCAATAACTTCCCATACCTCATTACCAAGAGCCATAAGATAGACTTTCATTCTTTCACTCCATCGACCGAAATCTGATCCATCTAGAATAGGTGCTGCATTGCCACCTAAAAAATCCATTGCGTTCTTAACCAGTTCTTCCTTTCAGCTGTAAAACCTTTCCAAAGGAACCTGCTCTGATACCAATTGAAGAACACAAGCTTATACTGAGAGGAGGGGGTGAACAGTATAAGACCACTTTTAACTTTATCTATCAATACAGCTTTCAAACCATTAACATGCAAAATAAAGATAGCAATAATAACAACAGTAAAACAATGCACAAAATGCAATCCACAAAGAGACACAACAATTTACGTGGTTCACCCAAGGTGGGCTACTCCATGGATAAAACTTTTCTTCTAAAAGTTGTATCAAAGTCCTCTGGGAATCCTTCCCGATTACAATGTTTATGAGCCTCAGCTCAAAGGAGACACCTTCCCCTAATTTTGCTTTGGTTGGTGATCCTCTAGAAGACCTCTACCTCCTCTACCCTTAGCAAGTGGAATTCTGTCCACAGAAGACACCTGTCTTCCCTGCTTTGGCTGGAGATCTCTGTCCTCAATTCTGTCACAGCAAAGCTGGTCCTCTTCTCTGCACCAAACATAGTCCTTCGGTCTGGCACAATACTGTCCTCTTCCTCTGTTCTTTTTTTGCACTTGGTTGAAACCAATATTTTATTGTCTACGCAAATATAGCAGTTCTCGATCAGAAACACAGTAGCATAGATTTCACGTATTCTACGTATACACAATAATACAGTCTTCGCAAAAATACAGTAGCACTATCTTCGCAAAAATAGTAGCACTTCCTTTGCACTTTTTGCCTAAATCACGATAGCATTGTCTTCGCAACCTCTGTCTAAACACAGCAGATGCTCAGGCTTCTACTTATGCACTTCTATGATCGATCTTCTCCCCGCACTCTCTCTGTGCAATTCGCACTTCGAACGCACACTTAATCGATGCCCAAACTATTCAAACATCCCTCCTTTTATAGAGTAAGATCCATGGTCATTACATCCAAACTTAGTCGACTATTATACTTCCACTGCGTCGACTGCAAAACCCTGTGCTGCGTCGGCCCAAATTTTAACTTTGTCGGCTCAAAGTTAACTCTGTCCTCAACCGCCTCCCTGAAGCTTCTGGCATGAAACTTCAACATGTCATGATATCGCGACACCTTTGCCTATCATACACCTTCTATAGCTTGTTGTAGCGATATCGCGATGCTTTTGCTTTTGTCTGCTTCCCTTGGCACTTCTGTCATGAAATCGTGACACTTTTGCCTTTTGCTGATGTCATCTCACTTCTGTCGCAAAATCATGACGCTTTAGACTTCAAAGCCTTCTTCTCCGCTTCTATCATGAAATCGTGACACCTTTGCCTCTTGCTGACGTCATCAGCAACTCTGTCATGAAATCGTGACGCTTTAGACTTCAAAGCCTTCTTCTCAGCTTCTGTCGTGAAATCACGACACCTTTGCCTCTTGCTGACGTCATCTACAACTTTGTCGTAAAATCACGACACTTCTTGCTTCTTCAACCTTTTCTCGGTTTGCACTAGCGAAAATGGAACATGTCACGAAATCGCGACGCTTTCACTGCCTTAAGCTCTTTTCTACCAACTGCTCGTGAAACTGGAGCATGTCACGAAATCGCGACGCTTTCGTTGCCTTAAGCTCTTTTCTACCAACTGCTCGCGAAACTAGAACATGTCACGAAATCGTGACGCTTTCTCTGCCTTAAGCTCTTTTCTGCCAACTGCTCGTGAAATTGGAACATGTCACGAAATCGCGACGCTTTCGCCAACTGCAAGCTGCCAACTCAACCTGTCATGAAATCATGACACTTTCTACATCCGTACAACTTCTTTGAAACTTGTCACGAAATCGTGACGCTTTTGCCAACTGCAAGATGCCAACTCAACCTGTCGTGAAATCATGACACTTTTTGCATCTGTGCAACTTTATTGAAACTTGTCACGAAATCGTGACACTTCCTGCAACTCAACTTGTCACAAAATCGTGACACTTCCTGCAACTCAACGCTGCCAACTCAACTTGTCACAAAATCGTGACACTTCCTGCAACTCAACACTGCCAACTCAACTTGTCGCGAAATCGTGACACTATCTGCAACTCAACACTGCCAACTCAACTTGTCGCGAAATCGTGACAGTTTTACCTAAACTTTCTCTCTCCTAAAACATGTCACGAAATCGCGATAATTTTCCCAGTCGCCTATGAACTTTTTCTAACTTATCTTTTTCTTGATCTTTTGCAACTGGGCTACTCTGATTTTCTAGGAGACTTACTGACCAGCTGAAACCTTCATCAAAACACATACTTAGACATAAAAACAAATTGCTCCAAGAACTCCTTGACATCAAAAACAACAACTACCAAGAGCTCCTTGACATCAATGACAACAACTAAACTTAGGCAAAGGCAATGTACTCAAGGTACCCAAAATTGCCAACAAAATGTTTCCAACAATGCTCAAAAACAAATCTCACATAACAATGATACTCGTGTTCTTTTCAAACCCTAGTTCAAGTTCTTTGCTCAACAACTCACTTCAACAACAATGCTTATAAGATAATCTTCACATAGCAATGATACTCAAACTCTAGTTCAAGTTTTTCACACAACCAATGGCTTCAACAACAATGCTTATAAAACAATCCCTTATTCCAGAAAACCTTGAATCATTAACTCAACACACTCAATAGGAAACCCTAATCAAGTCCTTTTCACTCCAAACTTATTTTCCAAAAAACCAATCAATCAACTCAACTATGGAAGAATGTGCTCATACCTTTTTCTTGATGATGAAGGAATCTCATAAATCTTCCACAGCCAAAAACACTTCTTTGCCAAGCTCAAAGAAGTTATAAGATGATAAACTCCCTCAAAAATACAATGTAAATATCAAAACACACATACACCTTATCACTCCATATTTAAGAAAACATTCATCAACATTTACAAAAATTATTCACCAAATACACCTTATAATCTCCCAATAAAAATAATATTCAATGACAAGAATAATATTAATGCAATCTCCTTTCTCAAAATAACTATATGCAAGAAGTCCCTTTTATCTTCAACAAGTCAATGTGACACAAACACTTTATTCAAAAATAAAGCTAACTCCTTATCCTTCCAATTTACCAAAAATAATAATCAAATTAAAAATATTTTAAGCAACCCCTTTATCTCCCTAAGACCTCATGTCAAACTATAGGCAACATAAAATAATAATCAAAATTTATTACCTTTGCCTTGGGAGGGATTCGAACTCATGGCGCACCCTCAACCAACGCCCTAGCCGCAACTCCAACCGCCACGCGATCTAGGTGCTCGCTTGGGGAGTAAATAGCACCACGTGCTCCAAAAGGCTCTCTTCCTTGTCTAGCAAAAACGTGTGATTTTCCTTTGGCACTTCCAACACAAACTCAACCACCAAAAATGTTGTCGTTGTATTTCAAACGCAGGTCACCTAGCACCCTTACACTCAAACTGTTGTTCTCTTGCCACTAGGCCACGCTGCCCAGTTGGCACTTGGTAATTTGGTGTTGTTACCTTTAAACCTTATTTGTTGGCGCCAAAACACAAAAATCGCTTCTCTTTTCTACACGAGTTCTCACACAATTGCACGCATTAATCGATCGAGCAAAAGGCTAAATATTAATGCCTCTAAGGCATTGGTATATATATTGATTTTCCTCCTTCATGCATACATGTCGATGCTAAAATTTCCTCCAAACTATTAGATGTTGGCGCTTTTTATTTTCCTTTAAACTTATTAATTTATAAATTATTTAAATTCATTTGAATTTAAATTTTATAAATTAATTCTTTAAAACCCTTTGGTTTTATTAAGGCCATCTCTCATTGAAAAAATTTGTATAGATAATATTTATTTATAAAATTTAAATTCAATTTGAATTTAAATATTTTATAAAATAAATATTAAACCTTCCTTTAGCTTTGCAATAAGCTTCATTGGGCTTTTATGAAAAACTTCTTAACTTGTGCTTCTACATAATATTAAAATATTATGAAGCCCTTTTTTCCTTTAACCTCTGCATTGTTCCTTGACATCAATGATGACTGCATTTCTTTACATCAATGACAACTTTGACTTAATGACTCAAAATGTCCAACAATCTCCCCCTTTGTCATTGATAGCAACCCAAATTCTTTTTACCAAAAACTTGACTTTTCTTTTGTTATGCTCCCCCTGGGACATTGCTCCCCCTGGCTCAATGCTCTCCTTTTTACACAAATACCAAATATCTCCCCCTTACTCAAATATCTCCCCCTTTGACATCAATGGCAAAGGGCCACTCTTCAAATCGATATCATGAAATACTTTGCTCCACTTAAGCAATCCATCAAATCATTCATGCAATGCAATGAAAATCTACACTTTATGTTGGAAATATGTTAAATATTTTCCATGTTATTCTAACGAGTTTAACTCTAAAAGGTACTGGATATTCTCCACATATCCTTGTCTAGGTTCAAGGCCATGTTAGGCCCCGTGTAGGGGTTCGAGGGTGGTAGCCCCCAACGAAATTTTTAGGGTTTCTTAAGCTATTTTTAGACCCATATAGGCTACTTAGGGTTAAATATTTGAACCCATGGTTTTTTGTCCATATTATTGTAAAATTTGTTCTTGTGTTGTTATTTAATTGTACTTGCATCAAGGTTTGATGAGTGATGAGAGATGAACATTAGTGTATTGGAGATGGTTAAGTTTATACAATAAGAAGATATTAATGTGTTGGGTTTTTCTCTGTAAGGGTTTTCCAAGTGAATATTGAGTTATGTGTGTATCTATTATCTTTATCTTTTTTATTTGATTTTGTATTTACTTTTTTCTAGATTTAGTTTATTAGGGTCTTTTGCTCTTCATTTGGTATCAGAGCTAGGTTTTTTAGTTTTGTTCAAGGAGTAAGGCTTTCAATCCTATGATAAATTAATTCTTGAGTGGGATTCGTATGTGAAATAATCTGGGTGAAGGAAAATAATGGGAAGCACACGAGTAGATATTGAAAACTTTAATGGATAAAATTTTAAGTTATGGAAACTCAAGATGGAGGATCTATTGGTTGATAGAGATCAATGGGTTGTGATCTCAAGAATAAAATCAACATCAATGATAGATGAGGATTGGTTGATGATCAATAGGAAGGCAAGGAGTTCTATCAGATTGTGCTTATATTATTTGGTATTTTTGAATGTATCGACAAAGACCATGATAAAATTGTTATGGAATAAGCTGAGAATTTTGTATCAAATAAAGTCATTGGTAAATAAACTATTTTTTTGAAAGAAGTTGTATTCACTTCAGATGAATGATGGTGACTTTATGGCTGAACATCTAAATGCTTTTAAAATGGTGGTAAGTCAATTAAAATCTATTGAAGTAAAAATGAATGAAGAGGAAAAATGTATTACTTTACTTTATTCATTACCTAATTCATCGGATAAGCTGGTTATGGCTATCATCAATACTACTATATTGAAAGTAGAGGATATAGTAGGAACATTGCTATATGAGGAAATGAGACAAAAATATTATGAGGATTATCATCAGAAGGATGCCTTGGTTGTGAGAGGTCGTTCTCAAGGAAGAAGCAAAAAAACCAAGAGAAATAAAATTAAGATATAGGGGTAAATCTATAGCTCTAAAAAAGAGGAAATGTTGGAAGTGTGGTAAAATAGGGCATTATAAAAGAGACAACAAATCTAAAAATATCGATAATAGTCAATCATATAATGAAGGGAATTCTGTAGAAATGAAGATTTAGGTGACTTTTTCTTAATTATAGCATGCTCAAGTGAATGCCATAACTCATGGTTAATTAACTCAAGTGCTACCTTCCATATGATTCCTTATAGGAGGGGTTCTATGAATATGAAAATATAAATAGAGGTGTGAAGTCTTTTTGGAAGACAATTCAACATATAAAATAATAGGTCAAAGAAGAGCCAAGTTGAGGTTAAAATATGGAAGAATTAAAACCCTTCCTAGTGTGTTGCATATTCCAGGTTTTGCAAGGAATTTGATATCTGTAATATGAATAATCCAGTTGTTACTGTGGTATTCAATAAGGATAAATGCAAGATGTTTCATGGAGTCTTGAGGTTGGCAAGGAAAGTTCGTATATGAACACAATTCAGACTTGAGGCTAGCATTCTAAGTATTGATTGCAATAACTCTTCAATTATTGAGGAGAATAATATGAAATAAGCGACTCCAAGTATTTATATAGCAAATACAATGTTGTGGCATCAACGCATGGGACATATTGGTGAGAAAGGCCTTCGAACCTTAAAAATAAAAGGTATGGCTAAAGGAATTTTTGATTGCCCATTAAATTTTGATTTTTGTGAGCACTGTATTTTTGGAAAGCAAACCTGAGTCAAGTTTCCTAGTGGTGCTACAAGATCTAAAGGAATTTTCCATCTAGTTCATAGCGATGTGTGTGGACCTGTAAAAGCACCATCATTAGGTAAATCTGTCTATTTTGTTACATTTATAGATGATTTTTCAAGAAAGACTTGGGTATATTTTTTAAGAAACAAATATGATGTTTTCAATTAATTTTAGAGAGTTTAATGCTCTTGTAGAAAATCAAATAGAAAAAAATATAAAGGTTTTGAGAAGTGATAATGGTGGCAAGTATTACTTTGAGCAGTTTTGCAAGGACTATGGAATAGAAAGGTAAAAAACGATGTATACTCTACAATAGAAAGGAGTTGCAAAATAGATGAATAAAACATTGATGGATAAGGCCAAAAGAATGCTAAGTGGTGTAGGGTTAGAAATGAAATTCTAGGTAGAAGCCATGTTAATTGCTTGTTGCCTCATCAATAGATTTCCTACCTCGGATTTGGTGAACAAGACTCCATAAGAAGTGTGGACTAGTAAGAAACCCTCTCTCAATCATATAAGAGTTTTTGGTTGCAATGCTTATATGTATGTACCAAAAGAGAAAAGGACTAAGCTAGAATATAAATCTAAAAAATGCATATTTGGGGGTTATAGTATTGGTGTTAAAGGATATAAGTTATGAAACCCAAAAACATAGAAGATTGTTTATAGTTGTAATGTGATCTTTAGAGAAACAAAATAGGTTTCAAAACAAGAAATGCAACCAAGCAAAGAACCTGAAATAGTTCAAGTAAAATTGGAACGAGATGAAGAACTTATGGTAGAACTTGGTGCTACAAAAGAAGATGAACTACAAAGAGAGTCTAAAGAGAAAATTTCAGAGGAAGAAGGTGAGGAGGAAGCTGAAGATGCAGAACCTATAACTCCAAGTTTGAGGAGATTAGATTGAGTGAGAAGATTTCCAAAAAGGTATGGTCCTTCAAATATTTGTTTTACATTTAATATATCAATTACTGATGAAGAACCCAATATTGTAAAGTAGGCACTTCAATCAAGTGAGAATAAGTATTGGAAAAGGGCTATGAAGGAATAAATGTAGTCCCTGGATAAAAATAAGATGTGGGACTTGGTGAAATTATCCCTTGTAAGAAAATTGGTTGGTTGTAAGTAGGTATTTAAGAAGAAGTACAATGTAGAAGGAAAGTTGAATAAGTACAAGGCTCGCCTGGTAGCAAAAGGATTTTCTAAATTTGAGAGAATTGACTTTGGTGAGATTTTTTCTCTTGTGGCTAAACTAACTTCAATTAGATATGTGTTGTATATTTTTTCTTCTTTTGATCTTGATATAGAACAAATGGATATGAAGATAACATTTCTACATGGTTAACTTAATGAAGACATATATGTCACAACCATAATGCTTTAGGAAAAAAGGTAAGGAGGATTTGGTATGCAAGTTGAAAAAGTTTGTTTACGACTTGAAGTAATCTCCAAGAATGTGGAACCAAAAATTTGATAGGTTTGTTTGACACTTGGGCTTGGAAAAAGTAAAGTAGATCCATGTGTGTATTTTAAACAAGAAGGCAAAAATTTTGTTATCATTGTTTTGTATGTGGATGACATGTTGTTAATTGGTAACAATAAGGAGATGATAAAGTTATTAAAATTTTAGTTATATTTTGAAGTTGACATGAAGGATTTGGGTACTACAAAATTTATTTTGGATATGAAAATAATAAGGGATCATGTAAACAAAAAGTTGTGATTAAATCAAAGAAAATATGTTGATTTGATACTACAGAGTTTTAATATGCATGATTGTAAATGTAATGACCAAAAAATATCCAACCAAATTGAGAGAATATTGTTTATACTCCTTAGGGATATATATCACCCACCTTACATAAGTCATTCTATGAAGGTGTATATGAATGCGAAGCCTTATGATTAAGTTGTCCATCTCATCTTCACGATGAGCCAACTTATCTCTTTTGTCTATCAAAGGGTATGTTTATCCCTACACCATACATAAGTTTCTCTACGTAGGTGTACTAAGCATAACGACATAAGATTTTCTATGTTTTCTTTACCATACATATGTCCATCTATGTAGGTAAAGTTTTAGGTGTTAAGGTTAGGTAATTTAAGGAGAAGTTGTGAAATTATAATTACCCAAAGTTTCCTTCTTAGGGACCCCATAATCCCTTATTATTAACTCTTTCTAACTTCTAATGAAAAATGTCCTCCTTGCTAACTAGGAGAAGTCTAAGTATCACTAGTATGTGTGAACACTTCACAGCTTAGTAGGATACTTCTAATCCATAAGCATACATTTGATGGATGTCATTTTACAATTGTCTAATATTCATTAGACCATTCATAAATATCACCTGATATTCCTTCCTTAAATAGGGATGTAAATAAGTTTATCTTTTTAAATGAGCATTATATAACATCTACAACTTCATCAATAAGAAGTCACATAAAAGATGAAATTCCTAGTTAGTTTATTTATCAAACATGATAATTTACAAAACCTTAACACCATAGATATTTTGTCAATAACAAGTAAAAGATATTTTCCATTCATCTAAGATTCATCAAATGCAAGATCAAAAGATGAAGATATTTAAAATACACACAACACATCATATATCTTGGGAAACCCTTACGAGAAAATCCCAACTTCGAAACATCCTTTTTATTGCATAAATTTAGTTGTCTCTAATACAACTACATAAAGGAATCTCATGATTCCTTTTTTCAAAACATCAATATCAATGTAATTACATAAGAACCCAATAATTCTTATGTCCTAAAAACATGAATTGTTACTTTAATTCATATTACAAATTCAAAGAGGGAACCCCATAATTCCCTTGAATGAATTCCACATTCATTCTCCTAAAGATGATCTCTTCCTTCTAATCATTTAAAGTAATAAAATCTTTTTAAAGGTCCAATGTATCCATAATATCAATACAAATATAAATACAAATGAACCCCATAAAAAGTCTATTTTTTAATAAATCAAATCTATTCTTTCATATATACATTTATCTTTTAAACTTAATATATCAAATCTATTCTTTCAGATATAAATATATCTTTTAAACTTAATAAATCAAATCTATTCTTTCAGATATTCCTTCAATAAAAATCCTATATTTTAAATTTTATAGATCAAATCTATTCTTTCAGATATAAGTCTATCTTTTAAACTAAATAAATCAAATATATTTTTTCAAATATGAGTCTATATTTTTAACTTAATAAATCAAATCTATTCTTTCAGATATAAGTCTATCCTTTGAACTTAATAAATCAAATCTATTCCTTCAAATAAAACTTTATCTTTTAGGATTTGTGAAAGGGAGAAAAATTCTGGACGGGATCATAGTAGCTCTTGAAGTTATACATTCAATAGTTTCAAAAAAAGAGAAATCTATGATCTTAAAACTTGATATGAGTAAAGCCTATGATAGGGTTAAATGGGATTTTCTTTTTACAATTTTAGATAAGTTTAATTTTGGGAAGAAATGGGTTAGATGGATTAAATCTTGCGTCTCTACAGTTTCTTATTTAGTGTTGGTCAATGGGTTAGTGACAGAATCTTTTAAATCCAAGAGAGTCCTTAGACAAGGAGATCCTCTATCTCTTTATTTTTTCATTATTATGGTAGAATTTTTGAGTAATAACTTAAATAAGGATTACAAATATGGGCTTATAAGTGGACTTAAGGTTAGTAAAAATATAGATAACCTCACCCATCAATAGTTTGTAGATGATACAACTCTTTTTGGAAGGGTAAGGATAAATGAGGCTAGAGCTTTGAATAATACTAGAAAATGCTATAGACTTTGACCTTTGCTAAGGGTTTTTTATGTTCCATTTGAGAGGTCAAGGAAGAAAACATATTTATCTTAATATCTTCAAGTATGTTTTCAATTTCAATTCCTTTTATACAAACTAATATTTTTGCTACTACAATAGTGCCTCTTCTTACTTCTATACATTTTCTCGTGGTAGATCTTGAGCAGTTTTAACAAAGAGTCATAGTATCCTCAAGACTAAACTAATAAATATCTCCTCCTTCTATTAGGTTCAAATATTCTACACACTCTTCCAATATTCCTAATAATAAAATGACCTTCAAGGTCTTTGCATTCAAACATAAATTTTTAGACTATAGAAGAGTAAACCAAAAAATTTCATTATAATATTCTAGGGTCTTCTCTTCTCTTTGTGTCATTCAAATGACCTCGTCTCTTACTTCTGTATATTTGTAATAGTCTTGATATTTTTGTTGAAATTTTATTTGCACAGTGTCCCATATATTGACATTACATTCATTAAGCCTCATGAACTAGCATAAAGTTACATCCTTGAGTGTGGATAGAAAAAACCTAAGTCTATGTGCATCTCTCTTGTAGTCCTAACTCATATACAAAAAGTTAAAAGGAAAATTTTGGATCTTCTATAATCAGCCCATGAAATATAAGAAGCATAAATGATGGAAGCTCTTCATCTTGACTTCCTCTTGAGATTCCTAGATAGGAAACTCAAGGTCACCATGGCATATGTTTCTTCTACCATATTTATTAAAATTTATGTTGTCCAAGGTGTCCAGTAAGTACTCCTTTGTGATATATTAGCTTCAAAAGGTTGACGTGGTAATCTAACTAATTATTGAGTTGCCTCAAGTGGTAAATTTATTGTAATGTAACATCCTCCCAACTATTCGACTATAGAATATTTGTGTTCTATAGAAGGAATAATATCTTCAAGTATGGACTCAAGAATAGGACTGAATCTAACCAAGGATCCTTCAAATAATACTATAGGATCAACAAATCCCATAGTCTAGTCTATAGTTCTCCAAAACCTTATGACTTCTCATTATTTTTCTTCTTCTAATTAGGTCATCCATATGAGATGGGTACCTTTCTAGCTCTTAATATTACACCAATTCTTGTGTTATTTAGCAGATACATTCCTTTTTCATCCTTGGATCAAGACATACAATGCACATGGATTAAGGTGCAACTACAAAAATAAAAAGAAACATATTACAAAGAATCACTTGGGTTGAATGTCAATCTTCAATCCAACCTATCTCTATAGTTTATAGAAAGGAAAAAAACTCTAA